>JBAIZL010000002.1:99986886-100474386 GCA_036971475.1 Prosapia bicincta | reverse complement strand
TTTAGTGTTCTTTTTAAACTGTTACACATTAAATTGTTTCTATTATATTGTTTGTTTTACAGTGGTTATTGTTCTAAACTTATGATTAAATATTACGATTTTGCCAATTTAGGTTATGTTTACCTTTTTATCTTATTTCATAATTGGTTATTTTATGGTTTGAATTTACTTACATATTTATATTATATTATACATAGTACCTTTCTTACTTACTATTCCAAAATGTTACAATTTATATGTGTGCGTGTGTGTGTGTGTATATAAAATTTTAATTTTTAAATTTTAATTAATTAATTTTATATAGTGAAAAATTGTTTAGATCTAATGTCAGTTAAACATTTAATATTACTATATTCAGATAGAAATGTGTATCTATGTCCAGGAATCAAATTGCTGAAGAAATGGCAAAGTTAGAACAACAGACAGTCACAGGCGACAAATGGAACAAGGAATCAATTCTTCCACTTACACTGTATTTTATTGAACAGCCATATCATTTTTCAGGTGGTGGAATTTGGTCCTCACAATCACCTTAACAAATACGTGTTCATTTTTTTACGTACTCTAAAAACTAAAAATATCCAGAATTCACATTGCTTCTAAATACTACAAGATTTTATAAGCTACAAGATATTGCAGATTAAACTGTTTAAATCAGTACCATCCAGAACTATGTCTGGTGAGGGTGTTAGATAATCCACGGGTTGGTCAGGAGAAAGCAAATTCTCATTTGGTTGATTGCCTTTTTACCACAGTAGAGTTTTGATTAAACAAGCAGTTGTAAAAGCATATAAATAAAAGTGACAGGTAACATAGAAACTTAATAAAAATCTGTGTACAAAAGCAAAACAAGGTTATAATGTTACATATTAGTAATTTATGTTTGATTAAACAATTGTATTTATTATTTACAATTAAAAAATAAATAATCTAATTTAAACATTTTTTTATAGATAAAACGAATGGTTCGCGAGTCAAGCATTGTCATTTATTAATTTAGTAGCAACGTTTAGATAACATATTCATTACCCTCTTCAGGCTTGTACATATGAATAGTAATTAATCTTGATACAAATTAATCAATAGCTATAAACTATAAATAATATAAAATATTGACATTCAACGAATGACAAGGACATAACACAATATAATAAAATACTCCATTTGAGTATTAATCATTCCATTCAACAAACTAAAATACATTTAATACAAATAAAAATTATCCATTTACATTTTGTTTGTATTAAATATGGTATTTTAGTTTTTGCTACTAGGTTAATAAATGACAATTATTGACAGCAAACCATTTGTTTTATTTCCACAAAATTTAAACCTAGAGACTATAATATGAAGAATACAAATTGCATAATGTTTAATGTGAAAAACTATCTGTTAAATCATTTGCTACAAGTTTTTATTGTATGTGTCAAATTTTGTTTGGATCTGGATAGTTTAAGTTTTGTCACGATAATTAGTGTAATACGAGTTAGCACTGACAAAATGTTATGTTTTAATTCTGTTATAAAAATGTATTAATTGTTACATAAACTAGAAGATTTAGAGTCACTGTATTGTAAAAACATTTATTTTCATCTACTTTGCCATGGATGGCTGTTTTTTTGTTATCAAGTCTCACCATTTTTGAAGCTACATGTATCAATCTAATCTTCTTTGCTCATATCGTGGCGTTTTATAAGGCCTTTATTATGGCTAAATTTTGCGGCCTGATACTTGGCATTTGCACATCAGTTTTTTTGCCATTCATATTGGTTTGTTGCAACTATTATATCTGTGAACTGATAGTCTTCTTTCAAGCAATCTTCTTTAAAAGAATCAAAGGATACATCCTTACATCCAGGGATAATTTGGACTAAGGGTAAAATGCTTTCTTCAATTTTATCTATGGTGTCCACATCTGCAGTTTCAACTTCGCCTAACAATTTGTTCAGTTTTTAACCATTGTTGTAGACTTAATGTCACAACCAAATTATGTTGGTGCTTATCAATTTTTCTATTAATAACCGGTCTTTTGTTTGCTTCTCATAACAATATTGACAGTTGCTTCCTATGGTAGTTTCTTTTGAGTATTTCCAAAGGTACCTTGTTACAAAGGTTAACCAAATTGTGATCTCATTGGGTGACAGATACATAACCCCTTGGGTCTCCATTTTGCAGCTACATTGGGGTGTGATTCATTAGATACATTTTACATTAAAGTGTGGTGGGGCATTAATTACAATTACAATAACACTGCTATTCTAGGAAAATTATTTTCTTTCAATTATTTCTCTCTAGAACAAACAAATTGTTTTAGGACTTTCGATTCCTCCATGCACGTTTTTTTGCTGCTTACAAGTAGTTCACTTCTTAAAAAGGTTTTAAATCCCTGATTTTTTTTGTATTTCCACATAACTGCAGGGTCCATTTTGATAACATGTTGCTGAAGCTTAAATTTTTACAATTTCTTTGCTACATTCATAGCATTCTTCTATTTTGCCTTCAAGGCTCTATTTAGCCAACAACTTGCAATTTATCTCTCTCCATAAAAGTTATTTGATCACCTATGACACCTTCTTTGTCATCTTCCTATCGTTTCATTCTTCCTAGCAAATCAGACAGTAAAGTGTCCCTATGTGAAACTAGATCTGTTGTCTGCAGTCTATTTTTGTAAAGTGAAAAAGAAATTTTAAAATTTCCAATACTGTTTAACCCTTTCATATTAGCAACATGTGCCTGGCCTGATGTGGCCCAAGGAAGCAACATATGAAAGATTTTTACACTTTTTCCAATTTTTAGCTATATTTTTCTCTTAAATTTTTTTAATTATAGTAATATTTGTTAATGTTTTTTTCATGTACTTATTTTCTCATGTTAAACAAATTTTACCTTGCGTTTACTGACATTTTCTTTGCTAAAAATTATCTGTTAATCTTTTTTTGGATAATACCTATTCATTGTAAAATACCACACAAACTTCGAAACGATCTGGTAAACAAGTGGTAAAACCAGACTTTGGACACAAAAGAATTTCTTCATTATTCAATCACCTATTTATTGTAAAATACCACACAAAGTTTGAAACGATCTGCAAATATGTGGGGAAAACCATAGACTTTGGACAAAAAAGAATTTCTTCATTATTCAATCGCCTATTCATTGTAAAATACCACACAAACTTCGAAATGATCTGTAAATTCTTTAAAAAACCAATAGACTTTGGACATAAAAGAATGGTGGCTATGTACTCTGTGTAGTATTTTTTGTCCAAATAGTTCAACCTGGAAAAGGAATACCACACAATACACAGGAAAACAAATCGTAAATATACGATCTCATGTACTGGTACGTAAATTCTAATCAAAGGTTTAAGAAAGTTTTGGTATGAATATGCTGTTATTTAAAAAGTTACTAAATTGCCCTTTATCCTTTAAATATGAACATTAAAATTGTTTCCATTTGTTGATTCCATCTTTGCGTGAGCTACTAGTAATCACTTACACTTTAAAAAAATGTTTTAACTTGCAATAGTAGCACTTACTTTGCTTGTTGAGGATGGCCGTTTCAGGAGATGTGTTATACACACGTTACCAAGAACATATAAAAGCACTAAAAAACAATAACTACCAATCAAACTTCGCCGATCATCTCAACTCCACAAAACACGACTACACAGACATAACATCTAACCTACAAATTCTTCATAAACAACACAGAAATAACCAACGCTACACAACCGAACAATACGAAATATATAGGCACTTCAAACTACACCCTACACACATACTCAATACACAATTACATTACAACTCACACGCACTTTTTGACATCATAACTCCTAATACACACAAAATACACCCACACCACCAAAATATCCCACCCCCACCCTAACCTACGTAAACCTTGAGATCAGTTACGGTCAGAGTTGACAAAGGGACACATCTCCCGAAACGGCCGTCCTCAACAAGCAAAGTAAATGCTACTATAGGCACGTTGAAACATTTTTTTAAAGTGTAAATAAAATTGTTTCTCTTCACCTTTAAAATGTTTGTATGTAACATTTGATAAAATGTTATATTTTATTCAAAATTTTATACAAAGAATAAAATATCCTTTATACATATAAATTGAAGGGATTTTAAAATGTTAAAATACTTTCTGAAAGTTGCATAATAGAAACCACATTGTTTGCGGAAGCCTTGTTCATGGCAAAATTGTATCATTTACCATGAAAAAGTGTCCTTCCCTGTGTTTTAGCCCAAATACTTTATCCCTGTTTATTTACACTTTTTAAAATTCTTCTAGTTATTCTTATTACACTTTTGCTATTACTTGCGACCAGACTTTTTGTTAACTAAAAGATGTTAAATTGTTAACTTACACTTGGAGGAAACGTTTTTGTCTTATGACTTCTTCAGCCTCGTATTTTTACCGCTAGGAATGCTGCAGTTGTGCTTCCTCGGTATCATTATTTTGAAAGTTAGATTTGATGTGATCGAAGATTATGTGTGATCTGTGCCGTGTTTGTTCATTTAAGATGTCAAGTTTATGTGTGTTGCTATGTCTATGTATTTCATACTGTTCTAATGTGTTTAATTTATGGCCTTTGTTGCATGTGTGGAGGATGCTCATGTTATTTTTCATACTTTTGCATGAGTGTTCATGAGGTGATTTGCGAAGGTGGATTCAATAGTAGTGTCTAGTGCGCTTTTGTGTTCTTTATATCTTTCGGCAAAAGATCTGCCTGTTTGTCCAATATAGAACAAAAATCTGCTATTCCTTCATCCCTACATTTCCAATCATAAACTGCCAGGTGTAGTACAATAGCGGGAATAGTATAACGCAATTTATTTATTTGCTGTCTTTGATTCAAAAAAGAACTAATGGACATTTGTCATTCAGTTTACAAAAATATAACCAAATTCAATTTTGATAAGAAAAACACCTTGAATATGAAGTCAATTTATGTCATGGGCATAAGATGGTTATCTACATTATATTTGGTTATAAAGTTAGGTTAATGACTTGTGACATAATTTTATGCTTTTTTAAAATTTTATAAAATTAAATAATAGACTAAATATTATTAAACTTACCAAGTAAATTGATAGGTTTATTCAAAAACCTCAAGATATACAACCCAACAGTTGTAAATTGTATATTCTGTAACAGTTGAATCTATATTGATAATAGTTTATATAAATTATATTTATTTTGTAAAATAGTTTATCAAGTTGTATATTGTAGTCAATTTGTATATTTATTGTAAAATTGATAAGAAAATGAATAAAAATTCATCTTTTTACCAGGGTCTAGTTCTCCTCTCATCACTCTTTAGTGAGCTGCTTCATACCACATGCGCATACTGTTAGTATCCCTACCTCGTGTGATGGAAATGGGATTAATTTCCCATATACCACACTGATAAACTCTTTCCATGGAAAATCAGGAGATAGTGAAATGAAGCAGTACTGCAAATGCCGTGCTAAGAGCAGGGTGAAGAAACCTGGCAAGGAAAACCATGCAACAGATCATGCATGAACCCTGGAGACTAGACTAAGGAGGGATATTACTTTGAAAATACATTGTTAGTGAGGGTATCTTAGGAATGACATGTACCTCTGTCCGTTTCCTACTCAAAACTGAAATGGCATGTAAGGCTAAATTAGTACTTCTGTTGGGCTAAGCTTATTCTCTGGGGATGTGCCCCTACATCAGCTGAAACATATCTGTGAAGCAGATTAATATTACAATAGAATGTACATGTAATGGTAAGAAGTAGATGGTCAGGAGGGAGTGGTCGTACCTAGCCGATAAAGATATCTGAGCATGGATGTTGTATCTGTATAGGTTTGTTTATAGAACCTTGTTACTAAGTGTTGGAGGTGATGTTTGATGAAAGGCACTATCAAAGCAGTGTTGGTCTTGTGCACTTTATTCATAACCTTTGGGATTATTTGCAAAACCTTTGTTTCGGAGTAACTGGAGTCTGGATATGCTTATATTACCTGCATAGCCCCAGGCAGGTGAAGCGCAAGTGAGTATTCTGCGGAAGATTATTACATATATTGTTGTGACTGCCCGTAGTGAAAACAAGTTTGTTCTGTTGAGCACAGGATATAGTTGTTACATATTTTTCCTAGTAAGGAGAAATTTAATAATAAAGTTCCAATTGAATGTAAATGCTTCAGCGAGGGGCTACTCTTGTCGACTGATCCTTGTCCATTACAAGATTTGGCAAGTGAGTTCGGTGCAAGGATTCTTCATGTGTTCTAGGCAAAATGTCGATCGAGTCACACATCTCTCACATTATATTCTGCATAACACTTTTCTTTTGTTTTTTCCCGCCGTGTGGCACAGACATCAAAGTTTCTCCTGCCGTTTGACGAAGGCATTATTGGATAAACCAACAGATTATGTTGTGTAGTTAGTAGCATATGATAGTGACTATGTTGATTCATATATATAAACTCTTTCTTGTAGTTAGGTAATGTGTAGTGCGCAAACAAACTGACAAATTATGTTGTGTTGTGCACCCAGAACTCGTCAACTATCTAGAAGACAATAGTGAATGCGACATTTCATGGTCCAGGTATGTGCATTTTTATATTTACCATTTGTTGTGTATGTAATCCCTATATGACATCATTTGTGTTCTTACTGCTACCAGAAATTTAGTATGATTTTATCTCAATGGTCCTCTGGAAAGTCCAATAGAGATACGTTATGATACATTTTTTGGTTCATTGTGCCAAAATATAAAAAAGTTGTGTTAGTCTAATTGTTGTTTAATGTGTTGGTAATATGAGGCCCTCAAGTTAAGCTTCTGTCGAGTGTAACTCCCCAGGCACTTGAGCTGATTTCCCCAGTAAATGTCCTTGCCTAATAGTTTTATTGGTGTATGCTATGTTTGTAGAGAAAGAGTGTTTGGCATTTGGCCACTTTCACTTTCACTCTTCATTAGCCAGCTATGATTCTAGGAGGGATACACTGGAAAGGAGTCATTAGCAATAGAAGAAGAAAGAACAACTTGTATATGGAGAGCGAGGACATAAGCAGAGGAAATAGGTGGAAGAGACTAAGGGAGCAGCTGAACACCATCTGAGTATACATTTTCCCAACTAACTCGGCTCAGAGAATGAGGAGCACCAAGGATATGTGAGGTGAAGAGTATTAGGTTGTGGTTTCAATGAGGTAAGGTGATTTATAGTGGAAGCTGAGTATAGAAGATGGAAGCAGAACTTTAGGGAGATGAGCTCTGTAGCTTGAGATGTGAGTCGGGTCAGCAGAAGACAGAAGGATGGAAGATATAGTAGTAAAGGAGTTTGTGGCTGTTCTATGCCAGGTTTTTGTAGCTTAGAATCCCTGCAATTAGAACAAGATTGGGAGATGTGAAAAAAGTGTTGTTGGATGTGAGTATAAGAGTGCCTGGAGACTTGAAGGCACAAGTTAAAATAGGGGGGGGGGGGGGATATTTCCAATTCGAATACTGATGGCAGTAGTTTTAAGAGATCTGATGCTAATGGTGACGACGAGATCCGCAGAACCTCCAGATTAAAATGCTCTGGGTGGAGTCGTTCTGTCACTCCTATAAATGAAGTGGAATGACAGAGAATCGGAGGTAGGGGTTGAAATAGAATTTGGTAATAAGTGTGATGCCCAATGGAAAGGATTAGAGGTTGGGTTTTCTCAGCCTAAAACCACTGCTATTCAATGCAATACTGTGAAAGTCATTTGCCCATAACTGAGGAGGTGTAAACAGGGACAGTGAAAGGCGTAGATAAGGTTTGGATACAGGAGCTGATGCGTATATCAGTTATTCCAATTTGTCATTATAAAAGTTGACATAAATGCCACCAGAATGGAGCTCCAAGCAGAACTGTACCAAATACAGTTAAAATTATCTCAAAAAGAGTAGAGAACTACAGTATATTGGCGCTATTGTGTTTTATGTTTAGACTGTATGGTTACAATGGATCAGAATTTAAAATTCCAATACCCATTTGGCTCTCAGGAGGAGAGTAATATTGTATTTCTACGATTTTATATTGAAAGGAGAACATAACCTAACTTTAAAAGTGAGGTTGGAATAGTAAGTAGGGAGATGTTACTTCATTGAAAATAGCTTTCCACAATTGGTATATTGTATGTTTTTTGAGGTAACTTCCCTATCCTTCCTCACTCCATCTTAGCTTAAAACAACCAAAAGGTCAGTATAAATGCTATTGAAGGCTTGTGCCATCAGATAATATTTTATTTTGGATATGTTAAAGGCCAAATATCAAAAAAGTTGGGTTGACAATTTTTTAAAAATAATTTGGAATTGAAAATCGGGTTTATTAAATTAAGTGGAAGGAAATAAAAATGCACGTACATTTGCTTAAAAACTGATCTAAAATTTCATTCAGGCGGGGGGGACTTACCAGGGATGGAGTGAGCCTAGCTGTTTACAAGGGGTAGCATTGTAGTTGGTATTTTGTATATTTTAAATTTGTAATAATAAAATTTAGATAACGTTTAACAATTTAATTTTTAAATTAGCTGTTACTGCAGAATTTATAATTTATTATTAATGAAGTCGGCAAATTAAGAAAACAATATTACAATACGTTGCCATTAGAAATTAAAACGTAAATAGAATGGCCAGCGCCTTATACAGTATTGTTAGTACTTATTTTTAGTCTTTTTGTTGTTAAATTTTACTATGTAATTACATTTAAAAAGCTTTCAATATTACGAGGAGAAAATGTTACGCGTACATTTTCATTTACCACATTGACATACACATATCATATCACATCATTTAACATATCATTAGTCACATTTGTGAAAACTGAAGTTGGTAATCTACAGAAATTATGTATCACAGTATCACTCTGGTTCTCAAAAGAAACTTAAAATCAGCTGCTATCTGGTGTTACAATGATTTTATAATAATATTGAATTCAGCCCCCAATGCTAGAAGGTTAAAATTGTTACTTGGTGACGCAGAAATGCCGAAACATCGGTGTGTAACCTAATTTTGTTGTTACTTTTACCTCAAGAATTTTCAATTTCCAAAATGCATAACCCAACACAAAGTACACGTAAAACCTTTAAACATATAATTTCATGAATATAAAGTAGCCCATTGTCTTTAGGGACACACTGCAAACACTATTTTACATAAAACATAGAATATTTTAAGCGTAACTTGCACAATAAGCATAAAAACATAATATCAGTAATGGCAGGCTTGAATGCTATGCTAATGCTAATGCAGAAGACACGAGTGGGCCTGGTAGAGAAGTTGAGATTTCAAATAATAGAAAAGTTTCTTCCGTGAAATAGAAGTAAACTAATGTTTACTTACAAATATCTTCAAACTAATTTGTTGACATTGTTTGGTATACTTCTTTGATTCTGTAGCAGTTACTATTCGCCACAACTTCAAATTAACTGAATAAACGATCATATATTCCGCATGTATTGCTACTCAGTTGTATCCATATTGTTTATTCCTCTAAGGTCTTCTAATGAAGGTATTTTGTTTATTTAAAAAATCTATTCATAACTCCAGATAAAATGGATAGATTTAAATATGAAGATCCCCGATTAGGAGTGAACGAAATAATTTTAATTCAAGCAAATACTATAAAGTTATACAATGGTGATAATGAGGTAATTAGTTATAGGTTATGTCAATAATTATAACTATAGGTAATTTTAATGTAAAACGAGTTTTTTTAAGAAAATGTGAGTAATATATTAATATTGGTTTTTGCAGAGTACGACTTTTGAATTGAAACATTGTTTACGATTTTAAAAAAATTAAATTGGCCTAATACATTATTTTAAAGGTGAATACAATAAGTAAAAATTATCTGAATTTTATGTTCCTACAAGTTATTAAATTTCGAAGTTTTATTATTTTAATTATGTTTAAATTTAATATTTTATATTGTAGCTCGTAATTTTCTGAAGGCGAAATTGCAATCTTTAAGCTTGGTAGGTGGTTCTACTACTAAAATAGGATACATCCATTGCAGGAGGGGACTTTGTCCTTGAAAAGCTTTAGATTTAGGGCTGATAATAATTTTTTTGGGAGTTTAATTGAATATAATTGTTTCAATTGAATGGGCAATTTAGTATAAATAAGGATAATTGTTAGACAATAAATAAGTCAGTAAAGTGTTTTGAATTGGAGGTAATTGTTTCGTACAGACATGACTAAACAGAACAATTACCAAATTGGAAATCTAATCATAAATATTGCAATAAGAATCTGTCAAGATGTGAGTTTTAGCGTCCACCTGAGGTATAAATTGAAAATTGTTCAAAACCACAAAATAGGACGATAAGCACGAGAACTTTTTTTTTGTGCTCGGAAAGTTAATTTTTATCAATTTAAAGTTGGGTAAAAAAATTACTCCTGAGCATTAAGTCAAAACGTTTCTCAATTATCTACACATGTAAGGTATGCGTGACGCCACTGTATCACTCCGCGGCCGATGCACAACCTAATGCTCCACACTGAATTTTTTATACCCAACTTTAAATTGATAAAAAAATAATTTTCCGAGTACAATTTTTAAAAAGAATCTTGTGCATATCGTCCTTTTTTTGTGGTTTTGAACAATTTTCAATATATATCTCAAGTGGCCATTAAAACTCACAATTACCAAAAATCTTTGTTATCTTGATGTTAACACCCCATAAAAAAGAAAGAAGTACAAATATAATTGTAAGGCTTTCTTTAAAAACTTACAGGGTTTCTTAAAACCCTTATATTTTAAACTTTCTTAGTAGTAATTTAAATTATTAATATACTCATCTTCATTTCTGTTAGGAATATTTCTATATGTTTCTGCCATTCCTAACGCTTCAATATTTCTTAGTAATAGTTAAACAAATAAGTGTCCTGTCTGATTATTTTTTTTAAAAAATATGTATGTTACTAAAAAAATATATTCTAAACATGAAACAAAAGTGTTTAATCATTTGCAAACAATTGTGCTTAAAAAATTTTAAAAACTAAAATTCAAGATTCTTTATTGCTAGAACACTTTACAATCTATGACATTCAGCCAATATTATTAATATTGATATAATTTAAATATATAGAAATTTCTCAATCTCCAAGTTTTTAACTTATTAAACATTTCTAAATGTTTTTAACATTTAGTTAAAATTATTGACCTCTCACCTTGGAAACTCTAAAGCTCTCAAATATCTTAAATAACTTTTGTTTTATTCACTTTCTTAAAAATACTGTCTCATTGGTTATAAATTAGAATAATAAATATGATTTATCATATTAGTACATAGATGAAAATATTTAAATGTATTAACTTGTACATGTTAAATGAAATAAATTTTAATTTTCAGACATCCTATAAAAATGGGGAAGTAGTTATTACTAGCCACCGATTACTATGGGGGCATCCTGGAGATATTTCAATGGGACGTACTTGTCTATCTCTTGCTTTGAGTTATGTAATTTTCATAGAAGGGGAACATGCAAATTCCAAGAAACTAATAGTTCATTTGTCAGAACCTAATGAAGGTAATCCTCTAAGTAACAAAAAAAAAATCTTGAAATGAATCTAAATAATCAAACAGGCTTGTGACGAAATACTAAATATCATACTTATATCAATAACATCATTTAAACAAATATATGTTGTGTGTGTCTGAGTTAGTTCTGGTAAAGTGAAAATGTTCTTTGAGATTTTTTGGACTAGATAGAAGACTGCCAAACACACCTTGGTAATTAGTCGAGACTCTAATTTTATAATAAACACTAAAACATGAATATAATGAGATATTACAAATACCCTGTGCCCTTTGTCAATCAAAGATAGAAACTGAAGTTAGTCAAAGAAGTGTATAGAAGTATATACCATATATAGATGTGATATATAGGATATGTACCAAGATAAGTCTGTCAGTCTCCTTTCTAGTCAAAAAATGTGTGTGTTAGCACATTACGCAGCATGCCGTTTTTCAGAGGGAACCAGTAAGCAGACAAGAGGTAACTGATAGACTTAAGGACAACCCCCAACAGGTTAACTATCTAAATCTCTTTCTATTTATATTAAATAGTATATACTTGCACTGTCCATAGCCCAAGGAGGATTATTTCTCATAATTAATTAAGAGGGAGGATATTTTATTTCTTTAATATTAAGAATCTCATTTTTTTTAACCTCCGATGGCGGTTAGATTTGTTGATTATCGATGGCATATTTGTTAGATTATATATCTGAGTAACATACGTGAGAACATTTTTTTGCTAAATGACTAAGCATTTAGTAAAGTATTATCATTTGTTAATTCCATCTTCACGTGAGCTACTAGTAATCACTTACACTTTTAGAATGTTTTAAACTTGCCTATAGTAGCACTTACTTTGCTTGTTGAGGACGACCGTTTCGGGAGATGTGTCCCTTTGTCAACTCAGACCGTAACTGATCTCAAGGTTTATGTAGGTTAGGGTGGGGGTGGGATATTTTGGTGGTGTGGGTATATTTTGTGTGTATTAGGAGTTATGATGTCAAAAAGTGCGTGTGAGTTGTAATGTAATTGTGTATTGAGTATGTGTTTAGGATGTAGTTTGAAGTGTCTATATATTTTGTATTGTTCCGTTGTGTAGCGTTGGTCATTTCTGTGTTGTTTAAGAAGAATTTGTAGGTTAGATGTTATGTCTATGTAGTCATGTTTTGTGGAGTTGAGATGATCGGTGAAGTTTGATTGGTAGTTATTGTTTTTTAGTGCTTTTATATGTTCTTGGTAACGTGTGTAGAATGACCTCCCTGTCTGGCCTATGTAAATACTGGGGCATGAACTGCAAGTTAGTTTGTAAACTCCAGTGGTGTTGTAAATGTCGTTGATTTTGCTGTTGGGTTTTCTCCCGAAACGGCCGTCCTCAACAAGCAAAGTAAGTGCTACTATAGGCAAGTTTAAAACATTCTAAAAGTGTAAGTAAAGTATATCCTTTATTTTCAAAATTGTTATTTTTTCTATTAATTTATTTTTCTACTCCAAACTTTTGGAATTTTTCTAAAATCTTCAAGAAGTTACCTGTACTGAATAATCATCTTGATAAAGAAATTTTAAGTACTTAATTTTGAATAATTGACCAGTTGTAATTTCCAGTGATTTATTTTTCATGTATTGCAGGAACAATAGCAAAATTTTCGTACAGAGGCAAATGCATATAGGTAACCAAAAACTAAACAAAAATATTATTTAAGTTATACAAACCCTTCTTTGTTAAATGAAATTATTACAGCTTAGAGAGAGTAAGGGTTAAGAGATTGTATTTGTACCATATTAAGGTAGAGGAAGAGAGAGAACGGATGACATTTTATTTATACATCTCACATGTCTTAGTAATTAAATAAGCATGAGGAGAGGCGAGAGATATACCAATTGGGTTTCTATTATTTATCTGACAAAATTGGTTACAGAGGGAAAGAGAGATATATGTAGTGAGTATAGGAAGAGGCCATCTAATCTGGTGATGTCTATTTTTCTCCTTATTATTTAGCCAACACCCATTCTTGGCATTTCAGCCATTCGACGCCGAGGCTCACAGTAGCGTTGAACAGGGGTCCTCAGGAGTGGTGGAGAGATCTGGGCAAGAGAGCAGGTGGCATCACCGGCAATGCAGATGGCACTGCAGATAGTCGTGGCCAGTGGCTATGCGGAATCTGGCAACTGACTGATAAAATCTCGAAATCAGAGCTTTGGTTACTAGGAACTCCCATTTTTAATTTTTGGCCAGTTCCGCTATATCTCTTCTGTTGGTGGCGTCTTTTTCTTAATTAGGTTATTTCAATTGAAACATCGAGAGTCGATACTATGGATAGTTTTTTTAATATTATGTAGCCGTTGATACACTATGAACTATTGGCCTTCCCTACTTTGATTGTCATTTGTTAATTATGTACTAGTTTGAATTTAACCATGTAGCCTTTGGTACTCAAAGGGTTAAACGCTTACTCATGTGTTATTAGGTTACTCCAAGAATCCAGCTTCTAGCTCAATTAATTATATCAAGTTGTCTGTTGGAAATGGAAGGCGAGATGAGCTTTGGGCTGTCTTGTTACAAGCTGTTCAAAGTAAGGCTTGGGAAAATAGCTTTGCTAATACTGCTTCAGGATTTGCTAACAAGGTAATTTTAATGTTAACTTTAGCAAATAATTAAATTCATGGGGGCATTTTTAGTTAGTCCTATTAATTAAATATAATATAAATATCAATGATGTTTACACTTGCAGAAATTGTTGCTAATTAAAAGCGGTTGACTTGCGAATCAGGTACAACCATTTATTTACACAGCCAACGTTTCAATAACGGGTACGTTATCGTCTCCAGACCTTATTTCTCCTGCACTCTATTGAAACGTTGCCTGTTTAAATAAATGGTTGTACCTGACTCGGAAGTCAACCGATTTTATTTAACTATAATATAAATACTTTAAAATCATATTTACCTTAATTTTTTATAGACATTCTCATGTAAAGCTCTTTGTTGTAACAGTTTGCCCAACTTCCTAAGAAAAAGTATCACCCGACACATGTTTTGGAAACCCACTCCTCACTGTAACTTTGACAATATGCAGAGGGTGGTTATATAACTTTTGAAGGTTAGAGTCCCTCAAAGACTTTAGGGTTGCATCCCTCGACTCAAATTAAAATGTCTACAGAACAGATCTGTAACAACATAAGAATCACCACTTTTTACATATATTTCAACAATAATGCATGTTATACTGATTATAACATGGCTACTGATATGACATCAAATAGGCTTGAGAATCTGACAGTATCAAACAAATCCCCTGCACAACAGGTCAACAGTATACCAACAAAACCGTCAGATATTATTGCCAATCTTTGTATTAAGGGTTTTCATTATAAAAGTAATGCATATTTTGTGGAGGAAATCGATTTATTTATTGTACCAGTACAAATGCTTTAAATTATTCAAAATGTTATCACCCAACATCAATACACTTACTTCCAGCATGTCTGCCACACCTGGAAAGCACCCTGGAACTTCTCTTTTAGAGAAATGTCTCTTACATTTCTTTCTAAAAGAAATGTCTCTTAGAAATGTTATGGCATGATTTTGGATGTTTTCCTCGGACTATCAATGCTTTTATTTCAGCTCTCTCTTCAGCTGGGAAACAAAAATAGTTACATGGAGTCATCGTGACTGTTAAGGGGCTGGAGGACCACCGGAATGCTGCATCATTGGTAACAATGAAGGCAGTGTGGCTGGCTGCATTGTCTTAATGGAGCTTGACCATGACTTATATCTTTGTAGACAGCAATGGGTTAAAAGGTCTCATTTATGCCTTGATTTATGACCAGTCATAAAAACAGTTTTTTTTTTTTTTTTAAACACCCAACCAAGACATACTAAGGGCTTCCTGTGTGTAATTAAGATGGATACAATAATGTCAGAGGTATTAGGCATGATAGCACAAATATTAGTCACCCTGGTATTGAAAGGGTTAAATATTCTGTTTAGAATGCAACGTGTGGCTATAAAGTAATGAGACTTTTGTTGTAACTCACTCTATTTTTATTTATATACAACTTTAACTTTATCCCCTTCAATATACTCCCTTCCCACTTCTCCACTTGAATTTTCCATTATTCGAAACAATGTTTTAAGTAATTATCCGAAAAGTTGTTCATGAGCTCCGCCGCTTATTCCTTCACTGCGTCCTCTGTATCAAATCTGGTTCCTTTTAAGGCTTCCTTGACCTTTAGGAACATGAAAAAGCCACACGTTGCAAAGTCAGGTGAGTAGAGTGAGTGCTTCAACACAGGACTACCATGCTTGGCCAAAAATGGCTTCACAACCTGTGCACTGTGAGTTGGAGAGTTGTCTTGATGGAGAATCCACAATTTTTTTTTTCCACAACTCAGGTCGCTTTCTTCTTATTCGCTCACGGAGGGTAATCAAATCACTTTATGCCCCTCAGAAACTCAATTTATGTATACGACTCCACAGATGTCGAAAAAACAATCATCATGGCCTTGAACTTTGATTTCGACATTCAAGCTTTCTTCAGTCGTGGTGAAATTAGGCTCTTCCAATGCATTGATTGGTGCTTAGTTTCTGGGTCGTGGGTAAAAACCATGATTCATCACATGTAATGACTCTCTCCAACAATTTAGGATTCTTCTTCATGTTTTTCAAGATGTCAGAGCAAATTTTTAATCGTGATTTTTTTTTGTTCATTCGTTAGGTTTTTGGGACACACTTTTCTCATGTCGAAATGTTCATGTAAAATTTGTCAAACTGACTCCTTATCGACGTATACAGTTTCTGCCAATGCACGAATACTAAGGTTTTCCAACCAGCTGGGATGTGGAGGGGAGATGTCAGGGAACACGACCATATGATAGGTGACCTTGAGACTTGCACAGCATGTCCTACAGAGAGCCAGTCTTGTTACTTTATAGCCACACCTCATATTAAACTAAATCGATTACAATGTACTCTTAAACCATGATTTTATAACACTCAATGGTAGATTCTATTAGTAGTGAGTATTAAACACTAAAGGACATTGTAATGGGTACAAAACCACTCTTGCTCTTTACAAACAAAGTACATTTTCAATATATATTGTAAAAGCTTCTTTCCTTTATGATTAATTAAAAAATCTATCTTAGATGAAGTGGTGTTTCAAATTTTAAAAAAATATAAAGTTATAAATATACTGAAGTATTACATCCAGCTCCTAATAATTTGCAGTCAGGTAATTATGCTTTAATACAAGTTATGGAGATTTGTATGACAAATAGATTCTTTATATATATCTTAATCAAGTAATATAAACAAACAAATTAAATGGTTTATTATCAGGAACAGACACTGGTACAAAAAAAAAAAAAAAAAAATACAATTAGCTATGAGACTCTATGCAGCTAGAGACAAGTAAGTAAATAGTGATGTTAGTATCTGTAACTTATGTATCACCTCTTTTGTTGCATTATAATAAAAATACCCTAAGTGTTTATTGGCATAAACCCCAATAGCACGAAAATAATGAAAAATTAATAATATTATGAGTTACCTAAGATTAAACCCTAACTCCTAGTATTAGTTATTTTTTATTATTTTAGTGATATTGGGGTTTGGGCCAATATTTTAACTGTAATATAATATACCACTGTGCTCTTGATATTTTCTACTTTTTTTGTATTTAAAAATCAAAATGAATTTTATTTTACAGACATTGTGTATGTAAGAAATTTAATATAAGAGAAAATGAAAGATTAGCTCAGGAACATTAAAAATTTATCTCTAAAAATTAAAACATTGATTTTATGGCAGAACTTTAATGATTGTTGTTTGAAAGAACCTAAAAATTGTTTTATTAGTAAATTTATAAATACACAGTACTGTATAGATAGATATACCTCAAATACATAGATATGTGTATAAAATAATTTTTTATTTTAATTTGTTTATTATTACAAAAAAAAAAATGTTTCAAGTGTCAGTACTTTTGTTAGGCATATGTTTTGGTTTGGACAATTATGAAGTTTAAGTCGTGTGTGATCAAGAAATATTACATTTCTTTTTTTCAACTCCTACTTTTAGTTCACACTCTCCCTAAACACACACACACACACACACACACACACACACACACACACACACACACATATATATATATATATAGTTCAAATTTTTAATCGTTAATTAAATACTTTTTCATCTACTCTTTTTTAAACTTTTTAGTTCAAATACATTTTTTTAAACTGGCACTTGATGTTAATACAGTTTTTTTCAAATATTAGTTCATTAATTTAATTCAATAAATTAATTTTAGTTTTATACGGGAGAAAAACTTTTCACAAATGGTCAAGGTATCCAATATAGTTATTTCGTTCCATTTGGTTTAAGATAAGTAATAACATATGATTTCATAAAACAGCTGATTTTATGTTATAGGTTATGTGGTAGAACAGCCGTTTTAACACATAAGTAATGTTACTTTACTTATATTAATTGTAATTATTTCATAAAAGGTAACTAAAATAAATTGTTTTGATTTTTGACTGAAGTAGGAATTGACTTTCAATAAATGTTGAGAATATTATTTGTTCATAATGATGCAATACAATGTTTTCATACTTGACTTTTATGGTCTATAAAAGTTTGGACGAGCGTTGTGTGAATTGGTCTTTTTAAAAATAATTTTGTACTACTGGTTCTTATGTATGAAAACAACAGTTCTCACTGTTTTATCAGAAACCAAATTGAATTAATATAGAAATATATGAGCATTCAAAATTATATTATAAGTAAAAAAGTTATTGTTAAAATTTTCAGGGTATTAAATTACGAACAGGCATTGTGGGAATTGAACGTGGAATTCAAGAAAAACAAAAAGCAACAGACCAAAGCATCTCAGTAGCTTTTCAAGATTTGGACAAACTTATGACAATGGCAAAGGATATGGTTAATATATCAAAAAATATATCAACTAAAATAAGGGTGAGACATTTTGTTAATATTAAACACTTGGCTTCCCTTTCAGCTAGCATACATTGTGTTCAAAGTACATGTAAGAAACACAATTTCTCAGAAACAGTGTAAAAACACTAAACATTTCACTAATTTTATATTTTTGCCACAAACAGTAGTTGAAAAGCAGAGATTGTATTCCTACAGTATTCGAATTTTTTCAGAAGCTATCAGAAGAAAACAGAGCAGCTAGCTTGTTCTATATTTAAATCCAACTACTTTTCTAATTCTAAATTTATCAAATAAATAGGTTATGTTTTCTATTTTCTTCATAAAATAATATAATATGTTGCAAATTGTAAGTAGCTATTCAGTCAAGATCTTTCATATATTTGCTGAGAATATTTTCTTTACTAACATGCATTTTAAGTCAATAAATGCTATTTTCACATGTGTTTACAGTTATGAGTTTTTTGTTCGATTAAAAACATTGTGTGTTAGAAATGTTGAAAAGGTCATAGCTTCACAAATAAATTATATTTTTAAACAAAATTATATACGTTCAATATGAAAATATGTACTAACTAAAATGTTCCTTTATTCCTTATAGGGATAGTTGATCTAGTGACTTTAATAGATAGGTGATTTTAATGACAGCGCCAGATTTGGACCAGTGACTTTAGCACCGATGACAAGAGATACTGAGACTGTTCTGTATGTGCTAATAACAGGCAGGCATACCACACTGGTGAAATGATTCCACACCTCACTTCTTTTATGGAAGGCTCGTTTTATTTAAAAATATACTCCTACAAAATTAAGAACAAACTACCGAGTGCGAAGTAGCGTCTATTGTACACAACATTGTCACTATCTTGAAACTTGACGCAAATCAACCACCCACACATGACGTTAATAAGGAGACCCAGAGATATCTACAAATCAATCAATGACAGTCGTGGTAAAATATCAGTAACTTTTCAGCCGCAACAACAACATTTTGCCCCCCCCCCTTTCCTCTTCAGTCAACAATATTGCACGATAATCGGCGCTGTGAGTCGAATAGTACGAGCAGAGCCAGTGACAGTGACAAATCAACCAATAACAGACGTTTCATCCAGTGCAAGCGACAAACCAACCAATGACAGGCGTTTCATCCAGTGACTGCGACTTTTTGCCCAATCACAACGGGGCAAATTCCGGTTGATCTATTGTCACTGGAACTGGCATTTTCCATATTTTGTCACTTGTACCACCAGCGACAAACGAATATCAGTGACAAGTCACTGTGACAGAAAATATTGACTATCACTAATTCCTTATAACGTTTTGTACATTATTTGATTTACGTTCAATTAGTCTACTACACATTAAAAAAAATCATAAAAGCATACCAATAATATTGTACAGTAAGCTTAGTTTTGTAGCACAATCCATTTTTTCAGAAAAAAATTTTCACTATTTCCCAACTATTTTCAGTTTGGTTTAAATATAGGGGTTTATCTGACTGACAATATTTTAATTAAACACTTAAACAATAGTTTATGACTGTTCGAACTTTAAATTTTGTAAATTTGTTAAAACATACTGAGACAGAACGTTTTTGATCGCTATGTGGCGATCTTCATCAGTGTCTTCTGCTTGGAGATGTCGTGTCAAGCGGTGATGGTTTTAAAGGCAGGTTTTCGATAGTATTAAAGAGTATGTGTGATTTGTATTTTGTTTGTTCGTTTAATATGTTTGTACTTTTGTGTTTTTGAGTGTCTGTAAATTTCATATTGTTGTAGTGTGTTGAGATGTGTCCTTTTTTGTTTATGTGTAGGATTTCTAGGTTATGATAAATGTCTGTGTATTTGTTTGTGTATTAATTCTGACACTTACAGAGACGAACGTCTTAGAATTCCATGGATTCACTGTGCGGGTACCAAGTCCATCGTGTGGCAAAGGGAATAACCCTGAGTAGCCTGGGACTTGTGATTCCGGGTGTAGGTTTAAGAGACCTCTTTGTGATGTTCATCGACACGTTTACTACTCATGTTACCCTCTCTACCCAGCCAAATTTCATAGGAGCCTGGTAATGTAGCTATAGATTCTCGCTCTAAAGTAGAACTTACTGCAGTTCTCGACAAGCCTAGGTCCATTAGTAGATTATAGTAAGATTTTGCTGATGTACTTCTCTCCCCCACTTCTACTGCATATATATTAACCGTATAGTTATTTTTAGTTAATTCATTTATTAGGCCATAATACTTATTCATTTTTATTATGTGGTCTTTGGGTATATTTGTTTCCCATGGTACTGTTAGTTCTACCAGGATGATACATTTAATTTTCTAAGAATAAAGGAGTATATTTGGTCTAGATGATGTAAAACAGACATCCTCTGGGAACTTCTAGTGCTTTTCATGCATATCCATTAGTATAGTCCAATCAGGTGCAGGGCCTAAGATTGAATAGGGCTTGCTCTTAGAGTTTACAGTTGAGCCTGCTTTTATAAAGCGGATTTCTCTTCTGCTTGTGGTCAATCCTTTTTGAGCTCTAGCTACCAAGAGACTTACAGCTTCATGTATGATTTGAAGTACTCTATCATGGTAACGTGAGTAATGACCCCTATCAAGAAATACAGTCGGCGCCGCTTATTGTGATCATATTTGTCAGAAGCATATTTGATAACAATAACCGAAGGATAACAATAACCGAAGGCCTAATCACGATGTAGTCTACAGCCGTACTGCATTGAACTCACTGTATTATTGCCATAACTGTTTGTTCTGAACGATATGTAAACCTATAATTACATTAAGTAATTCTAATTCTGTAACACTATAATTAAACTGTACTTACCAAATTTTGATGCTATTCCGGACAGTTTTATGTACAGTAGTAGAATTTCTGTAATTTAGTTTTCTGGTTGTTAAAATTAGTGGGCATATTTCATGTCAGTTTATTTTATTCCACTGTAGATTTTTTTTAAAACACTGAATCTAGCATAATTGAAAAAAAATATATAGAACTACGTGAAACACTTGATCAAAACATTTTAACACATAAAACTTCATTATAAAACACTTCAAATTTACATTTACTTTTTCTCGAAGAATTCCTCTATATGTGACTGTCTGTAGTCTTCTCGTAAAATATTGTTTATAAATTGTTCATATTCATATTTGTTGAAATTTTCTGCTTTTTGTTGAACAAACTGCCTTAGAATCTCAAGAGCTTGGTGAACTTCCTGCTTAGGTGTCTTCTTCTTCTTCAGTAACTTTTGATGTTGAAGCAACTACCTAACAAATATCGTCTTCAGACATTTCCGCTGCTGTTTCAATACTACCGTCAACTTCCATCCACTCAGTATACTCTTTTAAGGACAAATCGAAAGGCTTCAAGTTCTCTTCAGAGTCTTCCTCAGATGTAGCTTGCTCTTGATTTTCTTCAACAAAAAACCACCTTTTCTAAAGCAATTTTTCACAGTTTTTTCAGAAACTTCATTCCAAGATTTTGCTATCAGATGAATAGCATTGAGTAAAGAAGTTTTTTTAGCCAATTAATTTGAGGTAAGGGTTTGAAATTCATCCATATTTTCTATAATTCTAGCACGCATCTCTCATCGATAAAAATTTTTGAGATTTTTAATTATGCCTTGGTCACATGGCTGAATAATTGATGTAGTATTGGCCGGAAGGTAAATCACTTTGATGTGTTTTAGCGTAGTGCTTATGTCATTATATGCAGTGCAGTTGTCTAGTAGAATGACAATGTTGCGTTTGAGGCGGGTATCCCATTTAGTCAGCCATTCATTGAAAATTGTTGATGTCATTCAAGCATTGGAGTTTGAATGATATTCAACCGGTAGCTTTTTGATACCTTGAAAACAACGTGGATTTTTAGATTTACCGATAATTAAGAGTTTTTCTTTATGACCAACCATGTTAACACAACACAAAACAGTTATTCTTTGTTTACATATTTTACAGCCGTTAGCAATTTCATTTTTAAATAAGTAAGTATGTTCGGGTAAAGCACGATAATAAAGTCCTGTTTCATCTGCATTGTATATGCAGCTAGGAGAATACTCGGCCAAAATCTTTGGCCATTCGTATTGTAACCCGTCCTCAGCTCCAACAAAATCAGCATTTCTTTTTTCACCACACGTTTTCTTGTAAACAATATGTTCCCTTTTCTTCCATCGATTGAACCATCCATCTGTGGCTTTAAAATCCTGTTTTCCTATTTTTTTGGCAAGATCCTCAGCTTTTAGACACATTAGTGGGCCGTCAACTCGAGCATATTTTTCGCGAACATTTTTAAACCACAATTTCAAAGCTGATTCCACTTGCGGATCCTTCCCAAAATGATGTCTTTTGTTGTCAACATTTGCATTACACTTTGATAATGACAAGATTTTTTCTTTCTTGTTCAATATTTTACATAAGAGAGGTTGAGAAACGCCAAGTTGAGAAGCAGCGTTTCTTTGACTCATTTTTGGTAATTTACTGTACCTATCTAGAATATCAAGTTTTTGTTTAAGACTTAAATCGCGTTGTTTCTTTTGAGATTCGGACATCTTGCTATACTGTCCTTTGAAACTTCAAGTGACACTAACCTCTACAAAACAAACGAAAAAGATCTTTAAAAAAAAAGTTATTTAAAATCACACTGAAATACTGTAATGAACGTTAATAAAAATTCACTGTTAAAAAATACAGTAGGACTGTACTGTAAACGGTTCAGTAGTAACATCAACTAATGCTAACAAACAACTAAGGTCGACTCAGCGAGTCTAGGGTGTTTACGTAAACAAAGAGTAAGGAAGACATTCTGAGAACTGTGCTAAGTGCTGAAACCATTATAAAGTATTTCTGTCATTCTAAAAATAAACATTCTATGAATTGGGCGTCATTGTGTGTTGCACGTGCTGTTTACACTACTTTGTAGACATTTTTACTTGGTCTATGCTAGTATATGTTGACGCATATGATTTTGAATGGCAAATTAAATGATAATAATAAGCGAACAGATGATTACAATAAGCGGCCTAATTACAATGTATTAATATACGTCCGTGTTTGTTTTTCAATGAAACGATAACAATAACCGAATGATAACATTAATCGTGATCACAATAAGCGGCGCCAACTGTACTTTACATCCCACCAATAAGTGCCTGGCTGTACCTACTGCCACACCACAAGTTTAGCAACATTGTTGCATTCAGAACTTCCTGAGTAACATATGTGAAAACAATCAGAATTGAGTATGTGCTGTGTTGGTGTTCATTGAGTAGTTATTAATTATGTGCTCGAATAAAATATTTGATTGTGAGTGTTCTGTCATTTAGAATCTGTTGTGGTTTGTTTTTGTGGTGTCTTGTACATCTCAAAGTTTTCTGTTTTGTTTGGTTTATTGCTTTTTGGCGTATGTTTTATTGTGTTATATTGCTTTTATACAATGATGGTGTATGGGTGTAATGTATTCTGCATTTGAATAACGCTATTTATTAGGTTCCATGCCTTCCTTAAGTTGATAATGAACTTATTACAACATCATTGCATCTATTGAAAAATATTAAACAATGTTATGCCTGACTATCCGAAATCTTATATTTGTTGTTACATTTTTTGTATCTATTCGGCAAAAAAATTATTTTTTGTTAATTTTCTATGTGCTCAAATATAATATTTGATTGTGAGTGTTCTGTCATTTAGAATATGTTGTGGTTGTTTTTTGTGGTGTTTGTATATCTTAAAGTTTTCTGTTTTGCTTAGTTCATTGCTTTTTGGTGTATGTGTTATATTGTTTTAATACAATGATGGTGTATGGGTGTAACGTGTTCTGCATTTGAATAACGCTATTTATTAGGTTCTATGCCCAGATATTTTCCTTAAGTTGATAATGAACTTATTTCAACATATTTATTTAAAAATATTAAATAATGTTATACCTCACTATCCGGAATCTTTATTTTTTTTGTTACACTTTTGGTATCAACTCAGCAAAATAGTTTTTTTTTTAAAATTAACGTTATTTTTTTTCTTGCAGTTTTTGTGTTATACATTTTCAGGTTTTCTTTTTAAACATATTTGTATTGATATCACTTGGCAAAAAACCACTATTTGCTGATATTTTTCAGCAGATCTGTTTCGAATTAGATAGTACATTGTTCAATAATGTGAGTCACGAACAAGACTGTTGATCAGGTTTGTTGTATTAATGTATGTCTGTTGGTATTTTGGTGTTCTGTGATCTGTCATTGTTTATTGAATAGTTGTTAATTATGAGTACGAATATAGTATTTGATTGTGAGTATATTTTGTCATTTAGAATGTGTTGTGGTTGGTTTTTGAGGTGTTTGTACATTTCAAAATTTTCTGGTGTTTTTAGTTTATTGTTTTTTTTGATGAAATAAAAAACTGTTAGATTTGTGTCAATGTTGATGTATTTGTGTAATGTGTTATGTATTTAAGTAGCACTATTTATTAAGTTCCATGCCTAGATATATTACAGGTGATATATAGGCATGTAGGTGCTTGCAGCTTACGACTTGGTTTTATGCGGCGCTAGACAAATGAATAAACCATTACATTATTGATTTATTAATAAATGTAAAACATAAACATTTAGGTTGGTGTAACATATAGGTTGAACATGGTTCCTACCCCCAGTAAGAGTTCTGTTACTTGCAAAGAGACCCACTCTTTCAGACAAGATCGGAAACTGGTACTCCATTTTGGAGTCAAGGGCCTGAGAAGAAAATCTCAAAATAGATGTCTTCAGTAGGAAAATGGTTTCAATGTTTGGAAGCACGCACGTTTTTTTTGTGCGTGCACCTTTTTAACAATGATATTTTAAAAATCAACTCACCGCAACAGACTCACAGTGATGAACTGTTAAAGGATTGTGTTTTCAATAAGTGAACTAGGTACATACTTATAGATGATTTTAAGTTTAAATAAATTAGAGGTGATTTCCAATACTGTGCTCTGATGAGTATAAACAACATGATTAAATAACAACTAAAAAAGTAATATTATACTGATTTTGATCCTTTGTACATTGAGCTTGATATTAAATACATATGGACATTTTTGGCTATTGTTTATTGATTGATATTATTTAATATACCACGCACGCTATACGATACATGTGTTGCCTACATTTGGTTTATTGATGTATGTGTGGAATTAGTTGTGTGGCCCTCGTTTTCATTGAAGACGTTTTGCCATCCCTGATTTAAGGTGATAATGATTTTATTACAATACTATTGTACTTATTCAAAAATATTAAACAATCTATACTTGACCTGAAAACCAATTTTTATTTATATATTTCCAGGAAAAACAAGGTGATATAACAGAAGATGAAACTGTAAGATTTAAATCCTATCTACTAAGCCTTGGTATTGACGATCCTGTGACAAGAGATGGTTCCCAAAATGAATCACACTACTATAGTAGCTTAGCTCGACAAATATCTGATATTCTAGCAGAACCAATTAAGGTTTGTTTATATAGGTTTTCTACAAAATATTTAATAAAATTTATATTTACAAATTATACTTTACTTTATTTTAAAATATAAAATTGAACTTTAAAAAACATTTTCCAACTCTTTATAATGCAGAATTAACCTTTTGTCAACACATTCAAACCTACACCCAAGCTTAGAACAGGTCATTTAGTTAACATTTGCTGCCGATAAATCGGGATCGCGTATTTATTTCTATAGCAACGTAATTTCTATGTATTCTCAGAGTCTTTGACATCGTTCTTTTGATTGGTTAACATGTCTACTTCACATATCTTTAACTTTGTGCCAATCAGAGGTGCTTTAACAAACAAATATTTAATTGGTGAAGTGTAGCTGAGAGCTACCAGACAGTTGTTTAACAGATGTTGGTTTGGTCAGATAGTGTTTGTTTCGTAAGTGTGATTTGTTTACATTTCGAGTTTGTTGTTTTTTTGCTTTATATTTTATCTGTCAGGTACTTAGTTTTAATTTTCATTTTTAGTAATATTGTGTTATAGATATAATGGCTAAATACATTTTAGAAAGTGTTTCAATACGAGAGTGGTGAACTTTTTCAAGGACCCCTCTATCGGTCGCTATATTGACAAGGAGCTCTCAAGTTCTTAAACTTGATTTGTAGATTACAAGCAAAATAATTGGAGTTATATTAGTAAATTATGGTTTGCCTACCCACTTACTTTAAGGTAGAAACTGTTCTTATATATGCAAATTAAATTTAATGCTACTACAAGTTTATTACAAGTACATTCAAGAAGTGTTTTATTTAAGACACAATAAGTAAAATTATCGTCATGTTAGTAAGTTTGTAGGTCCAGGTTGAATTCATTAAACTTATTTTTATTACTATTTTATTTCGAACAAGGATTTAATGAAGTAAAAACAAGTATCTCAAGTCTGTTTTAATTGATATAAACAAAGAAAAACTATTGAATACAAATATAATAAGAATATCAATAATGTTATTAGTTCAAAATTATTATACAATGCAATTCCAATAGCACAACTTAATAATTTCAGTGAGATGAGTTTAATCTGTCCTTATAGTGCATCATTTCAGAAATGTTAGGTTCCATACTTGACACTTTTACTCTGAAATCATACTGAATATCGAATAGATTTCTATATTTATTTGAAATATTTAATGACGTTAATGAAGAAAAAACAAATATCACGAATCTGTTTCAATTGTGGTAAACTATTAAATAAAAGTATAAGAATATTATTAACTAATATTTTTATTTAATGTCTGTTAATAACTATGCAATTTTTTAGGCTAGTGACAGATCACAGACCAATTAACTTATGCTTTTTCAATACTCAACATTTTGAATTTCTTTCTGAAACTATTTTTCAAGAGCTCAATTTTATTAATCTAATTCTTGTGATAAAAACTTGACTAGTAAATGTGAATATTTATTTAGAGTTTTGTATTGTTTGGTTTTCTTTATGTTTAATGTATTGTTATGAATTTTATAAATTGCAAAAAATTCAAAACATTGAGTATTGAAAAAGCATGAATTAAATGGTCTGTGATCTGTCATTAGCCTAAAAAAAAGAATATTAATAATATTGTTAGTTCAAAATTATTATACAATACTAATTGCAGTAACTCACTACTTAATAATTTCAATGAGATAAGTTGAATCTGTCCTTTGAGTTCATGATTTCATAAATGTTAGATTCCTTACTTGACACTTTTACTCATCAAATCATGCTGCTATCAACCCGATTCTTATAGTTATTTTCATGAACCTCATAGTTGAGAGAATGCCTGTTCACATCAGTAGGTAGTATCTGTTTGAAAATGTATTATTACTTTTTTTAGTTGTTTTGTATTTTAGTTAATTGCCTTATTGCTGAGTGCTTTGTAGTGTTTATGTACTGTCAACCAAAATTCTACAATGTTCTCGCCATTAAAAACATCTTTTTAACTTGCCACTACTGGTTAAACATGATCGGATGTTAAATAAAAATACTTTCATTTCAGTGACATCTTACTGACCCCTAAGACATTTCCTAAAGGACCTGTTGGGAACCACTGCAATGCAAGGTATGTTTTTTTTAGGTAGTGACAGTGACAGTATATTACACCAAATCAAATTATTTACAGTGAAGTGTTACTCAAGTGGTTATTTTTCTTTGAAAGTATTTCTCTAACTTCAACCCAATATAATACGATAGGTTGTGTAAATCTATATTTTGTAAATTACATTTTAATAAATTCCTTCTATTAGCTCACACTCTTCTGATAATATATCTTGTACAAATTCTCAATCATTAATAAGATTCATCCAATCATGTTCGTCCAATCGTTTTTATTCATCCAATCATGTTCAAATACATTTATAATGGATGACAATTGATGTTACTACAGTTTTTTGAAATATTTATTCAATAATTAAATTATAAAATTTGTCGGGTTCGAACTGTGAATTCATATACATTTTTGAGAAATATATTATTTAGGTATTAGAAGTTGGCAAAGTCTAGAGCTTTCTGCGCCAACTTTCGAATACCTAAATAATATATTTCTCAAAAATGTATATGAATTTTTTCCCCCATCTGGTTGTAAGACCATAATCCGATCTGTATGTAAGTAATCAATTCTTATGTATATACTTCTTAAAAACTTGTTTCATTCCCTTTAAAAAAATGTATAATATGCTGTAAATGTATTTTATTATAAGTCAGGAATTTTTTAATATTTTATCTAAAAACCTCTGGACAGATAGAGACGGGCTCCTACTCAGGGGCAAGACTTCAAAGTGTTAATACATGTTACTCTCAAAATATATATATATATATATATTTTTTTTATGAGCAGCTAGATTATAGTTGTGTGTCATATACCCTACCTATTTTAAAATAACTGACCAAAAAATACTTCACCCTAAACGTCAACATTTTTTGGTATAAGAATGATTAGGAGTATTTGAAGACAATGAGAACTCAAGCCAACTCTCGTTTGTAATGGTACTTTCTTTGTTTTAACTAATACATTAACTGCCAATCAGTTTTCCGATAGCCTTCAAACACAATTTGTTTTGCAATTTTTGTGACAAAACATAATAATATTTTCTCTTCTAGTGTGTTTATTTATTTAAACTAGTTTACTTTATAATATCGACGGACACCGGTCACTGTCATGGCGAGACGTAAATATTTATACTATGAGAGGACGCATCGGTGACATCGGACTTACTACACATTTCCCATTCAAGGTAATTCTTCAGAATGAATGTAAAATGTTAATATTTCTATTGTAGTTTTTCTATATAAATTCAAGTATAAATGTATACTATAACATATTTTCACAATATTATAGATATTACTTATTACACTTTTGCTATTACTTGCAACCAGACTTTTTGTTAACTAAAGGTTGTTAAATTATTAACTTACACTTGGAGGAAACGTTTCCTCCAAGTGTAAGTTAACAATTTAATAACCTTTAGTTAACAAAAAGTCTGGTCGCAAGTAATAGCAAAAGTGTAATAAGTAATTAACAACCAGCTCATCATGAACAGCAACAAGATTTCGATAAAAAAATATAAGATTCCGGATAGTCAGGCATAACATTGTTTAATATTTTTGAATAGATACAACTGTTCATGACGAACAGCAACAAGATTTCGATATTATAGATATTTTTAAGCAATAAATATAGCTACTAGATTTCTGTCACATATTTTATAGACACAATTTCAATTTTCAGCATAACTTTTTTTTGTTTGAAAATATATTTTCTCTAATTATTAGAATGTAAATATAATCCGAACATTATTCTTACATTTATGTTTGTATTGTTTCAATACAAGTATGTTTTTAATTGAGTTAGTTTTACGAATATTATATGATCTTATGAATTGGAGGTAGACGTTTTAAATTAAAGATTTTAGTTTCTATTCGAATCGTTCAGCTTTTTTAGGTGATTTGTTTAAAGGATCAAATCAAATATAACACTATTCTAAAACTTAAGTGTAATTCTACAAAGGACTGTAAATAAAACTTCTAATTTCCCAATTATTATAATCTTGTAAAAAAAAAAATTTTTTTAATTTTGAACGGCAAGTTGCAGGAACATACACAGAGGTCTTTGGACACCTCGTATGATTAAATACATCGTAAATGTGCTCAACAGCTTTGTGTGATGATCCAAAGTTAGGTCTACACTGTCGTTCAGGTGTGACTGCAGTGGCCCTATCCAAAAATACAGTGTCGGTCACCTGTGACCGCCAGTCAGTCACAGATTTAAGACAGCTGTTTTGAGAGATTTATCCCACTGTCAACTCAGACCTTTTGGTTGTTTTAGATTGAAGGGGGGTAGGCTAAGATAGGAATATTAGACAATTTTAGAAGGAGATTTAGGGTTATAATGACAAAAAGTGTATGAGAATTATGGTGTAACTATATGTTGAGTATGTGTGTTGGGCTTTAAAAGTTTGTATATTTTTTTACTGTTTTGTTCTGGGGTGTTGACTATTTTTTTATAATCTCTGTAGAATTTGTAGGTTTGATATTGTGTTTTTGCAGTTGCAATTTGTGGATATTAGGTTTTCAGCAAAGTTTGAGTGTTTTTGTTTGTGATAGGTTTTATCTGTTTCTGGTAACATGTGTAAAGTGATCTACTTGTTTGATCTATATAAAAAAAGTGATAGGAGCTGGAATTTGGTTTGTATACCCCAATAGAGTTGTTTGTAATTTATTTATTTGTATTTAAATTGTTTGTTGAGGTTGTTGTATGTGAAGTAGGCTACTTTGTAATTATGTGTATAAAATGAAATGTGTTATTTCATTGTTTTGGATATGTAGGTATAAGCAGCATAATTCCCTCATTCAGAATATTAAACCGTAAAAGTAATATATTGAAAGAACGTTAGAAAATTAGATTTAATAAGGGCTGCACTTTAAGTAACATGAAAAAGTTAGAGCCTAGAATCTAATTCAAACTTTAAACTATAAGTACTACAGTTTAATTTGGTTCTACTAATTATAATGAACAAAAAATTGCTCTCATTTACAATATATAAATTATATAATAAAACATATAATGTTTAGTTCTTTTTAAGTGAGAATATTTTTGTAGCGAAATACAACTCTATTGATGCAAGGAATTAATTCAACTAGTATCTTATTAGAGTGTTGTAATGGGTTAATCCTCCAAGATAGGTCTCAGGTCCTGAACTGGGTAAAATAAGTACAAAGTTTGGAAAAAATATAAATAAAACTTTGGAAGGTCTCTGTGGAGTGATGCCACTGTAGACTCTACTAAATTTTAAAATAAAATTAATAATGTTATCAACGTATCTGAACCATACAAGTTCATGATACACTTATAATGTTTCATCCTTTATAGTAGTATAAGTGTAAACTAGAAGTTTGAATTGAAGGTGGAATCAAATAGTATTTCTTTATTTGTTTAAAGATAGACTTTCTGGCTATCTCTTAAAAATGCATAAACTGATTTTCAACCTTTGCTAGGTTTTCAAGTAAAACTGGATTTTGTTTTTAAAATGTCTTTTATTATTTGTTATGATGAATTACAGTAGAGTCTCTATAATTCGAAGTGAATGGGACCAAAAACATTAGAAAAAATAGGACTTCTAATGAACCCTAATACAGTAAAACCCTCTTATCCAGATCAATGTGGTGACAGCCCGATCCGGATTTACTAATAGTGGGAATAAAGACCAGTCCAGCTAATCGATGGTTTCGTCATTGTTTGATTGATTTGTTTGGATCAAGAGCGTTTATTTTCTGATATTCCACGAAAAACACTAGACATTTGTGCTTTCTTTCTAAGGGATATTTGTCGACTGTCAAAACTTACAGCGTAAATAAAGAAAGATATTTATGGCCCATTGACCTTCTGTCAGACATCTAAACATAACTCTTAAGGAGATTGAATCACAACTGATGAAGTTGGGTAATGCACCAATCTGTAGAACAGTAGTGAACTGAAGGATACAATAGATTGGGGATGAAGAAATATACTTTATTGATATAAACATTTCTTGGAAGCCTGATTCATTTACTATATGGCTATAAACATTTCTTAGACACCCAACCCATTTCCTTTTAAATAGATAAAATAGATAGATTCATAAAAATGAAAAAAGCTCGAATTTAACAGAACCTCGGAAAATCAGAACTTGGATTTATAGAGACTCTACTGTATTATTATTAATATTATAATATAAATACAATAAGGTGTTATTTTTTGCTATAATTGCAGAATGTTGGAGGTATGATGTGTTTAGCAGATGTATACTGCAGAGTGAACAGAGCAAGAGGGTTAGAACTTCTCTCTCCAGAAGATCTGCTCAATGCTTGCCAAATACTCGAAAAACTTGCTTTACCAATTCGGTTGCGTCAGTTTGAAAGTGGTGTAATGGTTTTACAGTTAAGTAGCCATAATGATTCGGCAGTCATTGGATTAACTGTAAAGTCTGTAAGTATGTTTTAAATTAATAATATATAGTGATTACTTGCATTATTTTATTTAAACAGAAGGTTTAAACATATTATATTAGAGTTTGTTTCAATTCTAGTTCCACATCTTGCTTTCTGTTACTCTGTGACTTCTATCTAAGCTGATACTTGTAATATAGTTGATTCCCACATTCTCTATAGGGGCAAGTTTTATTAACACTTTCAGGCCTATGCCCGTGTATAGATCGGGCCATTTAGTTAACGCTAGTTGCCTACGTCCGTGTATAGCTCGGGTTCCATGCCATATTTATTTCCACAGCAACAAAATTCCCTTGTATTCTCAGTTTTCTCGTTATCGCTCTTTATATTGGTTATTCTACTTTACATGTCCACCTTTAGGCCACTCAGAGTTTATTTTACAAACAAAAACTTATTTGTTTGAGGGTGGCGATTGAGAGTTATCAGACACTTGTTTGACGGATGTTGGTTTGGTCAAATAATAAAGTGTTTTATTAGTATGTGTTGTTTACGTTTCAAGTTTGTGGTTGCTTACTTTAAATTTTATCTTTCGTCATTTCGTTTGTTTAATTTGTGGTTTGTGTAATTTTGGTTTAAGCTTCCTAGTTTGTTGTTTTTCGCTTTAAATTTGTTTCAGTTATTTATTATATTTAATTTTTATTGTTAGAGATATTAGGTTATAGATATAATGGCTAAAGACACTTTGGGAAGTGATTCAATACGAGATATGTTGCTTTTATTTAGACAGTAATAGTGACAGTGAAAATGACATAGGCCGAGGTACAATCAACATATTTATCTTTCGTTGATGAACTGAGTAAAAATGTAATTTATCCGATGTTAGAGTCTTCTAAATTTTAAAAGAAATATTTCTAAATTATATTTTCTTTTAGCTTTAAAATGATATTTAACGTGTAATATTTATTTGTTTGACTTCTTTATACATTTTTCAAACAAGCATAACACCATCTATATGTAAGCAATCAATTCATATGTATATATTTCCTGAAAGCTTGTTTCGTTCCCTTTTACAACAATGTATAATTTGTTGCAAATATGGTATTTATTATAAGTCAGGAACTTTTTGTATTTTACCTAAAAATCTCCAGGCAGTAAGCAATCGGCCTCCCCCCCCCCCCAGAAAAAGAAATGAGGGACCCCCTTTAACAAATTGCATATCAAACCGATTTTTAAGATGCAATGTAAAGCCTATAATATTTTTACTTATTATTATACTGTTATAGTATAGGGTTATACGATTTTAGTATAGTATGTTCTTATGCCGTAATAGTAGAAGTTCATACCGATTTGGCATAAAAATCTACAACTAAGAATTAATTAAGCCATGCCTCCTTACTTTCAGTATTGCCGAAGAAATAGTGTGTATATTTGTTAATACCGAGAATAAAGTGGCATGGCCTAATTCTCATCTGTATATTTCTATGTTAAATTTCTGTAGAACTTTTACTATTTTATCATAAGAACATATTACAGTAAACCCTCGCTATTCTCGGGTTCGGTATTTGTGGTTGCAAAACTACATGATACCCCGCTAATACATATCATATTTTTTTAAAAAAAGACAAGAAAGATAGTATAGTTACTGTGCAGGTTGTAGGATAATGTGTTCTCGTCTTATTTATTTTGTACAGTACTGTTGTTACTTATTACAAAGAAATCTAATTATTCTCCAAACATCCGTTATACTGTACACTACTCTGTCTATTACTTAAAAGATAGGCATTCCTTATTTATAACAAGTGGCATTATTTTCACTGACAAACAACGATGAGTCAATCCGGTGCCCTCATCCAACTCTAAACTTAGGTTTAGCATCACTTCTGTTTCCTTACTGATAATTTAATAGTTTTCACAATCCAAATATCAATAATTAAATCTGACGGCCATAACTAACACAGATTTTGTTTTAACATAAAAACTTTTGTTTGTGCCCCAAATATTAGAAATTTTGAAAAATAGCAGTTCATCCTTCCCTTCACGCACACTTAAAACGTCACAAATTCAAAGTTTTGGCTTTATTTTTTTGATATAGTAACTCACAAAATGCCTCAACATGTAATTAAACTTGCTAAAAACTACCAAAAATTTACAAATTTTGAAAAAATCAACTTAAAAAATCATCACATTAATTCAATATGCTTTGCACGGGTTAAGTTTTATCATATTTTGAAGATAGAAAAAAAAGGTGTGTAAATTTTCAATGGAATATTTTCTTTTTTGTGTGTGGAATAGAGTCTGTAAGTGTTTGTTTTGTCCTCTTGAGTAATTTTGCAACTTATTATCGCAATTGTATGTGTGAGTTTATAATTCTATAATGTTTGAATGTCAGGTAAAACGTGGTGCCGTAGTGCTAATATTGCTTTGTTAAAGTTGATTTTTTTTTTAAATGTAATTTTTTGGAGTTAACAGTAAATTTAATTACATTTTGAGGGATTTTGCGGTTACTATGTTAAAAAAATAAAGCCAACTTGTTAAATTAGTAACGTTTTCCATGTGCTGCGGATAGAGGAATTTATATTTTCCAAAACTTTTAATAAGCGAGAGTTTTATAAATTTTTTTTGTATCCCTGATTACTTTCTGTGTCGCCCGATATACTTTTTTCCTCTAAAATTGAACACTTGGGAACGGGAAATAAATACCAAATTTTTGGGTTTTATGATTGATGAAAAACGTAAATAAACAATAAAAGTATCTATGTAATTATGTAGTATGTAAATATACCATACTGTGTTACAAGTGTACAGTATAGCTGTAACTAATGTTAACATTTTTTATGTGGAATGTAACCCTCCCCTTTCTCTATACAGTTGATTTCAGTATTTGCTGTTTCACTATTCGCGGTAAGTTCGGGGAACATAACCTCCTCGAATAACTGTATTTCAGTATAAGTAGATGCTATGCTATAATAGCATAATATTTATACACATATACTATTAAATTTATATGTTTTTGGAATAAGATCGCCTTATACCAAATTAATACAGTTTTCTAGTACTAAAATTCTTTCAGTGCAGTAGCAGAGTGCAGCACTACCGATGGCAACGAGTTGGTAGCCGATAGCACAGTCAGAGGTTACTATGTTGTTTCCATTTCCGCTTGATTTTTTAAATTTTGATAGGGAGGGCTCGGGGCCGCTTGCCCGGCGGGGGCTTTATTGCTGCCACTGCTTCCAGCCTGATTGAGGGACGAGTGCCTGATAAGAGGCTAGGCTTCAAAGTCTTAACAAGCACATCTCACTCTCTGTTAACTTGTCATTTTTATAGGGGCAAGTTTTATTAACTTGTGTTCTGTTTACCTGTCACCACTTGTATCTAAAATGATACTTGTAATATAGTTGTCTCCCACGATCTATATAAAACCAGGTTTTATTAACCTATTCTCTACCACAGACAAAATCCTTACAAAATGTTATCAGACAGATGAGGATTGTAGATATTGATTTTCATCGTTGCTTCAAGGAACTACATAGTATTTTTTGTTAAATGTGTAGTCTGCTTGACCCTTGTTGATGTTTTATTGTCTCCATGGTTCAGATAAGTGTGCAACAAATTTCTCATGTAAGAAATTGTTTTTGCCTCTTAAATTTATCACCATAATGACAAATTTCCATGACCATGTGTTATTGGAATTGCAGGACAGATTACACAGAGTTTGTATTGCCCTTTCAATGTTTATAACTGACTTTTCAGCTGGCTGCTTAGGTCAACCTCTTACTCTAATCTTTTATCATTGTATTATTTAGTTGTGAATTATAGACTGCAGAGGGGGAGTAGGGTAGTGACACTAGATCTAGGCCATAGATCTATACTGTTGTGTTGCATACACATGTTGTTTGAAAATTTATTGTTATTAATAATAATTTTAAAAAAATATGTTGTTAATGTGTGTAAATGTTTTTCTGAAGTTATGCTAATTATAATTTCAAATGTGAAAAGAATAATTAGTTGCGTGAATGTTGAGAGAACCAACTATCCTTTAAACCATAAATAGCGTTTGTTTTTTTACATATTTTTTATTTTCATATTTTAAATAATAATTATTCTTTTTTAATAATAATGATTACAAATAGTCAATTAAAGAAGTAATAACAGCCAATGCAATTCATTTTTTCCGTGGCCACTAATTCGAATTCAATTCAATTGTGCTGAGCCGCATGCAATACTAATAATTTAATCGCATTTGGGTTGATGAGCATCTAGCTTTCTGATAACTTTTCACCACTTGTAGCTAAAGTAATATACTCATAATCTACTTGTCTACTACTTTATGTATAGAACTCTAATTATCCGAATGAATTAGGACCGGACAAAAAAATTCAGGTATTCTAAGAAAGGATAAATTCTAATTAATTACTGTATGTATGTTGAAAATGGCAGAAAAAAATTATATTTTTTAAGAAAAAGAGCTATGAAAAGGCAAGACTTTAAATGTCAAGCATACTTACAGTATATATCTACCATACTGTAAATGTAAGTCATTGCTTGCTGAAAATATCAATCAAAGTAAGCTGTTTGGTTGTCTTTATCCGTTTTCATCCAAGTTGCATATTTGCTTGGCAGTGAAAATTAGCCTGTAGGCACACTGAGGCATTCTTCTCTCCCAATTTCAATAAGGTCATCACTATGAATTTTAAACACAGGGTTTGATGTAACATACACTGTTCACTCTTCTATATCTTCAATATTAACTTTTGAAAATCCAGGAATTTTCAAAAGAAGGTTTCCCAATTCCTCCAGGGATTTGTCATCCTCATCTTCTCCTCTCTCTTCCTTTTCCTTTTATTGAGCTTCCCTTTCCTTTTTCTTTCTCTTCTTTAGGTAATATGCCTTTCAAACTTATTCCATACACGTCTTGAAGCCACTACCTCAAACAAGCTCCAAGCTTCTGCCACCATGAAGCACAATCGTTCATATTTATTTTATTGCAGTTAGCCACCACACGTTTTTCATATTCACCCTCTATCAAAAGTTATTTTAAAAGTTGGCTTCTATAATGGCGTTTCTAAGTTTTGAATTATGCTCCATTGCAATTCATGTTTATTTGAGCACTCAAAATAAGTATTGAGTAATTGATAAACTGGTTAAATATCGAGTCAAAAAAGTTTATTTAATTGGTGGAATGTTTCAGTAACTAATTCATTGCCCTTATCAAGCATATTGTCTATAAAAAAAGTCCTTGCATTTAGAGTTCAAATGAGTAATGTGAGGAGACAAAACATCAAACCCCTTAGACTTCACCTCTAACTATCTTCATTTTCCATAGCACAACAGGCTTGATAAGGGCAACAGATTAGTTGCTGAAACGTTGTGCTAATTAAATAAACTTCGATATCTTTCTGCTGTTCATGACGAGCTGGTTATTAATTACTTATTACACTTTTGCTATTACTTGCGACCAGACTTTTTGTTAACTAAAGGTTGTTAAATTGTTAACTTACACTTGGAGGAAACGTTTTCAACTTACTACTTCTTCAGCCTCGTATTTTTGCCGCTAGGAATGCTGCAGTTGTGCTGTCTTGGTACTATTTTTTGAAAGTTAGATTTGATGTGATCGAAGAGTATGTATGATCTGTGCTGTGTTTGTTCATTTAGGATGTCATTTTTATGTATGTTGCTATGTCTTTATATTTCATACTGTTCTAGTGTGTTTAATTTATGGCCTTTGTTGCATGTGTGGAGGATACTCATGTTATTTTCCATACTTTGACATGAGTGTTTAGTGTCCATGAGGTGATTTGGGAAGGTGGATTCAATAGTAGTGTGCAGTGCGCTTTTGTGTTATTTATATCTTTCGGCAAAAGATCTGCCTGTTTTTCCAATATAAAACTTATTGCAGTTTTTGCATTTTAGTTTGTAAACTCCTGGATTATTGATGTGTTGGTATTGTTATTAATTCTGTGTCTGATAGCCGTTTGGCTTTTATTTGTTCTGTAAGCTACATTGTATCCTGGTTTTTTGAATTGGTGTGCTATTTTATCTGTGAATTTTTTTATGTATGTAAGAGTGATGAATATGTTTGTGTTCGTGTTTTTGTTGTTGTTACTGTTAGTGTTGAGTATTTTTCTGTGTAGTTTGTCTATTATTATTTAATCATGGAAATCTGCTACAACTTGTATGGCTTCTCATAGAGTTCGCACAGTTATACTGTAACTCGTTCTTTACTAACTTTATGTCCTGGAGACTACACTCTCTTTTATATGCTAAAGTAGTTTCTTGGTAAATCTTTCCTAACAAGATTCGTTTCATTGGTGTTTAACAAAAACTCAGGATTGTGGAAGTCTGCTATAACTTTAAATTTTTCAATAAAATCAGCAGCTTTGAATTCTGCTAAAATTTCTTGCTAATAAATCTAATTCACAGACACTTACTGAAGATACAATTTCTTAACCAGCCATTACTTCCTTTAACCCATTCGCTTACAATTTTTTTTACACTGACTGAGCCATAAAAAACTATTTTTTTAGACCATTTTTAAAGGTTTTTGTTGATTACTTTTTTTTAGTTCATATTTATGTTTCTTATGGAACCTATTGTTATTTTTTTATTCACAAATACATTTACTTTCAAAATATATACTAATATTTATAATATCTTTTCTTTTATAATTTAATAATATGTAAACAACTAAAATATTTCAATGAAAAATATCAAACTTTATTTTTTTTATTTCAATTATCCTAAAGTAAAAGCATAAATTACCTTTGGAAATACTCCAAAATATTCTTCAGGGTGCAAAGAATATGTTTCAATTTCACAAGAGTTAAGAAAAGTTAACTTTTGTGTTGTATACTTTGAAACATTCTGGTAGGTGAAGTGCGACGAGGCACAGTCCACACTCCCACCGACTGGTTCTTTGGCCTTTTAGTGGGCTTAGCTGGTTTGGAACATGGATTTTTTTCTTTAGGTATACCCCTTCTTGGTTTACCCCTATCTCTAGTACTAACTCTAATAGGCCTAGGACAAGGATCAAGAAAACTAGGGGCATCATCCTCCTCACTAGCAGTAGGAGACAGAGGAGCAATTATTCCATCAAGGTAGATTTGATCGAGTAGCTCAATTAGATTGGAATTCTGTGAGCTTTCATCATCTGAATTAGATGGTAATACCATCTATGAAAATATAATATCATGGACATTTATATCAGAAATTACATTATTTACATCTAGTGGAGTCCTAGGCCTAACATAGGGCGGCCCTACAAGAGGGCTCCTCAAGTTGCAACTTATCACTTATTGCAGAACAAGGCAGATTACATTTTTCATGATATGGTGAACCTGTTATATTACAGTCTATTATGATTTTATTTTATTCATTACGTACATCTACATCTATTTAAGATTCAATGTCCAACTGTCCTATTTCATTATCACTCTCAAATGTTTCATCAAACAAATCACTGTCCCATTCTCCAATAATTCTTTCAATTTCACAATCCTTCAACTCCTTCTCACTTTCATCAACAAATAAAATATTAAATCCACTCATTTTTAACTTAAAAAGAACACAAATAACAAATTAAATACAATTTGGTTAACTTATAAACATATCCCACACAACTACGACGTAAACACAACATTACAGACAATGTCAGCTGATCAGTCGCCAGATAAAACGTAATTATTTAAAGTACGGACAGTCCAAAGAAGATAAAAATACTACCATTGGAAAGCCCATAGCCTGTAGAATAAGATGCATATGCGATCTATTGGATTTACTGAGAACTAACTCGACACAAATGAGTTATATTAGAGGACGGCGATTCACCGTCGCTTCACAGAATGGCACACTGGGTCGCAACGGCGGATCGCCGTCATTGTAAGCGAATGGGTTAAAGGATTAACAATCAAACCTCTAAGCTAATATCGTAGCTTTTCTGCAAAAAATTGGAGCCTAAATTTAGTTTTCAATAAACCTTGCGGAAAAACCCAGTTAAACAGCAACTTCTAACTTTTTGTTTCTTGCTGCCTTGATTGAATTTCTTGAAAAACTTCCATCTTTATTTTTATGCTCTGACACGAAGTGTAAAAGTGTAGGTTTGCTTCTTTTAATGTCTGAAATCGTTGGCTGTCCAACACCAATAACGTAAAATTAGAACTTTCAAAATATCAAGTCAATACAAAGGATGGAACATTAATATGTTGAGTTTTACAGTTTTATACGATTCCTAGCTTTCTTGTACTAAATTTTTGGAAACATCCCTCAATTTGAACTTTCTATATACTCAATAATAATAGATTATAAGTAATAATTTATGTACACAATATCAAGAGCACAGTGGTACAATATTGGAAAGAACCCCAATACCACAAAAAATACATCAACTAGATCACTCTAGTTTGTAACTTATTGTTTGATAGATTGTAATTTTGTAATAAGATCCTCTGATGATGATGATGACATGGTCATCGAAATGTACATAAGAGTTTAATCTTAAGTAACTTGTTTTATTTGTTATTTTTGATTATTTTTTGTGATATTGGGGTTCTTTCCAATATTTTCATTGTAATAATTTATGTACTCATATATATCTTGTTACAGTTTTTTATATAAATAGACATTAGTTTCGCCTTATTGTCAAGATGTCACAATAACAATTATTTTAATAAAGGACTCCAAAATTTTGCAGTTAAAATTTACTACAAACTTTAACAAATATATTTAGTTGTGTATTATGAGGTTTGCAATACAGCCTTAACTTTCATTACAATCTAGAAACCTAAGGTTTTGGAATTTAAAGTAAACACCCCTATATTGGTATAAATTAATTGGATTTTGTATGCTATGCACTGGTTTGACAAACTGGGAGATCATTGAGTTATGTCAGACAAAACTCTGTCACGGAGGTTTCTGATATTACCAAATGAGGTTTAAAAAATTTTTGAAACTATAGCTGTGGTTTTAAAAATTATTCATAAGCACAAACCTTTAATTAAAATGTTTGAATTCCGTGAGGAACTAAATATAAGTTGAAGAATGATAGAAATATCTGAGATAGTCAGTAATATCATTTAGTCCAAAAAAAGGAAAGAGCATGCTGTGTTGAGTTGAAGCAGTATTAAAGACATACATTCTTAATCCTTAAGTATTTTTTGATGATATAATCAAATAACCATGATTATTCAAGAACATTTTTTTTTAAATTTTCAGGTGAAGGAATTAGGCTCGTTAACGGCAGAGCAACTTGCTCAGGAAATAGGTATATCTGTTCTTTTAGCTAAGGAGCGTCTTCTCACTACAGAAAAAGCAGGGCAAATATGCAGAGATGAGTCTATCGAAGGATTACGATTTTATCCTAACTTGTTCCTTCACAATTAAATATTGTGTTGAAATAATTTTGATAAGCTTTTATATAAAAAATTTGTAAATATTAATTTTATTATTATTGTATTTGCTCTTATCAAAAAATACATTTTTGTAATGAAACGAAGTATTTTTAAGGTATTTATACGATAAATATCATACTAGTTCATAATTTTAAAATGTTGTGATAAAATCAATCTGCATCTTTAAAAAAACCTTATAAAACTAGGAACTTTCTAACATTAGTTTTTTCAAATAAAACTAAGAACAAAATTTGCAGGTGCCTAAAGCTTAAAATTATGAACATGCAGCAAAGTATAACTGTCACATTGTTTCACTAATTATATGTCACATTGTTTCTTGTACCTGGTGTTATATTACCAACCAATATACAGGTTATTTTGAATTTTTGGTTTATATTTTTAATTAAGTTCAGTTATTATGAAAAATGTTTTACAAATATTTATCTAGTATCAGGGCTTTCACTGAATAGTAGAAGTTGATTTATATTTACAATTTATCAACACAGAAACTAAACTCTGTGATATTAGTTTTCTATAAGTTTGCTTCATAATGAAAGAACACACTAACAATAGATTTTGCAAAATTTGTATATTAACCCTTAGCACTCGGATTTTTTTAACATGTTTTGCTTCCCCACTTGTAATTAAATTGAGACAAATTTCTCACTTGCAAGTTGCGCTATTGTTTATGGGAAACTTTGTTTTCTCTTACATGATTTTAGTAAACTAAGCTATTTTTATTTACTAATACAGTATTTATATGATTTTATTATCTTATTTGTAGTTTTTCAGAGTATGATATCTTTCAAAACAGTCTCCCAGGCGAAGTCCTGGTTTTCTGCTGCATGTTTGCAGTAAAAAACTGTTTCCCTTCTGCCTCCTTTTATATTCCTGTTACTACAAATTGCACAATCCTTAGAGTTAGTTTTATCATTATAATAAATTTAATGTAATTTCCCATTCAGTCTTTCTTCCTTGTCAGTAGTTGATGACCGACCCCTCTTACTACACTGGTTATTCCTGATATCACTAACGAGTTCCCTCACCAAGTTTTGGCAAAACCATTTTTGTTTAACAGGATTTTATCTCTTTTCCTTTTTTTTGTTATTATAGATAGTAAAACTGTTTACTATAGCTACATCTAATAGCGAGATAAACATTTTCCTTCACCATTTATTTGTTCGTCTCGTAAAACTGCATAAATAAACCATAGGTTTATTATAGTGATCAGCTAAATCTACACCACTTATAAACTGGTTATATTTACAAATAACTGTTGGTTTACTTATTTTGTTTATGAAACTGAACTACATTCTAATAAATCAGTATCAAGTAAAAGATCAAGAATTTCAGAATCACTAACTGAAAGTGAAGCCATGGCAAACTACGAGTAAACAAATAACCTGAAAAACTGTAACCTAATTGCACCTTACAACGAGATTTTGTGATGACTCACATATTCGTAAACATTTTCAACTTGGTTCAAATTATTGTCAATAGAGTGTGTAGCACCAAACTGTAAAAGATTGAATGTTGGGGGCTTCGCCGCAGTTACAGGCATTTGAAATCGTAGCGGGTGACCTCCCCCCCCCCACCCCCCCGACATACAGGTAAACTGAAAGATACGCTAAGTGGGGCTCTCCCAACAGTCGAGTGCTAAGGGTTAAAGAGCAAAAATTGTGAGTTGATCAACTGATATGAAATCCAATGTAAAATCTGTACTGTCAAATGCATTAGAAAATCAATATGTAATGTACATATTTATGTAATGTTTGCTGGATATGTAAATGTACATACATTTCATCAACAATAATATTTATAAAACAATTTAATCGAAGTTTTTTGTCATTGTAATATATGGATACCTTCAGGACCTTCGTACATTGTTGTTTTAGATATTGACAATGTATGAAGCTCCTGAATTTATCAATATATTACATTGATAAAAAAACTCTAACCATACTGTTTTATAAATATATATATGTAATGGACAACGTAAAATATCAAGATTAGGTTAGTTTTGGTTGGTAAAGATTATTTAGATTTTTTGGACTAGGAGACTGACAGACTTACCTTGGTAAGAGTCCACTCTGTAGTCTTGAAATAGAGACACATAAAAGCACTTAACCAATGATATATTTAAACCACACAGTGGTCTTTGTCAATCAAAGAGAAAACACAAAAAGAAATATGAGAGAATGAAATTTATTTTTCCCTTCTTCAACCCTTAGTAAAGAACCTTCCATCACATACCCAGGACACCAATCATTTCATAGATCGACTTTCACAAATATCTGTACCTCTACCCCCGGTAACTATTTTGGTCACCATAGATGTCACCTCTCTCTATACCAACATCCCTCATGCACACGGCCTATCTGCAATAGAGAATTTTCTAAACAAACGCCCAGGCAAGCCTTCTCCCACTACACCTTTTCTTGTGAACTTGACCAGGTTTATCCTTGAGAAGAACAACTTTCAGTTTGAGGGAAGGAACTACCTTCAAATAAAGGGAACAGCAATGGGCACTAGAATGGCACCATTGTACGCAAATCTGTACATGGGATTGTTAGAAGAAAGTTTTCTAAAGACACAAACACACCAGCCATTATGTTGGTATAGATATATAGATGACATCTTCCTAATTTGGACACAGGGTGCTTCAACACTTAGACAGCCTGACACAATTCTCCACACTTCAATTTACCTGGGAGAAATCTACATCAGCCATCACCTTTTTGGATGTAGAGGTAACACTCCAGAATGGAAATATCAACACAGGCATTCACATCAAACCGACAAACCACCTACAATATCTCCATTTCGACAGCAACCATCCAATAAACATAAAACGATCCATTCCATACAGTCAAGCAATCAGGGGTAAGAGAATCTGTTCAAATGATAGTTAATTGGAAGATTTTAATAGAAAGATATCAACAGCCTTCCAGAGAAGAGGATACCCTAAAAGACTCATTGAAAACCAAATTCATTCAGCACAATCCTCGGTCCACCATAAACCACAAACAGAACAAAATAAACTGTCTTTAATAACAGACTACCATCCTGGTCTACATAAACTCAACAAGATATTGAGAGATGGCTTCAAAATTCTTCAAGCTTCCGTCCACACCAAAAATCTTTTCACCGATCCACCGCAAATTTGGTACAAGCAACCTCCCAACTTGAAAAACATCCTAGTACATCCTAAACTACCAGACCCTGATGCAGAGAAACCACACAAACTTCCTCATGGCTCCTTCCCATGCAATAGATCTAGATGCAAGATGTCCAATACACCCCTCAGCAAATAGTTTCAACAGCCAAACAACAAAAATGGTCTTCAAAATACAGGGTCATCATAATTGTACATCGAAAAATGTCATATACCAGCTACAATGTAAACTTTGCTCAGCACAGTACATAGGCCTGACCAGGGATGGTCTGAATATCAGAATGAATGGCCACAGACATGATGTTAAAATTATGAATATGGATAGGCCAACAGCTCAACATGCTGCGAGTCACAACATCACAACTTTTGATGACTGCTATACCACAAAAATAATTAAATCACTCCCCCCTGATTGCAATCCCTCAGAACTGAGAAGATGAGAACTATCATACCAGTGGTATACCAAGTCCAGAGAATCCCCTAACCTCTAACCTCTAATAGCCTCAGACGTCTCCAATCTCTTTTCCCCTGACAGACTTATATAAACTATAATTACTTATATGCTCATGGAAACAATATATATATATATATCTTTAATTTGTGACATCTGATTTCTACTCTACACAATCTGTCATTACAATTTATAATTATTTTATTTCATTCTCTCATATTTCTTTTTTTGTTTTCTCTTTGATTGACAAAGACCACTGTGTGGTTGAAATATATCATTGTTTAAGTGCTTTTATGTGTTTCTATCTCAAGACTACAGTGTGGACTCTTACCAAGGTAAGTCTGTCAGTCTCCTAGTCCAAAAAATCTAAATAATCTTTACCAACCAAAACTAACCTAAATATATATATATATATATATATATATATATATATATATATATATATATATATATATATATATATATATATATATGATTTAAAGATGAAGGTTTTTTTTGTTAAATATTTATTTATTTATGTACATATATTTCAACAAGAATATTTATAAAACAGTATGGTTGAAAAATTTTTATCAATGTAATATATTGATATCTTCAGGAGCTTCGTATATTGAGAAAACATTTTCTCAATTTGCCATTTTTAACATTAACAAGAACTTCTTCACTCAATAACAGTTGAAACAAGACTCATGATTTAATGCTTCGAGTTTTGTGTCAAGTGTTGACGTGAGCAGAGACTCCTGATAATGTCAAGAATGATAAATTGACAGAAATCTTACTACCATTGTATTTTAAATATTCTTGTGTATTGACATATAAATATATATAATGGTATCTTATATGGGAGAGCAGGTTAGACAGGGTTGATAAACTACTGGCATAAGTATATGTAAATTAGTCGTGTATATATATTTACAAAATATATATATAGTACTTCATTGCATTTAAATTTCCAGTACTATATTCCTATAGTAATATACATATTGCGCTCTAATACTGGATTACAAATCACTGCAAATAAAATATCCAATAATATTTATTTTTGTATCAATTTCAAATGATTTTTTCCTTGTTCCTTTTTACAAACAATCACATGATGACACTCCTTTCAATAAATGTAAATTCACAACTGTACTGATGACAGAATTAAACGGAAATAAAACATTAATTTACAAATCAACTGTTAAATAAGTTTAGGGACAGTTTTACCTTCCACCCACTAGGTAACATGAACATTTTCCAAACAAAAATGTTAATGTTGTAGGAGTGTATATGGTGCATTATAATTCATAATTTTTCTGGCATGAGCTGTAAAATATGAACACGTTGCCTTGGAAAATGTCTAAAAATAGACATGTCTAAAAAATATCAAGCATACTTATATACAGTTTGTTTTAGGAGAGTTTCGGGATTCAAAGAACAAGAGGATGGTACTATGTCGAAGTATAGTTTATATAAGCCTTTCCTGGAGTAAAAGATGTCTTTTTAACCGTGGTTTTCATTTATCCTTGAGATCCCCCATCCCACTCATTTCCATAGATCAGGGGTTCTCAAACTGTGGTACACGTAAAAATTTTCAGAGGGTACGCAGGGCAGGTAAGGAAAATTTAACCATTTTTATTTATTTCTGTTTTGTGCTACGATGTGATCCACCATTAAAAAAATAATTTCAGTGCTATGTTGATAGATTTTTTTAATCGGTGTTGGAAAGGAGTACCAAGAACTTTCAAATACTCCTGTAAAGATTCTTATTGGGTTTTCAACTACATACCTATGTGAAAGGGTGTTTTCGAGCTTACCAAATCTAAAAAGTAAGTACATAAACAAGATTAATATTGAGGGCGATTTAAGGTTGTACTTAACAAAACTTGAGCTGAACATTGAGGTACTATGTAAAAAGAAGCAAGCTCATCCTTCTCATTAATGTTTTTGTAATGGGTTTCAAATATATTGTTTTTAATGTAAAAAGTGTTTTTAATTTCCCCCTCCCCAACACCAAGGAGGTACACAAAATTTTAATTTTTCATTAACAGGGACAGTCTGAAAAAAATTGAGAACCCTTGCCATACATAATAAGGATTCTGCTGTATAAAGAAATAATCTGTTGAACTTCATAAATGGGCTTTGGTAATTGGAGGACTAAACTTCTATAGGAATTAAAGCTAAACTTGTCTATAAAGAAAAGATAATATGATTGTTAACATGCTGCATTAATTTGAATTGCTAGCTTCCATGTCAGCTAAACATGCCGACTAGTAAAAATTATTTTATCTTGTTATTTAGTATAAAAACACCAATCATAAAATTATATATTACACTTATATGAGATATATGTATTTTGTTGTCACTGATACTTTCAAAGCCGCATTCTCTAAATTTTTGAATTTTGCAGTCCATTATGTTCGGTGAATCTTATTAATCACTTAAACAATAGTTTATGACTATCTGAACTTTAAATTTTGTAAATTTATTAAAACTTACTGAGATAGAACATTTTCAATCGCTATGTGGTGGTCTTCATCAGTCTTCTGTTTGGAGATGTGGGATCAGGCGGTGACGGTTTTAAAGGCAGGTTCGACAGTATCAAAGAGTATGTGTGATTTGTATTGTGTTTGTTCGTTTAATATGTTTATACTATGTGTTTGTGTGTGTCTGTAAATTTCATATTGTTCTAGTGTGTTGAGATGTGGTCCTTTTTTTGTTGATGTGTAGGATTTCTAGGTTATGGTAAATGTCTGTGTATTTGTGTCCTGTTTCTTTTATGTGATTGTAAAATGTTGAGTTGGTGTTCTGTTTGTGTTCCTCGACTCTTTGTTTAAAGCTGCGACCTGTTTGTCCAATGTAGAATTTGTTACATTCGTCGCACTTCAGTTTGTATACGCCTGGGGCTTGTAGGTGCTCACTAAATTTATATAGTGACTGCATACTTTATTTCTATTAATTACTATGACTGTTTATCATAAGCCAAAAAATCTAAAATTCAACACACAAGTCAAATAACACATCATAATTTATCCATTCAATAACCTAACTGACAATCTAACTGATAAAATAGTATACAATAATTATAAACAAGGTATTTCCAATAATACATAAGTTAAATAACAATTGAAAATCAGTTACCTCCATTGCATTTCTTCGTACATTCGAGAAATGTGTTTGAGACATTTAACAGAAAACAAAGGTTTGATTTTGTATTGTGATGGAGGCTATTTGATGGAGTGATTAATTAGGAGATTTTTATAGTAATGTTTTTTTCATCTTAGTTATTACTGGCGCACTATAAATTCCGCCTTGGCTCGGCCTTTACTAGTATTCATATATACTTAACAACAGTAGCTATACAATGAGCTTGATAATTGGCAGTGAGAGACTGACTGGAATAGGCTAGCCAGAGGACAAGTGCCATTAGAATGGCTAGAATTACAAGAAGAATCAAATGCCTAGTTTGCAGAAAGGCATTGATTCTTCCCGCTTACCTTCACTCACCGTTCGAAGGTCAGAGCAGAACTTATAGTGCGCCAGTTATACTTAGTTCCCATTCCCCTAGGTTTTCGAATCCCAAAATATTAACAAAGTAAAAATGTTCAAGGCTTGACATTACAGGGTAAGACTTTGCTGGTTACAAGAATCTAGTGCAGAAATACAGTAGATATCCTCATGGTGAACGCTGTGTATTTTTAAAAAAGTATGTCCCCACTTTTTAAAAGTACAGCATACATTTCGGAACTTCTCTATAATCTGACTGGTGGTTTTAATTTTATAATTTAGATCTACTGAGATGTTTCCAGCGAATGGGTAAGCATTACATAACGAGTCAGAAGGTTGTTGCTCACTATGGAAAAATAGACAGATAATCTACTTTTTTAGATTAGCAACAAATTTTAAAATTCAAACAGACCCTAATTTATTTTTAAAAATAAATTGGGCACATATTCATACTAGAAAAAATAGTATGGAAAATAAAACTATACTATAGGCCCTACTTTAAAAGCCTAAAAATGACTGAAGTAAAAGACGAAACATTCAAGTAATATCTGAACCCCAGTTGGGTTTTAAATCCCTTATAAGTTATATATTTGAATTGAGGCTTGCCCTAGGCAGCAGCAAAACATTGAAAACACATTACGATATTCTAACTTTTAGCATTAACAAGTAGTGTTATACTTCAGCTCCTATTTAATATAAATACTAGAAGTAATTCAACTGTAGTACTACTGATGATCTCATAAGATACCTGAGAATTGTCATATCTATTGAATAAAATATTTGCAATTGAATTTTCAATAGTAAAAATTCATGAGTTTATAATAAGTGAAAATTGTAAGAAATATGCTTTTATTTACATGAGTCTAAAAGCTCAGACAATGGATTTTCTGTGTATTTTTGTTGGTGCTATTAAAATTATTTAAGTAAGTTCTATAAAATTTACCTTGAATCATTTACTTGCAATATCAAACTGATTCGGATTTATTTTTATAATTTAAAGCAAAGAGCATGTATGAGAATTAAAGATGGCTGCCTTCCAAACAAAAACCATTCGTTTTCCAGTAGTATATTTCTACAATCAACAGTATTTTTTTAAAAAATAGATGTAGGAATAAACAGATAATCAAGTAATTTAAATATACAAATAATCATGACAATGACAAAACTTCAAAAGTAATAACATCATAATACCAAAAGTTAAACAAAAAATTGCAGTCCATCCCCAATATGCCTTAACTGCTGTTATTGTTGCTAGCTAATTATGAGCAACATAAATGTCAAAGGACCATCTAACATCATCCAACACCATTAGGTGTTCTATAAACTTTATGAATTAGATGTTTGCAGTAGATGGGCAAGCATTACATACAGAGTCAGAAGGCAGTTGCTCACTATGGAAGGATATACAGAGAATCTACTTCTCTGGATTAGCAACTTGAGGGAAGCTCCTAATTATTCCTTGGAAAACAAAAAAAAAGACCAATGAGGTAAGCAATTTGAGGGAACGAACTTACTATTTGGCTTCTGAAATAACAGCCAAAAAGTTTACTGTAAAGTTGGAGTAACAAGAAATTTACTCAACAAATGGATGCCCATGCATTACCTTTGTGCTATGAACCGAGGGCTTAAACCACTAATGCATTAGGTATCATCTCGTAGCCCTGTAAACATAGCTACTCTTTAAGCCAAGAGTATTTTGAACTTTGCCGCTAACTGCCTTGATTAAAAATTGGTAGATATTCTTGAATGAGACAGCTATATCAATTATCACAGCCAATCATTCTTTTACATTCAGCATCACCAAGTTTGATTGCAAATTCAAAGTAACACTGGAATGTTTGAATAACTCTTCCCTAAAGGTATTGACAATGCCCATCGGTCATTCACACGTACTATATCACGACTTCAAGTTGACTAAACCGGGAATGACTACAGGTTTAAAGGAAGGATTGGGTGCTAATACAACCGCCTATAACTCACAACACCAAGCTTTAATGTCACAAAACCCAATCCATGGTGGAACTTCTGAGCAGCCTCCAAGTCGTAGATATACCAACACAATAATCCCACAGTCTTCCTTATTGATAATCAGTAAAATCTTTTTCAGTTAGTGGCCACACATGCAAGAGTGAACTACACTGTGATTGCCAAACCCTTAACTACTTGTTTCTGACGTTTCATCGTCATATCCAACTTCATGAAGGGACAACTCTCTACTCTGGCAGCCCTAAGGATAAATTCCTGTAGTGATGGTTTAAACATACCACTTCTGACCCTTGACAGAAACAAGGAGGCTCCATCCAATCGACTATTAGCATATCCACAAATACATTAATGTTGGTTGTTGTAATCATCTTAATTTCACTAATTAAATCATGAGTAATTTTTAAAAAATATTAACTTTCTGTCCTGACATGTTTTGAAACAGTTGTTTCATTGACTAAACTTTTCTTGGTTCTCAGTAGCATGGAGCAGGTGTAAAAATAAATGCAAGAGAAGTTTTTAAAACAATTTATTTTCCCATAATGAAACAATATTTTAAAAAATATTTATTAAATTATTTAGTACAGAATAAAAAATTCAATTATATTAAGTTTTACTATTACACATATGCACATAATCAAACAGTTCTACACATGTAACACAATGACAATTCAGAATTCATTTGTTTTTCCGTGAAGATGAGCTTATAATTGCTACTGTCAAAGTAAGCCATAAGCCCAATGACTTGATGCGAGTCTTCAATTTAGTATGTTAGTGTCATCTTTATTAAGGGTTATCCAATCCATTGACTCAGGCAATACAAACTCTGGTAAAAATGCAGAAGCTCGGCGCCATACTTTATTTTGGGAAATGGTTCAACATCATTAAATAGGACGATGTCTACAAGAATTTTGGTAAAAATGCAGAAGCCCGGCGCTATACAATATTTTGGGAAATGGTTTAACATCATTAAATAGGACGATATCTACAAGAATTTTTTTAAAACTGACCGCGGAAAGTTACTTTTTTTTCAATTTAAAGTAGCGAAAAAAATTCAGCGCGGATGTAGAAGTTGTGAATAGGCGCGGAGTGATACAACTGTATTTCAATGTATAAAATTAAAACCAAATCTAACCTGACTTGACACTTTTTAGGTATATTTTAATATAGGTATACAGTATTGTATAAATTTAAAACCAAATCTATCCTAACTGGAGACTTTATAAGTATATTTAAATATATATATACAAATTACGCGAAGTTGTGAATAGGCGCAGAGTTATGCAAATGCTTCGTGATTTTACAACTGAATTTCAATGTACAAAATTAAAACCAAACCTAACCTGACTTTACACTTTTTCGGTATATTTTAATATAGGTTGTAACATTTTTATAAAACAGAATACAATTTACTTTTATTTTATTAAATGAAAATATTTTATTTCTATTTAATAACCAAAACCAAAAATTACTCAAGAATAATTCATTAACATTTATTATTACAATTTCATCTATACATTAAACAATACACAAAACAAAATTTTACAACTTAACATATCTTTAACAAAATATACTATTTCTTTTTTTCTTTTAATTTTTTAGTTACAACATTTTAATACCCTTGGCTAGTTTAAGATCTCTTGATATCTCGGGGTTATAGTATGGGCTATATTTTTAGAAATTCTTGGGTTAATTAAATAAATTTTGAACAAACAATATTAAATTTTGAAAATGCAAAAAAAGCCAAACTATTTGAACTGGATTTATTTCTTACTATTAATTAACTATAAGATATCCTAATATACAAATTTAACTTCTCTACTATCTTAAAAGTCCACTAAAGTTATTTTTATAGCGCTATTTCTCAACTTAATAAATATCAAAATTTTGCTGGTCGCTTACGTAAATTCCCGTTCTCTCCAATTAAACAATTCACACACTTAAATCCGTTTTAGTTCTTTTAAATTATATTTTCACTGTAGTAACTCTTTCAATTTTCTTATTCCTGTTTAATCTGGCCAAGTTTACTCACAAAACTGTATAATTTAGACGAACTCTTTCAAAAAAAATAGAATTTTGACTGGTCCTGGCAGGTCCCATCTTGTAAGCGTCACCCACGCCATCCAACTCAACTCTAACTACGCGTCCTTAGCTTTTCTTAAATTGTTTAAAATATGGCCGCCTTTCTTCTCCAAAAAACACATGTTGCCTGTAATCTAGTTTGTTTTCTTTTTCTTCAATAGAATCGATTGTCACACTGACCTACATCTGTTTTACAGCTGACATATCACAAGTTTGTTTAGAATGGCCTTTTAACTTGGTTAAACCTGATTGAAACTTACTGTTTCAATTTCCTATCGTCAACAAACCTTCCAGTGTTTATTTTATTAATATTATTAGTGTGTGAAGTGTCTTTGTGTTTTACTTTTGAAATAGTTCTGAATTGTGTGTGTTTTGAGTGGATTCATAAACATAACCTTACATTGTTTACAATCGTTTTTTCACTTTTTCCTTCAAGTAATTACTTAGCCCTATGTTCCTACAGTTTACAAATTTGTTTACACATAACTATTATTAGATTATCTTATTTTAATTTATGTGTTAGGTTATTTGATATAACAAATTTCCTAATACATTTCCAGTTCAAAACCCTTGTTTACAATTCCTAGGCTTTTACCAGAATTTAGTTTCAATTTTAACCTAACCAATCTTTTAATGAATTTCTTTTTTTTTTTTAAATTTTGAGTGAGTTATTTCTAATTTATTTTCCAATTCTTAAATAATATTATATAGCCCATTCTATAAATGTTACAATGTCCCCTAATTTAATTTAAATAAAAAAAAATATTACTAATCTCTACATTACACATTCTTTACATTTTACAAGCTTGATTAAATATACATATTTTTTTTTTTAAATTAAATTTAAATTAACATTTATACTTTAAATTGTCCATTGTCTTTACCACTTTTATAATTGTCCACTTAAAAGTCATTTATACCTTCATCTGTCCACTTTCGTCCATTTATACTTAATTCTATAATACAATTTTATCTTAACTCTTTACCAATCAAATACTGAGCTGAAAACTTCAAGCTACTTGTCTTACATGGTTTATACTAGTTTAAAACTCGCATAATACTATTTCATTAATTTTATATGTTGTTATTTATTATTCTATTTACTATCTCTTTTTTCGCATCCTCCCAACTATTCATCATAAATTTTTTTTTCAATTAAAATTAATTTGTCTTAACCTTGCCTCAACCTCACTTCAGTTATAAATCTATCAACTCTATCTGAACACAACTATGTTAAATTTAACCCCAATTTCATATTACTATTATTTTATTATTATTATTATTATTTTTTTTTTAAACTCTTTATTATACTATATACTTTGTTACATATATATATGACGGTAATTCACCTTACCTCCACTTATTAATGTAGACATTTATTTTATTTTAACATATTTTCGACGACATCAACATCATTAACACCCTTATTCACGTAGACATTTATTTTATTTCACATATTATCGACGTTATTTATATATTTCATTTTATTTTCAAAATTCCCCTTTTTCCAAATTATATTTCCCCTTTTTATATTGTTATGCTCATCCAGTTCAATTATTTTCTTATATCATTTCAGTTTATTTTGTATGAAGTTTAACATCTAATATTTTTTAAAGGTTGCAATCTTATATCCTCTATTTGATCATATCTATAGCTCCTTCAATTACACTGTCCCTATATCAACGAATATAAATTTTGTTTTAATACTTATTTATCAACGCAGATTCTCCCTTACAATACGACGAAGTTTAAATACACAATTACCATATTTTTATTACAACGATGCTTTAATATTTATTATCATAGATTCATATTTCTTTTATAATATATAATATATACGACGAAGTTCCATTATTTATCAACGCAGATTCTCCCTTACAATACGACGAAGTTTAAATATACATAATTTTATCTTTATTCATTATTCGACGAAGTTTCTAATAAATTATCATAGATATAGTTACCATCCCTTAAAACTTATCTCCTGCTAACGTTTTCTTATACACATAATCACCTAGAGTCTATTCATATTGCTTCCTTTACCTATATTTAATATCTCCCTTCCTATTTTATTTAAATTTATATTTTTTCCTTTCTTTATTTTTTTTTCAAGTGTTTGTTTAATTATTAAGTCATTTCTGGTCCATTATCATTTCCGGTTTATTTGTTATCTATCCCTCCTACATTCGCTTCCTTCTCCTAATACTTTTATATCCTGAGTCATTCCTGTTGTTTCCATCTTATTATCCTTTGTTATTTTCCTTTCTCTCGACTTCTCCTTGATACATGTCATATTATTGCCTGTAAACTTGTTTCCTCTATTTTAATTTCTATTTCTGGGTTTCCTATGGTCTTAGTTTTCCAATTGACTGTGGGCACCATGCTCTTTTCTTGTCCCCACGCCTGTCCTTGCCTTAACACCGTTTACATCTCCATTGTATCTCCCATCTGCTTCATAAGTTCTATTTTCTGTGTTACTCTCATATTTAAATTCCATTTCCCATTTTCCAAACTCGAGTTGTGCCTCCACATTCATTAACATATCCGTACCTATGATCATTTCTCTCAATAAGCTTTGTACCACTAAGCATTGAGACGGATATTTAACTCCTCCTCTTTCTCCTATTACCATTTTCATTTTATTAATCTTTTCAATTTTCTTATTAGTTGCGGTTTGAATTGTTAAATTTTTTATTTGCAGTACCTCCATCTTTCCTACTTCATTTCTTAATTTTAACTCTCCTAACTCTTCTGTGTTTTTCTTTGTTATATATTCGACTTTCTCTATCTCTTTTTTATCAATTTCTATCTCATCAGCTATTATTTCATTTGTTTTCTCAAAATTTTCCTTAATCTCCTCTAATTCTCCATCTTTCTCCTCTAAGTCTCTTCTCTCATCCTCTACTACAGCATTATTCTTTTTTCTCCACTGCTCCCTCATATCCTCTATCATTCTCCTATTTTCCTCCCTTATTTCCTGTGTTATGAATTTGAAATCTTCCTTCATCTCTCTCATTTCGTCTCTATTTTCCTCTAATTTTTTGTTTATTTCCCTCATATCCTCACTCATATCTTTCATTTCCCCTTTTATTTCATCTATCTTATCTAATTTTCTATTCATATTTTCATTATTTATATCTAATTTTCTATCTAGATCCTCTCTCATATCCTTCATCTCCTCTTTTATTTTCTCATTCCCTTTATTTATTTCTTTTAGTAAGTTTTGGTTGCTTTCGAACAATTTTTTTATCCAGTCATCATTATTTCTACTTCCACTTTCACTACCCCTTCGTTCCTGTTCAATTTCTACAAGTGGTAGTCCCCTATCTTCATCTACCTCCATGTTTGGTATTGGCATATCTGTGCCTTCCATTTCTTTCATTTCCAAATTTGTCCCTTTTTCCTGGTCCCCTACAACTACCAGCTCGCCTATATTTTTTCTTTTTTAGCTGTAAGTAAACTTATTATACACATAAACCATTTTTATATATACTATAAACCTAGCCTTGATTCGATTCAACTCAGTGTTTAATTTTACAAAATTTTGTCTAAATCTATTTCCAGTTCAAATGTTTTTCATATAAAAAGTACTAAATTAATTTTATTTCAAAATCTCTCTAAATAAATTTTATCGAGCCCCACGTTGGGCGCCAATTGTAACATTTTTATAAAACAGAATACAATTTACTTTTATTTTATTAAATGAAAATATTTTATTTCTATTTAATAACCAAAACCAAAAATTACTCAAGAATAATTCATTAACATTTATTATTACAATTTCATCTATACATTAAACAATACACAAAACAAAATTTTACAACTTAACATATCTTTAACAAAATATACTATTTCTTTTTTTCTTTTAATTTTTTAGTTACAACATTTTAATACCCTTGGCTAGTTTAAGATCTCTTGATATCTCGGGGTTATAGTATGGGCTATATTTTTAGAAATTCTTGGGTTAATTAAATAAATTTTGAACAAACAATATTAAATTTTGAAAATGCAAAAAAAGCCAAACTATTTGAACTGGATTTATTTCTTACTATTAATTAACTATAAGATATCCTAATATACAAATTTAACTTCTCTACTATCTTAAAAGTCCACTAAAGTTATTTTTATAGCGCTATTTCTCAACTTAATAAATATCAAAATTTTGCTGGTCGCTTACGTAAATTCCCGTTCTCTCCAATTAAACAATTCACACACTTAAATCCGTTTTAGTTCTTTTAAATTATATTTTCACTGTAGTAACTCTTTCAATTTTCTTATTCCTGTTTAATCTGGCCAAGTTTACTCACAAAACTGTATAATTTAGACGAACTCTTTCAAAAAAAATAGAATTTTGACTGGTCCTGGCAGGTCCCATCTTGTAAGCGTCACCCACGCCATCCAACTCAACTCTAACTACGCGTCCTTAGCTTTTCTTAAATTGTTTAAAATATGGCCGCCTTTCTTCTCCAAAAAACACATGTTGCCTGTAATCTAGTTTGTTTTCTTTTTCTTCAATAGAATCGATTGTCACACTGACCTACATCTGTTTTACAGCTGACATATCACAAGTTTGTTTAGAATGGCCTTTTAACTTGGTTAAACCTGATTGAAACTTACTGTTTCAATTTCCTATCGTCAACAAACCTTCCAGTGTTTATTTTATTAATATTATTAGTGTGTGAAGTGTCTTTGTGTTTTACTTTTGAAATAGTTCTGAATTGTGTGTGTTTTGAGTGGATTCATAAACATAACCTTACATTGTTTACAATCGTTTTTTCACTTTTTCCTTCAAGTAATTACTTAGCCCTATGTTCCTACAGTTTACAAATTTGTTTACACATAACTATTATTAGATTATCTTATTTTAATTTATGTGTTAGGTTATTTGATATAACAAATTTCCTAATACATTTCCAGTTCAAAACCCTTGTTTACAATTCCTAGGCTTTTACCAGAATTTAGTTTCAATTTTAACCTAACCAATCTTTTAATGAATTTCTTTTTTTTTTTTAAATTTTGAGTGAGTTATTTCTAATTTATTTTCCAATTCTTAAATAATATTATATAGCCCATTCTATAAATGTTACAAGGTATACAGTATTTTATAAATTTAAAACCAATCTATCCTAACTGTAGAAGTTGTTTCTCAAATATCTACACACGTAAGGTTGTGTGACGTACCGCGGACAATGCGTACAACCTTATGCGCAGCACTGTGACGTAAGTATCACTCCGCGCCTATTCACAACTTCTACATCCGCGCTGAATTTAGTACCCTACTTTAAATTGAAAAAAAGTAACTTTCCTACTTCAATTTTAAAAAAATTCTTGTGGATATCGTCCAATTTGATGGTTTTGAACAATTTCCCAAAATATCGTATAGTGCCGGAGTACTGCATTTCAACCAGAATTTTTTTTAAATTGACCTCGGAAAGTTACTTTTTCTTCAATTTAAAGTAGCGTAAAAAATTCAGCGCGGATGTAGAAGTTGTGAATAGGCGCGGAGTGATACAAATGCTTCGTGATACAACTGTATTTCAATGTATAAAATTAAAACCAAATCTAACCTGACTTGACACTTTTTAGGTATATTTTAATATAGGTACACAGTATTGTATAAATTTAAAACCAAATCTATCCTAACTGGAGACTTTATAAGTATATTTAAATATATGTATAAAAATTAAGCGAAGTTGTTAATAGGCGCAAAGTTATACAAATGCTTCGTGATTTTACAACTGAATTTCAATGTATAAAATTAAAACCAAACCTAACCTGACTTTACACTTTTTCGGTATATTTTAATATAGGTATACAGTATTGTATAAATTTAAAACCAAATCTATCCTAACTGTAGAAGTTTTTTCTCAAATATCTACACACGTAAGGTTGCGTGATGTACCGAGGACAATGCGTACAACCTTATGCGCAGCACTGTGACGTAAGTATCACTCCGCGCCTATTCACAACTTCTACATCCGCGCTGAATTTAGTACCCTACTTTAAATTGAAAAAAAGTAACTTTCCTACTTAAATTTTTAAAAAATTCTTGTGGATATCGTCCAATTTGATGGTTTTGAACAATTTCCCAAAATATCGTATAGTGCCGGAGTACTGCATTTCAACCCAAACTCTTTTCTCTTACATAAACTTAATCTTATTATATAATAAATCAAATTCCAAATGTATCTTTTACTTGTTAGATTCGTAACTGGTGACTACTTCTCTTTAGAAAATGGTTAAATAAAAACAATTTCTTAGTTAAAAAAACAGTCTAAATACTTACAAAGCAGTCGTGGTTAATATACAAAACGTATTCCTACCACCGGATAATTTGCTACATCTCTTTAACGCTATAAGTTTGATACTCTACCCTCTAAACTATACGGTTTCAAAAACAAATTCATAACTCTAGACTATGATCTCAGCAACTTCATTTGCTTGTTTTTCGATTCATGATCTGTCGAAAATTCCTATAAATTTCAGTTTAGACACACTCCTTTCTTGAGATGATAAAATCTTTTACGAATGTATTTATTGAAAATACCCTTTTACAAAAAGAAAAGAAAGAAAAACGGTAAAGAAATTAGTTTCACAGTGTTAGTCATAATATATCTTTTAACGTAGTTACAAAACAAAAAGCCACGTCTATCCAATCAGCAAATGTATACTATACGAATTATAATGTTTGAACTTGTAACTGGACTGTAGGTTTTTAAAAAGTAATCTAGTTTACAATCTGTGTGATCAAATTTGTGCACATAGAACATCTGTAACTGTGACAACTCTATTGATTATATTAAATTCCCATTCTATATTGTTTATTTAGTGAATATAGGGTCACTTTTAATTGCTATATTTTTATTAGGGTAAACAAGAAGTAAAAAAGGAAGTTCGTAAAATTATTTTTAGGCTGCAAAAATGACTTCTGGTTTAAGAAAAGGTGTCGATACCGCCTGGGCAATGTTGAGAACCTTGCCAAGAGTATCCCTAAATAATATTAAAAATAATCCTGGAGCTCCAAAAAAGGTACTGTATTTTGAAGTCAATACAAATGTATAATAACGTAATTATTATTTATATTTTGAGTAATTGTGTTACTTGTACGTTAAATGTGGACAACTTATCTGTAATTTCATACTCTTGGATATGGGAATGGGGTTTAAATGTAAGAAAGTGGTGTAAAAATATAGTCTTAATGACGTTGGTTGGAAATTTAAAAAAAAAATTACTCGTTATAATGTGTAGGACATACATAAATATCAACTTTTTTCCACAGAAAGTAAATTTTTTCATGTCTTTAATGGCATGTATAACGTAAACGAGTCTCATTGATATTGTGGTAAAAATATAGACAAAATGACGTTGGTTTAAAAAATTTTTGATATTATATTACTGGTTTTAATGTGTAGAACACGAATATCAACTTTTTTCCGCGGAAAGTACGGAAAGTTACTTTTTTACATTTTAAATGTTAAGTTGTAACGACATGTAGGCCTATAGCGTGAACCGGCCGCACAGTAGCTGCAGCGCACTGCACTACGTCTAGATTTGTAATTTTATACATTACTAAATACCTATATTAAAATATAACTACGAAGTATTTAGTCAGGATAGATTTGGTTACAATTTTATTCAATATTGCTATCTACCTATATTAAAATATACCTACGAAGTATCCAGTCACGATAGATTTGGTAATAATTTTATTTAACATTAATATCTACCTGTATTAAAGTATACCTCCGAAGGATTCAGTCAGGATAGATTTGGTTGTAGTTTTGGTAAATATTTAGACTTATTGCCGATGCAGAAAATTACAACCAAATCTATCCTGACTGGATACTTCATAGGTATATTCTAATATAGGTAGATAGTAATGTTGTATAAAATTATAACCAAATTATCCTGACTGGATACTTCGTAGGTATACTTTAATATAGATAGATAATAATGTTGAATAAAATTATAACCAAATCTATCCTGACGACATTTCGTAGACATATTTTAATATAGGTATATAGTAATGTTGTATAAAATTACCTTTTTAATAATGTATAATCACTTTTACATTAATTTATGACTATCTGAACTTTAAATTTTCTAAAAACATAGATGTAGACAAATAGACGAAGTGCAGTGCGCTGTAGCTACTGTGTGGCCGGTTCACGCTATAGGCCTACATGCCATTACAACCTAATATTTAAAATGTGAAAAAAGTAACTTGCCGCGGAAAAAAAAGTTGATACTCGTGTTCTACACATTAAAACGAGTAATATAATAACAAAAAAAAATTTGTAGCACCAACGTCATTACATCTATATTTTTACCGATATTGTTTGAAATTTTTTAAAAATAATTACTTATTTTAATGTGTAGAACACGAATATTAACTTTTATCCGTGGAAAATACGAAAAGTTAATTTTGTTGCACATTTTCAATGTTAGTCTGTAAAAGCACATATAGAGTGAACCAACCGCGCAGTAGCTACAGCGAACTGAACTATGTCAAAGTAAACTTATTTTAATATTAAACTTAAATCTAAATATTTACCTTTTGGTTGTAATTTTGTACAATATTACTATATACCTAAATTAAAATATACCTATGAAGTATCCAGTCAGGACAGATTTGGTTGTAATTATCTGCATTGGCAATAAGTCTAAATATTTACCAAAATTACAACCAAATCTATCCTGACTTGGTACTTTGTAGGTATACTTTAATATAGGTAGATAGTAATGTTGAATAAAATTATAACCAAATCTAATGTGACTGAATACTTTATAGGTATATTTTAATATAGGTAGATAGTATTATTAAATAAAATTACAACCAAATCTATCCTGACTGGATACTTCGTAATTATATTTTAATATGGGTACATAGTAATGTTATATAAAAATAGAACCAAATCTAGTAATGCAGTGGGCTGTAGCTACTGCGAGCCCGGTTCACGCTATAGGCTTACATGCCCATGCAGCCTAAGATTTAAAATGTGAAAAAAAGGAATTTTCCGTGGAAAAAAGTTGATATTTGTGTTCTACACATTAAAATGAGTAATTAAAAAAAAAATTTTAACTATATTAAGACTATGTTTTTACCAAAAGTGGTTATTAATATTAGTTATATTCGGTATTTATTTGTCGTCCCCACATAATCAATTTTTTGCTAAATATTCCTTTTTTTCTTTAATTTTTTTTAGAAAATGGTTTAATCAAATTTTTACCAGATGAGGTAAAATGTCTTCAAGAATGTGAAAAATAAGAAAATCATTTTCAATATACCAAAATTTACCTTGTTTTACAAACAAATAAACCTTTCTAAATACAAGCGTTCAGGCTAATTTTTGTAAAATATAAGGTTGCATGTTATGTTTAGGGATACATAAACATTACATTACAAGAAATAAAAAAGGTTTGTTTTGTTATAATAGAAGTAGTTATGTAGGATTAGATATTTTTGAGTAATTCTTCAACTTCAATTTTTTTGTTTTTACATACCTAAAATACAATTAGGAAATGATTCACAAAGCATAGAACTATATGCGTCTATGCAGAATAGTAGATATTATACTGAATACTATCAATTTCAAGCAGCGCAAAAAAATACTGCCAAAAATTTGCAAAATGAGTAAACATAACCTGAATGTAGCAACACGCACAAAACATGGGAAAGTAAATTTTTTTACATTATACGTTATACATTATACGTGCAAAGTATCCAGTCAGGATTGATTTGGTTATTACAAAATAATAACTTTACCTATACTAACACAATAGGGAAATGGAACATGAAAATTTGCCTTTTAAATAAAAATTCTAGATTTTTGTTCAATGTGAGAAAGATTGTGCATACTTTCTTCAATGGTAACTTGGCATTTGATACATCTAATGTTTATTCATATTATTTATATCAGGCATTGCACCCCGTTATTAAACTAAGTAATGCTGGATTTTATGTACAGGAAGGTTATGCTTTAAATTAAAAAAAAAAATCAAATCAATTCTAACCCGATGCTGTACATTGATAGAGTGTGTATATATATATATATATATATATATATATATAGGAATTTTTTGGACTTGATAGGAGACTGACAGACTTACCTAAAGGCAATAGTCCAAAACTGCAATCTCTTGGAAATAAGCACATATAAAACACTTAATACACTTTTATTTGAAATATTTCGATCAACATGATCTTCTTCAGTCAAGAAAGAGAAAACAAAACAAAAGATATATATATATCACTTTCACTATATGCACTTAAACAAGAATCTTATTTGGTATTTATGCGAGTTTACTTTCAAATATTGATAGTATGTAGTAGGATACTACAACCCCCCGGTCAGTGATGCTCGATAATGGATATCTATCAATATTTGAAAGTTAACTCGCATAAATACCTAGTAAGATTTTTGTTTAAGTACATATAGTGAAAGTGATAAGTGAATACAAGAAAACAGTGTTGCAAAGTTTATATATATATATATATATATATATATATATATATATATATATATATATATATATATATATATATATATATATATATATTGTAAAGTTTTTATAAAACACAATACAACGATGTTTTATACTATTAAATGAAGATATATTATTTCTATTTAATAACCAAAAAACTACTCAGGAACAATTCATTATTCTTTATTATCACAATTTCATCTCAACAGTTAACAGAACAATTTTATTTTAACAGTTAAACAATAAACACAAAACAAAAATTTATAACTTAACAAGTTTTAACAAACTCGGTTTAACTCTTATTTCTTTTGATTTTGTAGTTACACAATTTTAATACCCTTGGCTAATTTTACGATCTCTTACAATCTCGGGGTTTATAGCATGGGCTATATTTTTACTTCTTTTGTTAATTAAATAAATTTTGAAAAACAATATTAAATTTTGAAATTAGTTTTAATAAATATTTTCCCGATTGAAAAACTTTAATTTGGAATAAGCAAAAAGGCGAAACTATTTGAACTGGATTATGATCTTATTACTATTAATCACAAGATATTCTAATGTACAATTTTAAACTTCCCTATTATCCTAAGAGTCCACTAAAGTTTATTTTTTTATATAGCGCTAGGTACTTAACTTATCAAATAACGGCGAATGGCTGCTTGCTCACACGTAGAATTCCGTTCCCTTTAAATTTCACTTTTTTCACACTTAAATTCGTTTTAGTTCCTTCAAAATATATTATCACTGTACTTTATCTTTACATTTTCTTATCCTTATTTAATCTGGCCAAGTTTCCTCACAAAACTGTATAATTTTGACGAATTCCTTTCAAATTGAATTTTGACTGCACAGGGCAGGTCCGTTTCCTGTTTTTTTAATATGGCGGCTTCTCCTTCTTAAAAAAAAAATCATATGGATTATAATTTAGTTCGATTCCTTCTCACTAGAGTCAACTGCACACTTGACCTATTTCTTTACTTTCACATCTGTTAATGTCAACGAACTATTTTCACCGTTTTAATTTGGTTAACATACTGTTTCAATTTTCCGATCCTTAACAAACCTTCCAGTGTTTATTTAATTAATATTATTAGTGTGTGAAGTGTCTTTGTGTTTTACTCTTGTAATATTTTGAATTGTGTGTGTTTTGAGCCGAATTCATAGAAACATAACCTTTCTAATCTCATTGTTTACAATCGTATTTCACTTTCTCCTTCAAGTAATTACTTATGCCCTATGTTACTAATATTTACAATTTTGTTTGAATATAATTATTATTAGATTATCTTGTTTTAATTTATGTGTTAGGGGTTTTGATATAACACATTTCCTAATCGATTTTACAGTTCAAATACCTTGTTTACTAATCTAGGCTTTTACCTAAATTTAGTTTCAATTTTAACCTAACCAATCTTTTAATGAATTTCTTTTTAAATTTTGTGTGAGTTATTTCTAATATATTCTTCCAATTCTTAAAGAACATTATATAGCCCATTCTATAAATGTTACAATGTCCCCTAATTTAATTTAATTAAAAAAAAATATTCCTAATATCTACATTACACATTCTTTACATTCTACAAGCTTGTTTAAATATACATATTTTTTTTTTTTTAAATTAAATTTAAATTAACATTTATTTCCTAATTGTACATTTTATTTAATAACTATTTGAACACTTTTTTTTATTGAGTAAGTACCTCAACACTTTGGCTAACTTATCGTCCATTGTCTTTACTACTTTTATAATTGTCCACTTAAAAGTCATTTATACCTTTATCTTTCCACTTTCGTCCATTTATACTTAATTCTACGACACAATTTTATCTTAATTCTTTAACAATCAAATACTGAGCTGAAAACTTCAAGCTACATATTACTTAACTCATCTTCTAACAATACAATATACTTATAACTAACATTCAATCAACAATTTTTTAACAATTCTAACATATAGTAACAATAAATCATGTTCTGGTATTTACAATTCCTTCCATAATTATAATTTTTTTTTTTTTATACATTTATTACAATTGGAATCCTTCCAATCATAAGTCTGATTCAATATTTATTTAACATATATTCTCTGATACCGTGTCTTTAAATCCCAGCCTATCCGAGTCATAGTATGTCTAGATTTGGTCAAATTGGTTATAACATTTCTCTTTCCCTTATTTCTGTTTATTCCTTGTTTATTATTTATCTCATATTATTTTTGCTTTTAGCTTCATCTAACTCTCAGTTCTAAGTTAGTATTTTATCTCCCCTTCCAATCTCACATCCAGTTCAATTATTTTCTTATATCATTTCAGTTTATTTTGTATGAAGTTTAACATCTAATATTTTTAAAGGTTGCAATCCCATATCCTCTATTTGATCATATCTATAGCTCCTTCGATTACACTGTCCCTATATCAACGAATATAAATTTTGTTTTAATACTTATATATATCAACGCAGATTCTCCCTTACAATACGACGAAGTTTAAATACACAATTACCATATTTTTATTACAACGATGCTTTAATATTTATTATCATAGATTCATATTTCTTTTATAATATATAATATATAATATATACGACGAAGTTCCATTATTTATCAACGCAGATTCTCCCTTACAATACGACGAAGTTTAAATACACAATTACCATATTTTTATTACAACGATGCTTCAATATTTATTAACATAGATTCATATTTATCTTTATTCATTATTCGACGAAGTTTCCAATAAATTATCGTAGATATAGTTACCATCCCTTAAAACTTATCTCCTGCTAACGTTTTCTTATACACATAGTCACCTAGAGTTTATTCATATTGCTTCCTTTACCTATATTTAATATCTCCCTTCCTATTTTATTTTTATTTTTCAATATCCAGTTCTCCTGGATACATGTCACATTACTACCTGTGTCTATTACTGCCTGTAAACTTGTTTCCTCTATTTAATTTCTATTCCTGGGTTTCCTATTGTCTTAGTTTTCCGACTGACTGTGGGCACCATACTCTTTTCTTGTCCCCACGCCTGTCCTTGCCTTAACACCGTTTACATCTCCATTGTATCTCTCATCTGCTTCATAAGTTCTATTTTCTCTGTTATTCTCATATTTACATTCCATCTCCCATTTTCCAAAATCGAGTTGTGCCTTCACCTCCATTAACATGTCCGTACCTCTGATAAATTTTCTCCATAAGCCTTGTACCACTAAGCATTGAGACAGATATTTAACTCCTCCTATTTCTCCTATTACCATTTTCATTTTATTAATCTTTCCAATTTTCTTATTAGTTGCGGTTTGAATTGTTAAATTTTTTATTTGCCATATTTCTAAATTTCCTAGTTTATTTCTATCTCCTAATCTTCCCTGCTCTCCTAATATTTTCTCCCTTACATCTTCGACTTTCCTTAAACGCTCATCTGTTATCTTTCTTTCTCCTATCACCTTTAATTTTAACTCTCCTAACTCTTCTGTGTTTTTCTTTGTTATATTTTCTACCTTCTCTATCTCTTTTTTATTAATTTCTACCACATCAGCTATTATTTCATTTGTTTCCTCAAAATTTTCCTTAATCTCCTCCTCTAATTCTCTATCTTTCTCCTCTATGTCTCTTCTCACATCCTCTATTTCAGTATTATTCTCTGTCCTCCACTGTTTCCTCATATCCTCTATCATTTTCCTATTGTCCTCCCTAATTTCATCTTTTATTACTTTTAGATCCTCCTTCATCTCTCTTATTTCGTCTCTATTTTCCTTTAACTCTTTTTTTATTTCCCTTATATCCTTACTCATATCCTCTCTCATATCCTTCATTTCCTCTCTCCCTTTATTTATTTCTTTTAGTAAGTTTTGGTTGCTTTCGAACAATTTTTTTATCCAGTCATCATTATTTCTACTTCCACTTTCACTACCCCTTCGTTCCTGTTCAATTTCTACAAGTGGTAGTCCCCTAGCTTCATCTACCTCCATGTTTGGTATTGGCATATCTGTGCCTTCCAATTCTATTTCTTTCATTTCCAAAATTGTCCCTTTTTCCCGTTTTTTAAGCTCTATCTCCCCGCAAATTGTATAATTCTCTTTCATCATATTTTTTTCTTTTTTTTTAAGCTATTAGTAAACTTATTTTACAAAAATAAACAATATATATATATATATATATATATATATATATATACTATAAACCTAGCCTTGACTCTATTCAACTCAGTGTTTAATTTTACAAAATTTTTCTAAATCTATTTCCAGTTCAAATGTTTTTCATATAAAAAGTTCTAAATTAATTTTGTTTCAAAATCTCTCTAAATAAATTTTATCTCTTATTTTATCGAGCCTCACGTTGTCGCGCCAATTTATAAAGATTTTTCTAAGACGCAATACAACGGGGTTTATTATTGAATGAAAATAATTAATTTCTCTAGTTACAAAACACAAACTCCTGAATAATTTAAAATTCTTTATTATAATTATTTTTATTTTTCTAATAATCGTGCCCCACGTTGGTGTGCCAAATGTAAAGTTTTTATAAAACACAATACAACGATGTTTTATACTATTAAATGAAGATATATTATTTCTATTTAATAACCAAAAAACTACTCAGGATCAATTCATTATTCTTTATTATCACAATTTCATCTCAACAGTTAACAGAACAATTTTATTTTAACAGTTAAACAATAAACACAAAACAAAAATTTATAACTTAACAAGTTTTAACAAACTCGGTTTAACTCTTATTTCTTTTGATTTTATAGTTACACAATTTTAATACCCTTGGCTAATTTTACGATCTCTTACAATCTCGGGGTTTATAGCATGGGCTATATTTTTACTTCTTTTGTTAATTAAATAAATTTTGAAAAACAATATTAAATTTTGAAATTAGTTTTAATAAATATTTTCCCGATTGAAAAACTTTAATTTGGAATAAGCAAAAAGGCGAAACTATTTGAACTGGATTATGATCTTATTACTATTAATCACAAGATAATCTAATGTACAATTTTAAACTTCCCTATTATCCTAAGAGTCCACTAAAGTTTATTTTTTTATATAGCGCTAGGCACTTAACTTATCAAATAACGGCGAATGGCTGCTTGCTCACACGTAGAATTCCGTTCCCTTTAAATTTCACTTTTTTCACACTTAAATTCGTTTTAGTTCCTTCAAAATATATTATCACTGTACTTTATCTTTACATTTTCTTATCCTTATTTAATCTGGCCAAGTTTCCTCACAAAACTGTATAATTTTGACGAATTCCTTTCAAATTGAATTTTGACTGCACAGGGCAGGTCCGTTTCCTCGGCGCCCCACGCCAGACAGACTCTAACTACGCATCCTTAGATTTTAAACAATTGTTTGTTTTTTTAATATGGCGGCTTCTCCTTCTTAAAAAAAAAAATCATATGGATTATAATTTAGTTCGATTCCTTCTCACTAGAGTCAACTGCACACTTGACCTATTTCTTTACTTTCACATCTGTTAATGTCAACGAACTATTTTCACCGTTTTAATTTGGTTAACATACTGTTTCAATTTTTCGATCCTTAACAAACCTTCCAGTGTTTATTTAATTAATATTATTAGTGTGTGAAGTGTCTTTGTGTTTTACTCTTGTAATATTTTGAATTGTGTGTGTTTTGAGCCGAATTCATAGAAACATAACCTTTCTAATCTCATTGTTTACAATCGTATTTCACTTTCTCCTTCAAGTAATTACTTATGCCCTATGTTACTAATATTTACAATTTTGTTTGAATATAATTATTATTAGATTATCTTGTTTTAATTTATGTGTTAGGGGTTTTGATATAACACATTTCCTAATCGATTTTACAGTTCAAATACCTTGTTTACTAATCTAGGCTTTTACCTAAATTTAGTTTCAATTTTAACCTAACCAATCTTTTAATGAATTTCTTTTTAAATTTTGTGTGAGTTATTTCTAATATATTCTTCCAATTCTTAAAGAACATTATATAGCCCATTCTATAAATGTTACAATATACACAGTCATACCTTGACTTGCGCTACCCCATCTTATGCAATTCCCAAGTTATGCGGTTCTAAATCATGCTGTCCGAGCTACGCAGAAACTGGCCTGTCCTGAAAGAAAATGCCTAAACAAACTTTTAGCACATAAAGAGAAAATGTTTTCAGGTTTTAAGGCCCAAAGACCAATTAACAGTGATGGTTAGCGCAAATAGGTGGTGATTGTATGTTGCAACCTATCATAGCTTGTTGCTCAGAATATTCAAGGGCATTAAAAAATATTTCTAAAGCTAGCTTGCTCCTGATTTTAAAAGTCGAATCGGAAGGCTTGGAGGACAGTTTTTTTTTTTTTTTTTGAGGACGGGTTTGGTCATCATTTTGTACCTTAAGTCGAAAGTTATTGTCACCCTAAACAAATTCCTTTTAAAGTAATTCTTATTAAAGTTGCTTGATGTAATCATCTTGAATTCACTGATTTAACTAATTTTAAAAATACTTAACTAAGTGAATACGTAGTTGCTTACTCTATTGCTAACCCTCTACTTCATTGAGGGTTAGCTATCAATTGAGTAGAGTGTTAGCTTCGTAGAAGGAACGAATGTTTGGAAACACGTCAGCAAGTAAGCAACTACGTATTCACTTAGTTAAGTATTTTTAAAATTAGGTTAATTCTTATTAATTGACAATGCACCTGGTCATCCTCTTACTACTTTAACTAATTTCGACACACACGTGAAAGTGTTATTTTTGCAACTGAACACAACTAGTTTGCATCAACCGATGGATCAGGCAGTCGTCAAAATATTTAGAGTTGAATATACAAGATGATTTGCGCATCTGTATGAAGCTATGAGACAGAACAACGAGGTCTCTGTTAAAGATTTTTGTAAAAATTCAATGTTTTAGATGATTTGAGAATCATTGGAAAATCTTGGAATAAAATTTCACAAAAAACATTGAATAGGATTTGGGAAAAGGGTTGTCTATTTTTTTCACCACGGAATCAGTGCTAAAGTCAGATGAAATTACTGATGTGATTGAGGATGGTGTTGGGTTTACCAGACAACTCAATTTAGCAGTTGATAATGATGACGTTCAAGAACTGCTGGATTTACATAACAAGGAGCTGATAATTAATTGATGAGCTTATAGAACTTCGAGAGCAAGACCTTAAAACGCAGATTCTATAGACCCAGTGGATGTAGAAGATGAAATGACAGTTAGAAACTTGACAAAATGCCTTAGTTTAATTTAACTAGGCTTACAAATTTTGGAAAACATAGAATCCAAAGTTAAGCGTACTTCTGCCATAAAACAGAAAAAAATAGCGAATTACGAGGAAATTCTGCATGAGAAGAAAAAATCTTCAATTCATCAAATGAATTTATTAGATTTTATAAAGCTTACTGTGTCAAAATAACTTCTTTTTACTTACGCCTTTGCAATATGTATGAATATAGTATATTTTTTGTTTAATTATGTATTTAAGACTTTAATACATACACATTTTTCTTCTAAATTATTAATTTATTTAGTCTTTGGTCCTAATTAAACATGATTCCAGGCGCATATCGGGGGGGGGGGGGGGCGATTGCTCCCCCCAACCCTCAAGAACTTTGGGTTAAAAATCGACAATATATTATTAAATTAGGACTTTCTATTAAATTAGACTTTTACTTAAGTTAATTCGTCTTTTATTGTAAATAAAAAATTATATTTTAATTTTTAATATGAAAATGTGACGCGTTCCCTCGGCATACCCTCTTAAACGTCTAAACGTTTTGTAATTTTGCAAGCGTAATATTCCGGAATTGTTAATGTTGGAAGAATAACTACTTATATTAATTAATAAACCATTTTTATAATAATAGCCTATTATGAAATTAATAATATTCTTATATTAATTAATAAACCATTATTATAATAATAGCCTATTATGAAATTAATAATATTCTCTAGCCATAAGTGTTATCGAAACTGGAATAATTATTTATTAAAAAGTCTAATTTGCTATGAATCTTTATCACGTTACCGATTTCTAATGCAAGCGTAGAAAGAACTTTTTGTGCCTCGACATACGCGAATTCGATTTAAACGGCTATCCCTTGGCCCCACCTATCGCGTAAGTATGGGGTATTACTGTGTGTGTATATATATATATATATATATATATATATATATATATATATATATAGATTTTTTGGACTAGGAGACTGACAGACTTACCTTGGTAAGAGTCCACTCTGTAGTCTTGAAATAGAAACACATAAAAAGCACTTAAAAAATTATATATTTCAACCACACAGTGGTCTTTGTCAATCGAAGAGAAAACACAAAAAGAAATATGAGAGAATGAAATAAAATAATTGTAATCACAGATTGTGTAGAGTAGAAATCAGATGTCACAGATGCACAGATTAAAGATATATATATTATGATCATATGAGTGATTATAGTTTATATAAGTCTGTCAGGGGAAAAGAGATAGGGCTATTTGAAAAAAAAATCGATGCTTAAAATCGATTAAAAATAATGTAATATTACTAACAAAAAAATTTTCTTTACCGGAAAATTGTTTTTTCTTTAAAATATTTATTTTGTAATCTAAACATCGTAATTTGTGATAATTTAAAGCTATTTCGATGTCGTAGAGCTATACAACATAATAGTAGTGCTAATAAAGTAAAATAGAAAAAAAACTCACTTATGTTCAATATTTTTTTAGTCCTTCTTTCTAAAGTAATTTTTGCACACTTTCCTTGAACATTCTACACAAATCGCTACTCCACATTGCTGGCAAGGATATTTTGTTCGTCCCTTCAATTTTGGGGGACAGGTAGAGCACGTTTTCCTGGTTTCAAATAACTCTGGGATATCAAAGTTTGTCCCTTGATCATCAATCTTTAAAATTCTCCGGATTGAAAAAACTAAATCCCTGGGCAGATTTCTTATGGTTTCGATTCTTTGTCTCATATGAGGATGAGTTAAACTGTTGGCCAAACACTTCATAAATTCAAAGCGACTGAGTCTATTGGTGTCTTTGTAACTTTGGTGAAATATGTAACTATTCACTCCACATCCAACATCAACAAGAGTATAGAAAATAGCCATTGGCCAACGTCTAGTTCTTCGGCTGGCTGTATAGTTGGCACATTTCTGATCAACTCCATCAACACCCCCTTTTGTCATGTTGTAAAAGGCAATTATTTCTGGTTTTACAGAGCACTCATCAACAAAAGGTGTGTAATGCATCGACGAAACCAAAATGACAGCTTTGGATTTCTTTGGAACATGAGACAGAATAGTTATGTCTTTAGTGAAACCATACAAACTAGAATTCACTAAACGTGATTTGTTTGGTTGAAACTGAAGAGGAATTTCCGGCTTGTTCTTTTTTAGGGTACCAACATACGCCAATCCTCGATTTAACAACTCATTCACTAGTTCGATTGAGCTGAACCAATTATCAGCTGTAATATTGTGATGTGGCCCTTCAATGGACTTTGCTAGTTTTATTACAGCTTGAGAAGGAATTAGTAAATGTTTTTCATCATCTGATAAATCCTTTGCACAACTTCCTTTTCCACTATATATATACCAGTTGTACACATAGTGTGTCCTAGCATCTGTCATGCACAATTCTTCAAGCCATATTTGGCAGGCTTCCTTGGCATGTACATTCTAAACTTACAGCGTCCTCGGAAAGGGACCAGCATTTCATCAACGCACATCGTTGGACCAGGAGAATAAAGGAGTCGGGAGTTCTCAGTAAATTTATTAAATATTTTTGAAACTGCAGTGTAGGGACCTCATCTTTCCTTCCCTCACGATCAACAGGGTTGTAAAATTGTAATGCCAACAATAAAAATAAAAATCTATTTCTGGACATTGTACAACGAAATATGTCTCGACCTGTTCCATCAGTACAATAAAAACTGTCAATTGACTCAATGCTAGATTTGAAAATACCCCTATATATCAAAAGTCCGATGAAACCTTTCAACTCTATCATGTCCAAATCAGATGAGTAAGATTGAGGTTTTGAAAAATTACTCCTGATCGAAGTAATCTTTTTGTTTGTCCACATAATAATTTCATTCAAAATGTCATTAGAAAACAAAAGTCCCCACACGTCCTCAACAGTAGGGTTAGTTCCCAATTTTTTTGCAGGAGCTTTTAGACCTGGTAACTGCACAATTATATTATGTCTTCTTGTTCTAACATTTAGAGGCTGGTGCACTTTATTCCATTTAAATTGTGTTCTGTTACGTATTTTTTTTCATAGAAAAAACCATCTTCTAGAAGCAGGGGTTCAATACTAGAAGAATCTATCACACCTGGATGCTCGTTAGACGACTCTTGGTACACATCATCATTTTCTTCACCCTCCTGTTCTGATTCGGAATCGTGTTCGCTATCATATTGATAATCTGGATCTCTATCGCTGTCGTATGGATCAGGTTCTGAAGGTCCTTTCAAAACATCATACACCAAATTCTCAAGATCGTTATTGAACCCATCACTATTCACAGTTACTAAGTTCACAACTGGTCTTCCCTGTTGTGGTCCAGGTTTATCAGGGTTTTGATAATCCATATTTATTAAAAAAGAAACATAAAAAAGCACACACTTACACTAAAAACACTATATACAAAATTTGGAATGAACGAATATTGTTACTTAACAGACACGATACGTCTGAGAGACGGGAGAATGGGACGCACTACACTAAAATGGCTTTGGAAAAGGCAAACGCAGACGAAAACAAACAGGACCTTCACTACACAAACTATACCATTCAACTAAAAGGTAGACGGGTGGGGGACGCACAAAAAATTCGTAGGCGAAAGATATACTAGTTTTTAGATTCGCGAATGTCTCTGAGACGTATGGTGTCAGTTAAGGGTTAAAGAAAAATCATTGTTAGAGAAGCTTGCATTGGAACTGGAAGCAAAAACTTAGTTGGCCAAAATTTTATTTAACGGAAGAATTCAAGCATAAAAAAACATAGTGGTGAAAGATTTGTTTATAGAAATAAATTTAAAAGGCTAGAAATTTGGAAAAAACATTAACTTCAGATAAGTAATTAAATTTAAGAAAGATTGTAAATTCAAAATTAATAACTTTAGGCCTATGCGTTTCTTTTATAAAATTTATTACAACATTAATTGCATAAACTAAATTTTAATTTGTCAAAACACCCACCGAATAACCTGATAGAAAGAGTCTTGTGATGTTTAACTAAATTAGGAAGTAGAGAAAGTGTATTAAAAAAAATATTGCAACTAGAATAAGATTTTTAAAAAAAACTAAATTAAACAAAAATTAATCGAATTATAAGAAAGTGTTTTATTTATTACTATAAATGGTAAGTAATAAAACATAAAAGTAATAAGAATCTAAATTTTACTTCTTGAATTTTATAGTCCATTACGTTCGGTTGAATCTTATAAATTTTACTGTTAGGGTTACAACTATTTTGTAATTCTAACTGGCACCCAGCAATTTATTATTTTCTAAAGATTAGTATTATTAAATTTTGTGTTATTATAAAGAAATCATTCAAAATTATAAAATTAAATATATAATATATATATATATATATATATATATATATATATATATATATATATGCTTTACTACATATATACTAACAAAATACAAACTTAAAGAATTTAACACATGAAACAATTTTGAATACATATTACAAAAAGAACATTTACCATCAATCTATTTTTTTCAAAGATAACAAATTATATATTTACCAAAATAGAAAGACACAGGTAGCCAATACGTCAGTCTAGTATGTATCCTAAAGCACTGAACCAATTCAAAACCGACCTGAATAAAGTATAAACAAAGTAGATATAGCTACAATGGATGTCAAGGAACAGTTTATAAATCATTAATTAAATAATTATCATATTTCTTAAAACTAATAACTTACTAATATTTTTACAGATGGGTTTCAAGTAGATAATTCCAATGCATTTACACACAAACTGGACTAGTGGTATTATTATCTGTTCTTGGTGTGTCATGTGTTATCTGTGATCTTAAATAATTTATATTTGAAGTAAAGTACAACTTGCCAAATTTATAATTAAAATAAATTTCAAAAATTTTTTTTATAAAACACTAAGCTGTTTGCTCTGAAATAATGACATATAATGGATTCTTACCAATGTTTTGTTCAACAAGTTTACATTTATTATTGACATTTATATATATATATATATATATATATATATATATATATATATATATATATATTTGAAGTTAATATATTACTATTGTAAGTAATTTTATCCACCATTAAGTGCAATAATTTTACCTTGAGTGATGAGCACCTTTCGGTCACTTGACCATTGTCAAATCACTGATATTTTTCTGCTGTAGATGTTCGGTCCTTGATATTGGTATTTGTTGACGTTACATGCACTTTCTCTTGATCTGTGTGTATGATGTTTTTATATAGTATGTCTTCTGTATATGTTGTTTGTAGATTCATTAAATTGTTGTGTATGTTTTTATAAATGTGGTATTTTTCTAGTGAGTTTAGTTCTATTGGGTTATTATTTATTTCTAGTATGGTTAGGTTATTTTCGTAATTTGTTATTTCATGTTTATGTGATATTAGGTGTGCTGCAACATTTGATACTTTTGAATTTTTTTTTGAATGCTGCAGTAGTAATATTGAATAATAATTGAATGCTTACAATAGTAATATATTAACTTCATAAAGTCAGTGCAACGGAAAAACAATGGATAACGTAAAATATATATATATATATATATATATATATATATATATATATATATATATATATATATATATATAATAATAATAATAATAATAATAATAATAAAGAAGTATGAGCTACAGACTTTATAATTTGTAAGCTAATTATTTCACCAATTGGAATAATGTTATAACAAGTAGTAAGAAAAAAATTGGTGTTTTATTCAGGCTCCCCGTGGACGAGCACAGCATGGAGGGGATAAACATGGATGTGGAAATAAGGGTTCACACCAGCGCCAGAATTATATGAGATTAGGATATGAAACTGGAAACAATCCATTTTATCTAAGATTTCCCAATGAACCATATTATAGAGGACACCAGTAAGTTATTCATGTACTGTTCAATACAGTGTTTTTGAGGAATATTTAGTTATTCAACCTGTTTAATCTAGGTCAGTATTTCTTAAACTGTTTTATGTGTATTCCTCGGTGGTATTTGTAGGGGTATATGTTAGTTAATTGGAAAATGAATAAATATTATAAAGTAGCATCATCTCACTACAGTATATGTTGCTCCTTAATAATAATTTCAATCTGTGTTCTTAAGACAATAAACTATCAGCTCTTCCTGTAAAATTCCCAATTAGGTTAACACAACATTTTTTCTGAAAGAGGATTTTTGAGCTTAACATATTGGAAAAACTAACAGTTGAAGAGAATTAATATCTACATTTACAAAATATTGAACCAGACATTACTGAACTTTGGAGAAAGAAGAAACAAGCTCATCCTTTTATTATTTTTCAAATACCAATTTTAAATTTGTATGATATAATTTAGTTACTTTTAATGCTTTACATTTTTTTAATAAGACCATAATATACACTTGAAAATTATACTAAAACCTAATTACATAACAATATTTGAGTTTACTTTCCATTTCCGGATATAGAAAGAAAAGAGAAAAGAAATATGAACAGCAAAAATAAGGGTACTTTCTTATTCAACAATCCATTAGGGATGGTCGTTATTTTCTGTCACGATGACTTGTGACTAATATTTGTTTGTCGCTGATGGTAGCACGGACAAAATATGCCAGTTCCAGTGACAATGGATTGATCGGAATTTCCCTTGGTTGTGATGAAACTGCTGTCATTGGCTCTGCTCTCACCACTCGGCTTATGACGCCAATTAACAAGCAGTGTTGTTGACTGAAGGGGAGAGGGGGTTGTCTCCTTTGTGATTGGGCAAAATCTCGCTGTCACAACTGAAAAGTTACTGATATTTTACCATGGATGTCATTGGTTGATTTGTCGCTGTTACTGATTCTACTCATTTACATTGTGTGTGGGTGGTCGATTTGTGTCAGGTTTCAAAATAGTGTCAATGTTGTGTACAGTAGACGCTATTTTGCACTCGGTAATTGTTCTTAATTTCGTAGTTTATTTTAAAATAAAATAGTTCTCCGAAAAAGGAAAAAGCGAAGTGTGAAATTATTTTGTCAGTGTGGTATGTCTGCCTGTAAATGAGAGCAGTCTCATTATCTCTTGTCATCAGTACTAAAGACACGGTTAAAAGTCACTGATCTAATCCTGGCACTGTAACTAAAATCACCGATCCATTAAAGTCACGGATCGAGCAACCCTACAATTCATACACAGCATCATATGATTCAGTCACATAAAGTATGACAAACTGTTATTAAAATGATACTTAAAATATTAGTTACTAAAATAAAAATATTATCTCAGATGCACTTTGAATGTGTTAGGCAGGACAAATAAAGTAGGATGTTTATAGCAGTCTCTTGGTTTAATGACTGATATAATGGTTACTTATAACCAACTAATCATCTGCCATTTAGGTCTAACTTTTAGTCTAGTCTTTATTTAGTTCAGTTATATTTTAATTGTGTCTCATTACCATAACATTGTTTTGTACAATATTTATAAACAATTCAATAAGGAAAAATATGAAAATTTAAAAAAACATTCCAAGAAAAATTTAGTACTGCTCAGCTCAACTGGCGAATAAACGATTTCTTCAGTGAATTTAAATATTAATAGAATGAGATTAAAATATAATGATTTGGAGGCTGTGTTATAAGAATAGTTACTAAAAATTACGTAAAAGATATTAAGAAAATAATACTGAAGAAAATAATCCTAACACATCATATTAGATTTTTTTAAAAATTGGTTTCACTACACCTACATTACAAAAATTCTATAATAATACTGTGTTAGAAACAAAACTTTTTATTTTACTTTTCTTCAGCCCCTGAAAAAATTTCTAATTGGCTTTAGGGCAAAAGCAAGGGACATACCTAGTCTAAATGTTGCATTGGTAACTATCTGTTTTAAATAAACAAAATTTGTTTGGCGTCGGTTTTCAGTTCTCTTTTAGTTTCTAAGCTTCAGTCATCACAATGTAGGCAATATTAGAGAATTTAAAGCAATACAAAATGTTAAAGATTTCAAAAGTGGAATGTGTTTTTGTTTTCAGTTTAAAGCGGCAATATATTCCAATTACACTTCAACAATTGCAGTTAATGATTGACACAGATAGGCTTGATGTTTCTAAACCTATTGACCTTCCTGCAATAACAAATACTGGGTTATTTGCTCTCCAACCTGACCAGAAGGAATTTGGCATTCATCTTACTGACGAGGTATTTAAAAGCTTAAAAACTTGACAAATAAGTTTATAGTGTTGTAAATTGAACTTTGTTGCACTTGTCGTATCACTGCAACAAGTAAAAATGCAGTCAAATAAAAGTGTAAAAAAAGAACTGTATATTTGTTGCATGTAAGTAGAGTGACTGTATTTTATAAACTCATCAGTTGAACAGTTACTTATTACATATTTTTTAAATCTAGAAGTTTTTTACATCTCCAACAGTTCAATTTTCATGTTCTCATCTGATTTATAAAGGGGGTAATACCTCAAGAATATATAAAATTTGTTATAATAATTAGACAACAGCAACCCTTGCTACAAATATTTAAACAGCCTTTACATTTTGTTAACACTGTTAGCATCATCAGAATACAACGATACTGGGATCTAAAAACTGAAGACCAAATGACTATTCACAATGTGCATCACTCCCACTTCTTTGTCTAGCAGCCGCTTTAGCGCGTCTACCAGCGCTGTACGTAGGAACAAGACCACGCATGGACTTAACGTGACAAGTCTAACATAAGAAATAATATACAAAACAATGTGGATACTAAATGAAAATAATTTAATGAAAATTAATAATAATTAAAACTAAAATAACTGTATTAATCACATCATAGAAATAAAAATATTATGAAAGTATATTATGATGTAACTATTGGAGTTACTTTAGTTTGAAATATTATTAATTTTTATTATTTTATTTTTATTTAGTATTCACATTATTTTGTATATTTGTTTTTATGTTAGATCTATTTCGTTAGGTCATTGACGGGCATGATCTTGTTCCTACTTGTAGCACTGTTATTGGTTAAACCGGTCGCTAGGCGAAGGAGTGGGAGTGATACCCATTGCAAGTAGCCATTAGGTCTTTAGTTTTTAGACCCCAGTATGTTTGTAACTTTCTGATGATGCTAACCGTGTTAGCGAAATGTACATCAAAGTTGTTTAAATGTTTGTAGCTAGGGTTACTGTTGTTTAATTATTATAATTACACTGCTGTGCTCTTTGTAAATTTTGTATAAAATTTGTTAGTTGAGTTTTTTTTAATTTTACTATATTATGAAGACACATACTTGATTATTACAACGTGTAGTCTCATCAAACCTAATAAACATCATAATTTATTAAATTACAGCTAAGATTTTTAATCCATTACTGCCAATAGTGGCAAAGTATTGTTGTGTAATCTACTTTAGACAAGTTAAGACAATAAAAAAATATCAAAATGGAACAACCTCTAGATTTGAAGTTGAAATCCAAAATATATTTGATAATGGTAGGTCCTCTTATGATATGTTTTGTAGACATATTTACCTTCATAAATAAAGTCACTTTACATAATGACAAAGTCAAAATCTAGACCAATGTTTGAATAATTAATTAAATTTTATCTGCTTATGTACCTTCCTTACTTCTCTTTGGTGCCTGTTCTGACAGATCAAAGATATCGTGGTGAATCGAAGGTACTGCTAGTATCATTCTGTCCGCTAAGTCACTTTTGAAGTCCAGAAGATCCCACTGGTCTCTTTTTGGTGTTTCATTTCTATCGTCTGTCCTTCTTTGCACCCACCCTGCTGGTATAACAAAATTGATCATATGAAATACAAGCCTTATTGTCCATTTTTTAGTTCTTGTACTGATGTGGTAATAGGCTATGTATCTGTACAAAAGATCTACACCACCCATTTTATTAAATTATTCTTTTATGACAGTCGGATGGTCAACTTTAACATACAGTTTTTCTTTTTTGCTCCACTTCCTGCATTTATCTTTAGGCACAACACCAAGCACGCTGGATGCAATAATTACTGGTTTGTTGTCAAACCATTTTACGATTGATATATGTCCATCTTCTCTTACCAATTGGTATACAAGTCCTCTTCCTCCCCTGCGCATTTCACTATCACTGTACCAAACCATGAAATAGATTGATTCTAAGAGTGACTTGGATGAAGGTAGGATCCATATCTTCATCATCTAATAACTCTTCAATGTCCGAGACGTCACTAAAATGCTCGTGGTCCAAAAATGTTTGTATCACACCTGTAATACTATTAGAACATTAATTTCATTACTTTGTTGTAGGAAAAGCTTGTAGTTTTTTACGTACAAATAGTGTAATGTAAAATTCCTATGTGGCCCAAGTTCCAGAGCCCTATATATAATAATAATACATAACAAAGAAGTACTGTTCTATACACTTATAAATAATACTACAATTTTTTTTAGTCAACAATAGTAGGTTTTAATGAAACTGTGCAATACTTACTTTGAGAAGACATGCAAAGGCCATCAAACCTGTCGTCAGCCATCTTTGAATGCAACAAACAGAATAACGCTGTGACAAAAAAAAATTTCTTGTATTAATACATTTCCCTGCTACCTAGTGGAGAATACTGTAACTAGATCAGCTTGTTGCTAAGCACAGATGGTTTTTGTGGCATTATATTTCTGTAATCTTATAGTAAAAACATAAGGATAATAATATAATGACTTATTTCAGATTTCCTGTAATATGTGTCCTTTGGCAATCACAGAGAAAAACTGAAATGAGTCACTGATGTCTCTATAATTGACAAAGGAAAGTGTGTTTCTGAAATATATCCTTATCTTAGTGTTCTTGTGGGTATATTATAAGGTTACACACTCAGGTAATTCTGCCAGTCTCCTAACTACTCACAAAAAAAAAAAATAATAATAATATATATAGGAATTTTTGGACTTGATAGGAGACTGACAGACTTACCTAAAGGCAATAGTCCAAAACTGCAATCTCTTTGGAAATAAGCACATATAAAACACTTAATACACTTTTATTTGAAATATTTCGATCAACATGATCTTCTTCAGTCAAGAAAGAGAAAAACAAAAGATTGAAGTCGGATATATATATATTCAAACGCCACTGCCGTCAGAGGAATTAATAAAATGGGAAATCATCGGTATTAATTTTAATTAGCACAATTAAATGACATAAAATCCTCCGAAGGTCCTTGGACAGTGTGTTCAAATAAACGTACGAATTATTAACAAATATTAAACGGAACATTAAATAAATCGTTTATCTGTTGTGAGTTGTTACTAAGACTTATGTGTTACCTCTTACTGGTTCCCTCGGGAAGCTACCATTTGGCCGGATGCAGTACATTGGTTGCCAGGAAGACACCTTCTCTCTAAACTCGAACACACCAACCTTTATGTTGGTACAGATATATAGACGATATCTTCGTAATTTGGACACAGGGAATCTCAACATTGGAAAGTTTTTTGAAGGGCTTATCACTATTCTCTACACTTCAATTCACCTGGGAGAAATCTACAGCAATAATCACCTTCTTAGATGTAAATGTAACAATCAGAGATGGGAATATCTATACAGGTGTCCAATACCTACATTTCAATAGCAACCACCCTATGAATATAAAAAGGTCCATACCATACAATCAGGCAATCATGGGCAAGAGAATTTGTTCCAATGATATAGCATTGGAGGATTTTAATACTGGCTTTCCAAAAAAGAGGTATCCTAAACAACTTGTTGAGGATCAAATCCGCTTGGCTCAATCATCTGATGAACCCAGACCACCTAAGGAAGACAACAAACTGTCTTTAGTTACAGATTACCATCCAGGCCTGACAAAGCTGAACAAAATATTAAACGATGGCTTCAAGATTCTTCAAGCTTCCACCCACACCAAAGATCTTTTCTCAAATCCACCACATATTTGGTTCAGACAACCTTTTAATTTGAAAAATATTTTAGTACATCAAAAATTACCAGATCCAAGTACTGAAAAACCGCCTAAACGTCTTCATGGCTCCTTTCCGTGCAATAGACCTAGATGCAAGACATGTCCAATACACATCCCAACAAATAGTTTCCATAGCCTAGCAACCAATGTGGACTTCAAGATTCAAGGTCAACACACTTGTACTTTCAGACATGTAATATACCAGTTGCAATGTAAATTTTGCCCGGCACAGTACATAGGCCTTAACACGGATGGTCTGAGCATCAGAATGAATGGCCACAGACATGACGTTGGAACTATGAACATAGACAGGCCAACCGCTCAACACGCTGCTAGTCACAACATCATATCTTTCAATGATTGTTATACCACCAAAATAATTAAGGCCCTTCCCCTTGATTGCAATCCTTCAGAATTGAGAAGATGGGAGTTATCATACCAGTGGTACACCAAATCTAGAGAGCCTCCTAACGTCAACATCAGATAAAACTCATTTTACATTCCCCCAAACTTATATAATTTTTAACAACTCCATTTATTTTCCTTCTGACAGACTATCTAGTTTCAAGTAATCAATTTTTACACAAATCACATATAGCACTATATCATAAACTATAAATCTGTGAATCTGTGACATTTGGATATTAATACACATCTGTGTTTCACTTCAGTCTCTTGTTTTTTCTCTTTTTTGATTGATGAAGATAATTTTTGATCGAAATATTTCAATAGTGTGTTAAGTTTTTATATGTGTTTATTTCCAAGAGATTGCAGTTTTGAACTATTACCATTAGGTAAGTTTGTCAGTCTCCTATCTAGTCCAAAAATTCCTAAATAAGCTTTAAGCCCTACTAGAACTAACCTAAATATATATATGAAATAATTTACTTTTGCTTAAAAATTAATCAATCTTTGTATGTACAGTCATTTTGGGTGAACATTGTGCTTTATGTTTTAGTAAATAAATGTTAATAGAATTGTTGTTGCCTTTGTAAATTATGCCTGTTTTTCTTTTCATACACGTTCCTTGACAATAGGGAGCTGATAACTTTAAAGCTAAAGTTAATATTGAAGTGCAGTGGACTTCAGAGCCTGTAATAGCAGCCATTGAGCGGAATGGAGGAGTAATAACTACAGCTTACTTCGACCTGGATAGTTTGTGGATCCTTCGAAATCCTTCGAAGTTTTTTGAAAGAGGTGAGTGCCATAGCAGTCAATTAATTATTAGGAAAATAATGACAGTTCAGATCTATTTGAAAACATATTATTTATACTATAAACTATAAAGAATTATAATATAACTAAGTAAATTCTTATGAACTTATTTGGTGACGCGTTTTGAAATCATTTTATTTACGAAGCTAATCGTGTAGTATCAGCTGTCGCATAAGGTAAAAGGTCTCAGCCTTATGATTTATGAGTGTAGTAGGGGTAGGCTAAGTTGGTTGTTCACTATGTAATGGAAAAGGGTGCTGGAGTCAAAGTTTATGTGGTTGTTTAAGATATTTTCTTTATCTGTTGCATAATGTTTGTATAGTTCATATTTTTCTGCGGTTACTTTTTTTACTATGGTTTAATTTGTGGAGCATATTTAAATTCGCATTTTCCATCTACTACAATCCATCAGTGCAAATCTGAAGACCATACAAAATAAATGTTTAGAAATGGGACATCATATTAACACTCTCTCCCTTTGTGTATAGAATGAGTCATGATGGAACCAAGATATTTTCAAAGTTCAGTTGAGTTTTGAAAATCCAAACTAATTTGGAGGGGGGGGAGTTCAGATTCCCGATTTGTTTGGATTTTTTAACATAACCTACAAATTTTCAGTTACACAAAAAATGTCAGGATAAATAAACATAAACTCATGTACACACATATTGTACTTTCATTTATTTGTATCTTTAAATCCAGAAAAACCCACTCATTTAAAAAAACAATTTGCTACTACAGTAGAACGTCGGTTATCCGAACGTCAATTATCCGAAACGTCAATTATCCGAACACGAAAAAAGGTTGCGTGTAACCTGAACTAGACCAAACGTCACCGCGTAATAAACACTCGTCAGTTTGACCTTGGTAGTCGGCGCCGCCGTGCGACGTAGCAGACGTTAGACGGCACTTACAGCAGTCGCTTCCTTGTCAATCATTCACTCGCATAGTGCAGCGCTAAAAGTACATTACAGTTTAGTTTATAATTTGTGAAGTTAAGTTTGTTTGGAAAGTACAGTACAGTTTAGTTTATAATTTGTGAAGTTAATAGTATTGGACTGTACAGTAGTTTCAAGAACATTAGTCCAGTAAGTTAGTTTTTTTTTTTATTCTGTACATTATTGTTGTTTTAAGGTTAGGTTAGTTGTAATATTGTAGGCCGTAGGATGTTTATAATTTGACATGGCGACCTCTAGTAAACCTAATAAAAGAAGCAGAAATGTTTTATCTATTGAATCAAAATTAAAAATCATTGAAAAACTAGAAAAAGGTGAAACAGGGACATCTTTAGCAAAACAATTTAACGTTGGCAAGGCAACAATATCAGAGATAAAAAGTAAAAAATCTGAAATCCTTAAATTTGCCTCCAAACTGGACAGCGAAGATGGATCGAGAAAAAGGAAATCGATGAAAAGACCTCAAGATGAAAAATTAGAAGAGGCGATGTATCTATGGTTCATTCAAAGGCGAACAAAGGGGGAACCAATATCAGGCCCTTTGCTTTGTGAAAAAGCCATCCAAATCAATAAAAAACTTGGTGGGTCAGCCGACTTCGAGGCTAGTACAGGGTGGTTGAAGAATTTTAAATCACGCCATGGTGTACGTGAGCTTGACATACAAGGTGAAATATTATCTGGAGATTCTGCAGCTGCAGAAAAATATAAAGAGACATTTTCCTAACTGTTAAAAGATGAAGGATATTCATTGGATTTGGTATACAATGCTGATGAAACAGGCCTTAATTGGAAGGCACTGCCGCGTAAATCATTGGCATCAAAACGAGAAAAGGCAGCGCCAGGATTTAAGGTTAGCAAGGAGCGTGTAACAATCATGGTTGCAGCAAACGCTACTGGTACGCATGCATTGCCTCTCCTAATGATAAGCAAATTTAAAAAGCCTAGGTGTTCTAAAAATGTGACTTGTTTACCTCTTACCTACAAATCACAAAAGAATGCGTGGATGAATTGTGAAATTTTTTTATAGACTGGTTTACTAATGAATTTATCCCTGATGTCAAAAAGTACAAAAAAGATAACAATAAGCTGGGGAAAGTACTTCTCGTTATAGACAATGCCCCAACCCACCCGGATGTTGAAATATTGAACTCAATCGACGAGGACTTTAAAGTGACCTATTTACCACCTAACGTGACAGCGTTACTTCAGCCCATGGACCAGGGCGTTATAGAAAAGCTTAAAAGGATGTACAAAAAGCAAGTTCTTCATCGCTTGTTACTTGCTGATGCCAATGAAGAAAGTGTTGTGCAATTTGCCAAAAAACTCAATGTCAAAGATTGTTCTTACATGATAGCAGACTCTTGGAGCACCATGAAAGAAAGCAACTTAAAAAATGCTTGGAACAAAATTTTAGAAAAGACTCGTGAAAACATAGAGCCTGAAGTTACAGACCAGGAAGATGTTGATGAATTTTTGGAGTTGTATGGAGAAATTCCTGGATTTTCAGAATGTGACATACAAGATACTGAAGATTGGCTAACAATGGACAATGACCCAGGCTTCCAGATCATTGATGATGAGGAAATTGTTTCTCTGATGCTGGCTGAAGATACCACCCAGCATGACAGCGATGAAGACTGTAACACAGATACTGCAGAAAGCACCAAGAATCGTCCAAGTCATGAAGAAGCTTTTTCGGCATTTAATACTGCGATGTCTTGGCTTGAAAAGCAAGAGGAGAGCTGCCCAACTCAGCTTTTACTGCTAAAGAGGCTTAGGGACTTAGCAGCTAAAAAACGGTCCTCAAGTTTAAAGCAAAAGACAATAAAAGACTATTTTACAAAGTAATTCCAATGCAATACATTACAGTATTAAAAATGTTACTTTATCATATTTTTATGTTTCTATTTTTTTTTTAATTTGACATTACTCTTTATAAAATGTGTGAATATTATATTAACTTCAGTACAAAATTACATAAAAGAGTTGATAATATAATAAAAGTATTATGTATACGTAAATATGTTGTGTTTTTAATTTCCACATGCTTAATCAATAATTTACCTATCAGTAAGCGCCTCAAATGGCATTATTAAAACTATGTTTGATTATCCGAACACCCTCAGGTCCCAATTAGTTCGGATAACCGACGTTCTACTGTATTCACATATGTATCTATTCACATAAAAATAAACACAACTGTATGAAATTGCTAAAATATTTTATTAGAAAAACTCACTAATTTTGGGTTGTGTGAGTTTTGGAACTGGTTTTTTGGTGAATCCTTCATTCGCTTGAGTAGCAGGAGCTAAGCTTGACTCTATTCGACCTGTGCTTCGTACTAAGACATTACTTTCTCTAACCATGTAACAGCTTCGGAATGTGAAGATATATTGTCGTCTTCTGTGTTTTCTTCGCTGTCACTGCTTTTTTTTTATTTTCTGTCACTTGCATTGAAGTTATGATGTTGTTATCTTCCAGGATTTCGAAGGCAGGATTATCAAAATTCAACCATTCCACGGCGTCAGTTTTGTCGCATTCTTGAAACACTGGAACCAACTAGAATAACATGATCACCTCTCCTCATACTCTCAAGCATTTCAGGCGGATTTTCATCGCTGTCATCATCCGTTTGTTTATTTTCTGGCCATAGGTTTATTTCACGCTTTTGTGAAGTTTTCTTTGGTTAGTAAGTCCTAGGAATCTGCTAACATGTAGCACAAGTCTTATAAGTTCAACTTTCTTGAAAACTGAACCACACATTGTTTATTATCTTCCGTCAAAATATGCTTGCGCAGCACTTGTTTCCTGTACATTTTTTAAAGCATTTTGGACTGTCCAATTATTGATAACTTTCATATTTTTACTTCACTTTCTGTTAGCATTTGTTGAATGCACTCTTTGTTACTTGAAATGACTACTTTTGGCCTAATAGTAGTAGCTTTTACCATATTTGATTTCTGAAATTGATCTAGTTTTTTAAAATATCTTTGAAGTAATAAAAAAATAACTTTGATCATTTAACAAAATGATACTGGGGCTAGTTCTGTTTAAAAATTACTTATTCTTTTCTTACTTGTTTGCTTTCAAATTTGCTTTAATTTTATATTTCGTTTATTTTTAATGCCTTATTTCTGAACAACATACATTAGATTTATTTTATATTTTATTAAATTTCTCATTTACTTATTATTTTAGGAAATTAAAAACTTGGAGTCTCACTTTGTTAACACTACCATTTAAAATTCTGTTTTCAATATACTTTTACGGAGAGATAGTTAAAACAAAACTAATTATCAGGGTATTTTTTTTTTTTTTTTTTTTTTTTAAATAAATAAAACCTCTAAACCACAAATAACATTTTATTTAAACCTTATGTACATTTCGATTGCCCAGCAATCATCTTCAGAGGTATTTAAAAAATACAACTAACTTTAAACAACATAATACAACAAATATATAGGCTTAAACCGGCAACTACTTCGCCACGCCCCTTATTTAAAAAAACTAGTACGACCAATCACGTTGCAGTAAATTCCCCCTCTACAACTTGGTCCGGTCTTCCCCCTCTCGTGGTGAAGAGTTACCGTTACAACTATTTCAATTTTACTAAAAAACAATAATATTCCTTATTAACAAAGTTATAACTATCTCCTAATTAATTAATATAACTGAGATTTAGGGATAGGCCCTTTATCACAATTTAATAAATTATTTTCGTCATATTTGTGAATGTACAAACTTTCAAAACTATTCAAAAGACCTTTTGAATTAACATTTTTCAATAATTTTAGATCATTTAATTCTAAAGTGTTTAGTGTTTAGAATATGTTCTGCAACACTAGATTTTTCAGGTCTTTGAAATTTTATATGGCTAATATGTTCATTAAATCTGGTTAATATTTTCCTTTTCGTTTGGCCAATATAAATTTTACTACATGAATTACAATTTATTTTATAAATCCCAGATTTATCTATCATCTTAATTTTATCTTTAGGGTTACCTAATACATTTTTTAAGCTATTTAAGCTTTTGTAAGCTACTTTTAAATTTACCTGTTTAAAAACTTTATCTAGACCTTTTGTTAAATCCATATCAAATGGTAGGCTAATGAATTTATTTTTAACATTTTCTTTTTGTGTTATTAAGGTAGTAACATCGTTTCTAAACTTTTTTAATTTTTGTTTCCTCAATATATTATCTATTATTTTAGGATCATATCCATTGAATTTAGCGATCTCTTTAATTCTGGCCAACTCGCATTTAAATCTATTTTTATGCAATGGAATAGTAATTAATTATTAACCATAGTGTTAAAAGCTGCTAATTTATGGGATTTGCAATGGTTAGAATCTACCGGGATATATCTATCATTATTTGTATGTTTCCTATATATATCAAATTCAATTTTATTATTATTTCTAAAACATAATACATCAAGAAATGGTAAACATTTATTATGCTCTATTTCAAAAGTAAATTTAATGTTTTTATGTTCATTGTTAATTAATGATAAGAAATGTTCTACGTTAAACTCTTTCGTGTTAAAAATTGCGAAAACATCATCTACATATCTAATTCATACTCTAGGAAAATACGGGAGTTTGTTTCTTAGTTCCTTTTCAAAATTTTTCATAAAAAGTTCGGCTATGAAAGGTGATAAACTATTCCCCATAGCTGTACCATCTTTTTGTTGGTAAAACACATTGTTAAATGAAAAATAATTCTGAGTCATACAACATTTAGTTAATTTTACATATTCGTTAACTTCATTAATCTCTATGTTATTTTCAATTAAAAATTCTTTTAACAAAATTAATGTTTCAGCAACTGGTATGCTTGGGAATAGTGAACAAACGTCAAACGATACAAATATTTCGTCTTCTGTCAGTTCAATATTTTTCAATTTATTTATAAACTCTCCTGTATTTTTTATTGAGCTGGATTCTATATTAAATTTAAAATTTCCCAAAAACTTTATTTAACCATTTTGACAAAAGATAAGTTGGTGAGTCAATCCCCGAAACTATCGGTCTCATCAAATTACCTTCTTTGTGTATCTTGGGAGGCAATATAACCTAGGTATAACTGCATTTGAAACATTAAATTTATAAATATTTATAAAGTTATAAACTACTTAGCTACACATGCCATCAAAAACACACATTCCCTACATTAGAAAACAAACCTAATAATAAAAGTACAAAAAGTCCTCAAAATGACAATCTGGGAACAACTACACATTTATAAAATGATATAAACAAACAAATAAAATTAAAAACTGATAAATTATCCAACCTAATAGGCAAAATTAACCCCAAGACAAACTTCCACAGTGCAGTGAATCCAAAAATAGAAAAATAACAGTACACCACATGGCAATGGAAATTCCACACAGCATGCAGTCTACCACAACCCCCGGTCAGTGATGCTCGATAATGGAGATACTATCAATCTTTGAAAGTTAACTCGCATAAATACCAAGTATGATTCTTGTTAAAGTACATATGGTGAAAGTTTTATATATATATATATATATATATATATATATATTTATATATATATATATATATATATATATATATATATATAATAAATTAAAAATATTTCAAAAACAAGAATACTTTTAATGAATATATTTATTCTTGTTTTTGAAATATTTTTAATTTATTAACTATATTACAAGAAAGCATATCACCATATTTAATATATATATATATATATATATATATATATATATATATATATATATATATGAAGTTAATATATTACTATTGTAAGTAATTTTATCCACCATTAAGTGCAATAATTTTACCTTGAGTGATGAGGCGCCTTTCGGTCACTTGACCATTGTCGGATCACTGATTAGTTTTTTGTGATCGACAATGGTCAAGTGACCGAAAGGCGCCTCATCACTCAAGGTAAAATCATTGCACTTAATGGTGGATAAAATTACTTACAATAGTAATATATTAACTTCATAAAGTCAGTGCAACAGAAAAACAATGGATAACGTAAAATACCAAGAATATATATATATATATATATATATATATATATATATATATATATATATATATATATATATATATATATATATATATATATATGAAGTTAATATATTACTATTGTAAGTAATATATTAACTTCATAAAGTCATTGCAACGGAAAAACAATGGATAACGTAAAATATCAAGAATATTTGTGAACCTGACCAGGTTCGTCCTCGAGAAGAACAACTTTCAGTTTGAGGGAAGGAACTACCTTCAAATAAAGGGAACAGCAATGGGCACCAGAATGGCACCATCGTACCTAAATCTGTACATGGGATTGTTGGAAGAAAGTTTTCTAAAGACACAAACACATCAGCCATTATGTTTGTATAGATATATAGATGACATCTTCCTAATTTGGACACAGGGTGCTTCAACACTTGAGGCATTTTTAGACAGCCTGACACAATTCTCCACACTTCAATTTACCTGGGAGAAATCTACATCAGCCATCACCTTTTTGGATGTAGAGGTAACACTCCAGAATGGAAATATCAACACAGGAATTCACATCAAACCGACAAACCACCTACAATATCTCCATTTCGACAGCAACCACCCAATAAACATAAAACGATCCATTCCATACAGTCAAGGAATCAGGGGTAAGAGAATCTGTTCGAATGATAGGGAATTGGAAGATTTTAATAGAAAGATATCAACAGCCTTTAAGAGAAGAGAATACCCAAAAAAACTCATTGAAAACCAAATTCATTCAGCACAATCCTCGGTTCACCATAAACCACAAACAGAACAAAATAAACTGTCTTTAATAACAGACTACCATCCTGGTCTACATAAACTCAACAAGATATTGAGAGATGGCTTCAAAATTCTTCAAGCTTCCGTCCACACCAAAAATCTTTTCACCGATCCACCGCAAATTTGGTACAAGCAACCTCCCAACTTGAAAAACATCCTAGTACATCCTAAACTACCAGACCCTGATGCAGAGAAACCACACAAACTTCCTCATGGCTCCTTCCCATGCAATAGACCTAGATGCAAGACGTGTCCAATACACCCCTCAGCAAATAGTTTCAACAGCCAAACAACAAAAATGGTCTTCAAAATACAGGGTCATCATAATTGTACATCGAAAAATGTCATATACCAGCTACAATGTAAACTTTGCTCAGCACAGTACATAGGCCTGACCACGGATGGTCTGAATATGAGAATGAATGGCCACAGACATGATGTTAAAATTATGAATATGGATAGACCAACAGCTCAACATGCTGCGAGTCACAACATCACAACTTTTGATGACTGCTATACCACAAAAATAATTAAATCACTCCCCCCTGATTGCAATCCCTCAGAACTGAGAAGGTGGGAACTATCATACCAGTGGTATACCAAGTCCAGAGAATTCCCTAACCTCAACATCAGATAAATTTTTTTTTTTTTTTCAAATAGCCTTATCTCTTTTCCCCTGACAGACTTATATAAACTATAATCACTCATATGCTCATGGAAACAATATATATATATATATCTTTAATCTGTGCATCTGTGACATCTGATTTCTACTCTACACAATCTGTGATTACAATTATTTTATTTCATTCTCTCATATTTCTTTTTGTGTTTTCTCTTCGATTGACAAAGACCACTGTGTGGTTGAAATATATCATTGTTTAAGTGCTTTTATGTATTTCTATTTCAAGACTACAGAGTGGACTCTTACCAAGGTAAGTCTGTCAGTCTCCTAGTCCAAAAAATCTAAATAATCTTTACCAACCAAAACTAACCTATAAATAAATATATATATATATATATATATATATATATATATATATATATATATATATATATAGGGGAGAGTTGGATAAAACAGGGTAGTCGGACAGAACGGGGTACTTAGTTATGTAGGCCCAGTACGTGCTGCTATATTCCGGATTTGTAAGAAACTACTTTCAGTTAGATGGTAAGCCATGTTGTAGACAGTTGGTGAGAATCCATTGTGTATGAAAGGCGTGTAAAAAATAGGTCTGTTTCATTTTGCGTTTTCAGATCTTCCTTCTTCAATATTTAATGATCTTTGGATCGAATTGTTGAGATCGTAACACAGGATAGAGAAACGGTAAGCATACTATTTTATTCAGTATCTATTCTAGTTTCAAATAGATTAATTATTTTGGAATTTGGTTTGCTAATTGAAGTGATTAATTAGGTTTTGTGATGTAGTGCGCAGTTGGACAAAACAGGGTGGCTGATGGTTTGACAGAACAGGGTACCCTGTTTTATCCAACTATTTTCTTTCTAATTATAGCCTGTATCTTTAGCGCCGTTTTAATAACTAGTTAATATTCTGTAGATATAAAGTTATTTTTAGTATGTTATTGTTGAGATTTTATATTAGCCTATATTATTTATATCTGTTTCAGATTTTTAAATCTTTAATGACGATATATTCCCCGAATATTTGTTTGAACCCTCTCGAACAACAGATAAACAAGTTTTTGCCAGGTCTGCAGAACAGAGTTTAATTGACTCCACTATAATTGGTCCCAGTTCATCTAGCTGCCAGTCAGCGTTCAGAGTTTCACCAGCTGATATTCTTAAATTCCCGTCAGTAGATCAAGCAGCAGGAATAAATCATTCTAGAGGTGGAAAGACAGCAATCCTTACATCATCTCCTTATAAAAATCAGCTACTTGCTCAGCAAAATCAAGAACAGAAAACTGGTAATAAAAGAAAGAGAGCAACCAGAAAAACAGGCAACGGAAACAAAGATCACGATTTGGAAAAGGGAAGCTCGTCAAAAAGAACTTTATTCCCTGTCACAAAAATAAATAAATCAAGTAGCGAAGATGAAGAAGACAATGATGCCGCATGTCTTTATTGTGACGAATTATATTCCAACTCGGTATCTAATGAGGATTGGATTCAGTGTATGAACTGCAAAAACTGGGCTCATGAACAATGCAGTGGCACTGACAAAAACGACCAAATTTGTTTGTGATTTTTGTGGCTAAAATGTTTATTAGTTTGATTAATTTTTATAGTTTTATTATTATTATTATTTAATTTCAATTCTAATCTTATAAGCACAACTCCCTGTCATAAGTAAGTTTTTATTGTAGCCTAGAGTAAGTAACTTTTTAAATGTTCATTTTTTTCTAGTTTTAATATGAATTATCAATTAATTCCATGCCTGTTTATATTAAATTGTATTTCTTAAGGTGTGTTATGTAATGTAAAACGAACAGTATTACTATAAATGTTCAGAAAAAATCAGTTCAAAATAAATAATCAACATTTTCACATGGAGTTAAACGAGTACCCGGTTTTATCCAACCGGTTGGACAAAACAGGGCGATTTACCATTTTGCAAATAATATTTTTTTTTGAAAAAAGTGTAATTTAAAATCAAGTAAAATTGATTTTATTCTATTTAAGACATCATTAGTTAACTTTCTGCATGATAAATTTTAACTCAATTTTTATATTTAGTCCTCTAGAAGCAATTAAATTCTAAGTACCCTGTTTTGTCCAACTTTCCCCTATATATATATATATATATATATATATATATATATATATATATATATATATATATATATATATATATATATATATATATATATATTTTGAATGTAACAGAGAGCAAATGTAGGTATTTATTTTATTATTATTACTAAAACTCGGAGGGACCTTATCGATGTAGAGCACTTAGCTGCAGGCTTTGTACTCTCTTCCCATCCCTACCACAGGACTAGCTTAGTGGATACCTACCTCTTTGCAGAAATCAAGTACCCACCTGATGCTAAATACTTCTGATATCCTCCGGTGTACATACCTGCCAGCCAAACCACTTTCTCCTTGCAGCTCCCAAAGCAGGGCACTCACAGAGTACGTGGATTGGGCTTTCCTCTTGGTCCTCGTCGCATCTCTCACACACAGGGGACCTAGATTATCCAATTTTGTATTGGAACCCCCTCAGATTCCCATGGCCTGTGACCAGCTCTACAGTAGCTCTGAGTTGATGTCTACTAAAGGAGAGTAGTTCTTTGCCCCAAAATCTCCTGAGTAACCCCACAATACCTTGGATTTGTTACACCCCAGGGTTGCATTCCATTCTTCCCTGCACAACCTGTCTATGTGTGCCGTGATCCTTTTGCGCCCCTCCTGAGGCGGCATGCCCACTGCCCTCAGCAACGGTCCTTGAGTTATACACCCTCTTTTTGCTAAGGCGTCAGCTCTCTCATTCCTTATCCAGCCAGAATGTCCTGGAATCCAGGTTAGGTTAAGTGAATTATACTTACTCAGCTCTGCTAGAGAAGCTATAGTCTCAGGCACCAGCCTAGAGCTGGTACTAGCCTTACCTAGAGCCTTCAGAGCTGCCTGACTGTCCGAGCAAATCCAGATGGTCTTGCCCCTCCTGCCAGACGCTATTATTTCCTCAGCACATAGTTTGATCGCGAGCACCTCCCCCTGGAAGACAGAGTTGTAGTCCTCCAAGCGATGACAAAATCTGTCTTGGTGTCTCGGTCTACTAAATCCTGCTCCCACTCCTTCCTTTATCTTGGACCCATCGGTGAACGAGATTTCACCACGTCTGGGTCTATACTCCGCCCATGCCTCTCTTGCAGCAATATTTTGTAGTTTCCTTTTTTCCTTTTAAGAGACAGTATCTTATCCTGAGGTTCTATCCAGAGCTCCTTCAGTGAATCCCCAAATAGCTGTTCATGACGTTTGCTACTTATCTTTCACTGCCCGGTACAACTTAGCTGGTATGCAGTTTTCATTGCCTCCATCCTAATTTGAAGACTCAAGGATGGAAAACCCAACATAACCCTCATGGCCGCACATGGTGTGCTCCTCCTTGTAGCTGTTATGCCTCTAAGGAAGAGCCCCGCATTCCTTACTTGTTTCTTTCTGTGCCCTGGCCCACAAGACGATTGAGGCAAAGACCAACCTCGGCACCCCAATGGTGAAATAAATCCAGTTCATCTGATGTGGACCCAAACCCCATCTCGTGCCTATTGCTCCTCTGCATTGCCAGAACGTAGCTATGGCTTGTTTGCACTTATCCTCCAAGTGCTCATGCCAGAGTAGCTTCCTATCCAGAATAACTCCCAGATATTTAACACTCTCAACGTAGCTTATTTTGGTATTACCAACTTCCATCATCTCCAGCGATTTAGTTTTATATCGCTTAGTGAAGATGAGTGCCACTGATTTCTCACCTTGAATGCATAGTGCATTCTCCCTGCTTCTGTTACCTTGAGTGCCTCTTGAAGCAGGTCTTTGAGGACCTCTTCAAATGGTCCCCTAACAAAGATAGCTATATAATCCGCATATCCTACCACCTTGACACCCATTCCACTGAGAGTCCTTAGTAGGCCGTCCACGACAAGGCTCCACAGCAAAGGGGATAACACTCCACTCTCATTATGAGCATTGGCATCACAGCCCACTAAGATTCCTATATTCCTCTCCCTGCAGTACCGAACTAACTTACGTAATTCTGCAGAGGGTGATTCTCTATTGTGGGCGCAGTAAGTGGAGGCCACGATGAACTCCCTGCTCCCACTTACCTCGCTCTTGCCTCGAATTCTAACCACCGCAAGGTCTTTAGTTGAGAATTCTTGAATCAGCCTGGCTTCTAGTCCTCTGACTATCACACATGCTCTGTGCCCCTCATGTTCCCCACTTGCGTAGGTCCTCCCAGCTGCAGTCAGACCCCTTATATGGTTAAATGTATGTAGTCTTGTAGTAATTTCCTCTGAAGGTGATTGCTTTTCAATTGAAATGTACATCATGACATGAATTAAACGTTTTTGTGATTTAAGTGGTTTTATTTATTTATAATTAAAAACTATACCACAGTTGTTCCAAGTTATTATGGAGTATTAACATGAATGTAATTATAAAAAGTTAAATATATTGTATTTTGTAGGCGAAGCTATACCAAGAAGGATGTTACCGCCAGAAGATACTGCTTTGTACTATGCTTCTGCTTCTAACAGAGGTTATCTAGCAGACCTTGAAAAAGTCTCCTGGGAAAGATTGGTATTAGCACAAAAGTATGGCTACAGTTTGCCGAGATTAGAAGATGATCCATCCTATAAAATGCTTTCTATGAGAAAAGATCCTAGACAAATATTTTATGGTCTTGAACCAGGTTGGGTGGTTTCATTAGTAGATAAAACAATTTTAAAACCTAAAGACCAAGAACTGTTGACATATTATAGAAGTTAGTATTCTAAGTGATTATTAGCATTAGCTCAGATATAAATTTCGCTGTAATAAAGTTTGTAAAAATAGTTTGTTTTTACTTAAAACCCATTATGAACTAATACAAAATAAAGTCGATTTCTACTTAGGTCAAAAAAAAATTTGAGTTACTTGTTATTAAATAATTACAATAAGTACAAATAAAGTAACATAACTAATGCTCTAAAACAGCTGTTCCCACACAACTTGCAACATAAAATCAGCTGTTTTATGAAATCGTGTGTTATCACTTATTTTAAGCCAAATGGAACAAAATAACTATATTGTATACCTTCCCCTTTTTGTGAAATATGTTTCTCCTATATAAAACTAAATTTAATTAATGAGTTAATATTTGAATAAACCGTATTAAATAAAGTGTCATTCACTACAAGTTTAAAATAATGTAATTGAACTTGAGTGGATGAATGAATAATAAGTATTTTATTAACGATTGAAAATTTGAACAAGATATATATATATATATATATATATATATATATATATATATATATATATATAATATTAACAAATTATACTTCGGCCAAACAAAAAAGAAATTTAAAGACAGATATAAAGAGCACCTCAATGCATACCTCAAACTAACATTTACAACTCAAACTTAGCTACACACACCATCAAAAAAAAAACGTTCATTCCCCACGTTATAAAACCTACATCTAATGTTAAAAAAAATACAAAAAGGCCTCAAAATGACAATCTGAGAACAGCTACAATTTTATAAACATAAAAAATAATATCATAAACGAACAAATACAAATAAAACCAAAAAATGATACATTATTCGACAAAATTACCCAAGACCATCTAAAAAGGTTCCCACAGTGCAGTGAATCCGAAAATAGAACAATACCAATATTCCACGTGACAATCCCACACACCTAGCAATCTACTACAACACCCAATTCAGTTGATGCTTGAATATGAAGACACTATCAATCTTTGAAAGTTAACTCGCATAAATACCAAGTTAATTATGTTAATTATAAACAAATAAAAATGTTAATTATAAACATTTATTCCACCATTAAGTGCAATTAATATTTACCTTTTGGTATCTCATCATTAGGTAAAATTTAATTGCACTTAATGGTGGAATAAATGTTTATAAATAACACATAATAACTCTATAAAGTCAGTGCAATGGAAAAATAATGGACAACACTAAATATCACAAACATATATACAAATTATTATTGTTGTAAACAATTATTCCACCACTAAGTGCAATTATTTTCAGATAAAGTCAGTGCAACGGAAAAATAATAGACAACGTGAAATATCCCGATATATATATATATATATATATATATATATATATATATATATATATATATATATGAAGTTGATATATTACTATTGTAAATACTTTTATCCACCACTAAGTGCAATAATTTTACCTTGTGTGATGAGGCACCTTTCGGTCACTTGACTATTGTCAATGGACAGTGATTAAGTGACCGAAAGGTGCCTCATCACACAAGGTAAAATTATTGCACTTAGTGGTGGATAAAAGTATTTACAATAGTAATCTATCAACTTCATAAAGTCAGTGCAACGGAAAAATAATGGACAACGTAAAATATCAAGATTTTAACACCTACCAAGGTAAACAAAGGACAATGGTCAAGTGACCGAAAGGTGCCTCATCACACAAGGTAAAATTATTGCACCTAGTGGTGGATAAAAGTATTTACAATAGTAATATATCAACTCTATATAGTTAGTGCATATATATATATATATATTTTTTTTCTTTTTTTTGATATTTTACGTTGTCCATTATTTTTTCGTTGCACTGACTTTATGACACAAGGTAAAATTATTGCACTTAGTGGTGGATAAATGTATTTACAATAGTACTATATCAATTTCATATATATATATATATATATATATATATATATATATATATATATATATATATATTTGGTTAGTTCTAGTTAGTGTAGTACAAATAACATGTACTACAACATAAACTATAAATCTGTGACATTTGGATATTTAATCTTTTATATACATCTGTGGTTCACTTCTGTCTTTTTGATTGACAAAGATCATTGTATGATCGAAATATTTCAATAGTGTGATATATTTTTATGTGTGTATTTATTTCCAAGAGATTGCAGTTTTGGACTATTGCCATTAGTTAAGTCTGTCAATCTCCTATCTAGTCCAAAAATTCCTATACTATATATAGTATCTTAACTATATATGTTCACATATATAGTGAACAATGGACAATGTTGAATATCACATATGTGAACTAATATAAGGAATTGAATAAAAACATCTACTCAACAGAAACTGTAGATATTGGCTGAAATTAGTTGAAATAACCAACATTTGCCACTTCCCTTTGCCATACCTGAACACTGCAAATACCTAAATTGTATTTTTATACAATATCGCTAAAGCAGTTAAATAAAACAGAATGGTAAGTGCTGTGTTAAGTGAGAATAAAATGAAAAAACCTGGTAATAAATATTCCCAGCAACATGTTACAGGAACCCTGGGGTTAGGATATCCTTATGCTAAGGGGTACCACCTTGCATTTACCTTGTTAGTGAGGCTATGGCAGGAATTACATGCACCTCTTCTGCTGCCGAATCAAAACTGAAATGGCATACAAACCAAAGTTAGTTCTCTGGCACTAAACTGCAATTCTGGGGATATGCCCCTGATTTACCGGGTGTAAAACTATAAAGTAGATTAATATTAGTAATTACTTTTTATTTGTATATTATGGTTAGAGTTGGGTGGTCAGTAGGGATAGCACCAGTCTGTGTGAAAGGTGGGGTGTTTTTTTATACCATTTTTTAAAATTTACTGTCAGATGCTGCCTTTAGGGGGTCTTATACTGAACTATTAGATACAAGAATGCTTAATACAACCCTATACACATTTCTGTGACCATATTACTCCAAATGGTAAAATATATTCAAAAACTGGAACAAATAAAATATAGATTTTCTTCTTTCGTTTGTTATTGAAAAAAGGTTGTCGTGAAGAATATTTGAAGAGTTATGACTGTTTCAAAAGTCTTGTTTCACCCAACTTGAAAATTTAGTCTGACTATTTTTATCACTTTAATAACGTATAACTCCAGAATCGTTAAAGATATCGTACTTAGATCTTTCAATAATTGTTTCTTTAGTGATTCTTCACCTTTATAGTTGTATGAAAGCTTAAATTAAGGAATGTAAATTTTTTTTCAAAATACCTACATTTCAAAAATATAGTGTTATATATACACCTGAAGAAAGGAAATCATTTAAGAAACAACTTGTGAAAATTTGAGCTTGATAGCTTGAATGGTTTAGAAATTATACGGGTTTAAAGTGATAAAAATACAGTCCGATTTTACATTTCCAGGTTTGCAAGATGCAAGCCTTTTTTAAAACCGTCATATCTCTGTTATTATACAACCCAGCAAGGTGTTTCTTATATGAAACTGAAGACGAAAGTCTATATTTTTATCAGCCGTTTTTTGTATTTAGAATTTCTAAACAGGTTTTGAGCAATTGGCCCGAGAAAACCTGTAATTTTGACTTTTGTGAAATGCGAAGGGGGAGGCCTTCAATTTTCTCTAAATTTCGATGAAAAATCAGATTTTTTGTTATATACATAGATAGTTGGAGAATTGATCGTAGAATTACGTATGGGTATTACTTTTTCAAAATTTTGCCTAGTTTTTGAGTTATTTACTTTTTTTGTGCAAACCAATTATTGTTTTTTTTTTTTTTTTTTTTTTTTTTACCCGGGTCTGAGCCCCCAAAACCCGCCCAGCCCTCGTGGCAGCCAACCTCTAGCGAGCTACCTCCGTCTCACATGCGCATGCGGTTAGTATCCCTACCGCGAATGAAGGAAACGGGATTGATTGCCCATGTACCAAGCTCATAAGCTCTTTCCATGGAGAATCAGGAGATAGTGAAATGAAACAGTACGGTAAGTGTCGCGCTAAGAGCGGGATGAAAAAACCTGGCAAGAAAGAAACCCTGCCAGGAAAAATCCCGCGACAGATCATGCAGGAACCCTGGGGGCTTGGATCACCTTATGCTATGGAATAAGGAGAGGTATTACCTTGCAAATACCTTGTTAGTGAGTCTATGGCAGGAATGGCATGCACCTCTTCTTCTGCTGCCTACTCGAAACTGAAAAGGCATGCAATCAAATTATTACTTCCGTTGGGGCTAAGCGGCCCTGGAGATGTGCCCCTGCGTCACCTGGAACATAACTGTGAAGCAGAATTTATTAGTATGTTTATTTTATTTTGGTGGTATGGTGTGAGCTAGGCGGTCAGTAAGAACAGCGGCCGTCTGTGTGTGTCGTGGGTGGGGGTCATATCTACCCAGTGAGGAAATGAGTGTTGATGTTGTATGTGCGTGAGCCTGTTTGTAGAACTTTGTTGCTAAGTGTCGGAGGTGTTGTTTGATGAAAGGCACTTTTAAGTCAGTGTGAAGCAGTGTTAATCTTGTACATCTAGGTGCCTTCGTGATTATTCGCAAAACTTTGTTTTGGAATAACTGTAGTCTGCGTGTGCGTGTGTTACCTGCATGACCCCAGACGGGTGATGCGTAAGTGAGTATGCTGCGCAACATAGATACGTATATAGTAGTGGCCGCCCGTAGTGAAAGTGGGCTTGTTCTGTTAAGCATAGGATATAGTTGTGTTAATCTAAATGTTGCTTTTTTTAACGTGTTGGTAATGTGAGGGTCCCAAGTCAGGACTCTGTCGAGTATGACTCCCAGATATTTGACCTGGTTCCCCCAGTGAATGTCCTCGCCTAATAGTTTTAGTGGTGTGTTGAGTTGGTGTGTCCTACGTTTGGAGAGAAGCAAATATTGCTTTGACATACCGTCAGGTGCTGCTACCTAGCGGACGTATGCCGAACTACAAGAAACAACATTGCTACAAATGGAATAATAAACGATATTTTCGAGGCAAATACTTATAAACTGTTCAATATATTAAAAAAACGGAACATACAAATGAAAATATAGATTTTCTTCTTTCGTTTGTTATTGAAAAAAGGTTGTAGTGAAGAATATTTGAAGAGTTATGACTGTTTAAAAAGTCTTGTTTCACCCAACTTGAAAATGTAGTCTGACTATTTTTATCACTTTAATAACGTATAACTCCAGAATCGTTAAAGATATCGTATTTAGATCTTTCAATAATTGTTTCTTTAGTGATTCTTCACCTTTATAGTTGTATGAAAGCTTAAATAAAGGAATGTAAATTTTTTTTCAAAATACCTACATTTCGAAAATATAGTGTTATATATACACCTGATGAAAGGAAATCATTTAAGAAACAACTTGTGAAAATTTGAGCTTGATAGCTTGAATGGTTTAGAAATTATACGGGTTTAAAGTGATAAAAATACAGTCCGATTTTACATTTCCAGGTTTGGACGATGCAAGCCTTTTTTAAAACCGTCATATCTCTGTTATTATACTACCCGGCAAGATGTTTCTTATATGAAACTAAAGACGAAAGTCTATATTTTTATCAGCCGTTTTTTGTATTTAGAATTTCTAAACAGGTTTTGAGCAATTGGCTCGAGAAAACCAGTAATTTTTGACTTTTGTGAAATGCGAAGGGGGAGGCCTTCAATTTTCTCTAAATTTCGATGAAAAATCAGATTTTTTGTTATATACGTAGATAGTTGGAGAATTGATCGTAGAATTACGTATGGGTATTAATTTTTCAAAATTTTACCTAGTTTTTGAGTTATTTATTTTTTTTGTGCAAACCAATTATTGTTTTTTTTTTTCTTTTAACCCGGGTCTGAGCCCCCAAAACCCGCCCAACCCTCGTGGCAGCCAACCTCTAGCGAGCTACCTCCGTCTCACATGCGCATGCGGTTAGTATCCCTACCGCGAATGAAGGAAACGGGATTGATTGCCCATGTACCAAGCTCATAAGCTCTTTCCATGGAGAATCAGGAGATAGTGAAATGAAACAGTACGGTAAGTGTCGCGCTAAGAGCGGGATGAAAAAACCTGGCAAGAAAGAAACCCTGCCAGGAAAAATCCCGCGACAGATCATGCAGGAACCCTGGGGGCTTGGATCACCTTATGCTATGGAATAAGGAGAGGTATTACCTTGCAAATACCTTGTTAGTGAGTCTATGGCAGGAATGGCATGCACCTCTTCTTCTGCTGCCTACTCGAAACTGAAAAGGCATGCAATCAAATTATTACTTCCGTTGGGGCTAAGCTGCGGCCCTGGAGATGTGCCCTTGCGTCACCTGGAACATAACTGTGAAGCAGAATTTATTAGTATGTATATTTTATTTTGGTGGTATGGTGTGAGCTAGGCGGTCAGTAAGGACAGCGGCCGTCTGTGTGTGTCGTGGGTGGGGGTCATATCTACCCAGTGAGGAAATGAGTGTTGATGTTGTATGTGCGTGAGCCTGTTTGTAGAACTTTGTTGCTAAGTGTCGGAGGTGTTGTTTGATGAAAGGCACTTTTAAGTCAGTGTGAAGCAGTGTTAATCTTGTACATCTAGGTGCCTTTGTGATTATTCGCAAAACCTTGTTTTGGAATAACTGTAGTCTGCGTGTGCGTGTGTTACCTGCATGGCCCCAGACGGTTTATGCGTAAGTGAGTATGCTGCGCAACATAGATACGTATATAGTAGTGGCCGCCCGTAGTGAAAGTGGGCTTGTTCTGTTAAGCATAGGATATAGTTGTGTTAATCTAAATGTTGCTTTTTTTAACGTGTTGGTAATGTGAGGGTCCCAAGTCAGGCCTCTGTCGAGTATGACTCCCAGATATTTGACCTGGTTCCCCCAGTGAATGTCCTCACCTAATAGTTTTAGAGGTGTGTTGAGTTGGTGTGTCCTACGTTTGGAGAGAAGCAAAGCCTGGCACTTGGCCACGTTCACCTTAACTCTCCAGTAGCTCAGCCATGATTCTAGTACTGTAAGGTGGTCCTGTAAATATAAGTGTATTAGATGTGGTTTCTATGACTGAGCGGATAACGCGGTGTCATCTGCAAATATGGCCACTTGTGTGTTGAGTGTTGTCGGTATGTCGTTGATGTAGATGTTGAACAATACGGGCCCAATAATTGAGCCCTGAGGGACTCGCCCGTATAGTCCGTAGTGTAGATTGAGCTTGATCTACATCAACCCTAAACTTACGGTTGGACAGGTATGAGCTAACTAGGTGTATGAGCCCGTCTGGAAAGCCATAGTGACGAAGTTTCGCTAAGAGCCCGTTGTGCCAGACCCGGTCAAAGGCCTTTTCAATGTCCAGGAAGACTACCCCAGTCGAGCAGTAATTGTTGAAACCCTTGGTTGCATGCTCCACCACTCTCATCAGCTGATGCGTAGCCGAGTGTTTTGTCCTAAAGCCAAATTGCTCTGGCCTCAGTATGTTGTGTGTGTGGATATACTTGTTGATACGTTTGAGCAAAATTTTTTCAAATACCTTGCCCATCGTATTCAACAAGCTTATCGGTCTATATGAATCAGGTTTGTTGTGGTCTTTTCCCGGTTTGGGGAAGACCAAGATCTTGGCCTCCTTCCAAGCGTCCGGGAAGTGTTGTGTCCGGAGTATAGCATTATAGATGTTTGACAGATAAATGATCGCTTTCTCCATGAGGTTTTTTAGCGTTGTGTTGGTGATGGTGTCTGGTCCAGGAGCTTTCCTGGAGTTTGTTTGTGAGATTGCCCACTTTATCTCTGTGATTGTAGTGTCAGTGTTTGGCTCTAATGTAGGACAGTAGGCAAACTGTGCTGTTTCTAAATCTACTTTAGCTGTAACGGCTGCATCAGCTGGTTGGTCGTTTGGTTGGAACGTGCTCTCAAGTGTGTCAGCAAACAAGTTAACTTTGTCGACCGGGTCGCCCACCTGCCCATTCGGGCCGATGAGTGGGGGATAGCGCAGCGGTTCTTGCGTGAAGTGTTTGACCATCGGCCAGATGGGTGTGTCTGTTGTGTTTAAGGTCGCCAATTCCGCTTGGAAGCCATCGACTTTGTACTGAATTAGTTCCCGCCTAATTTGCCTCTTAAGGCGATTAAGTGTTGTGTGTGGAACGCATCTGTTTACCCCGTGTTGCAATGCCCGCCGGATCCTATTTCGCCGGGTGATTAGATGTAGTATGTGCCTTGGTATGTGTACATAGTGTCTGGGCTGACATTTAACTGGTACCGCGTTAGTAATCGCAGTACGTATTGCCGTCGTAAGGCTGCCGACGGCTTTGTCTATGTCCAGTGGTGAGTCGACATTTAGGGTGGCAGGTAGAGTGCTGTCCAGCTGGGACTGGAATAACTCCCAGTCAGCCAGTCTGTAGTTCAGCACCTTCCTTAGCTCTTTGCGAGCAGGGCTTCCAGAAACCGCCATTATCACGGGGTAGTGATCTGAGTTCAGATCTCTATCGACGTGAAGTTGCGGTGACACTAGCAGACCTTTCGCAATAGCTATATCCAAAATGTCTTCCGTGTGGTAAGTGCTGTGGTGTGTTGGTTCAGGAGGGGCCAGCAGTATAGCTGTTGTGTTTTGTAAGAAGGTTTGGAGTTGCCGGCCTCCTGTGTTTGTAGACTTACAGCCCCAGCATGTGTGTTTAGAATTAAGGTCCCCGGCGACTATTACCCTACTAGAGGTCTGTAGAAGAACTTCTAAATCGCGAGTGTAATCAACAGAACCCGGGGGTTTGTACGCTGATACAAGTGTTGTTGTGCTGCCGTTGAGCTCAAGCCTAATAGCTGTTGCTTCAACGCATGTGAGTGCGGGCAAAAACAATTCAAAATGTTTAATGCGTTTATCTATTATTATAGCCGTACCGCCGCGGCTTCTAGTTGTCCTGTCAGTGCGGTAAACTTTAAAGTTTGGCATTGAGAATTTATCTTGGGGGTTTAGGTGTGTTTCTGTAATAAGCGCTAGTTTATAGTTGTTTCTTTGCATATAGCGAAGAAGCTCTAGTTTTTTATATTTAACGCCGTTGGCATTCCATATCAGGACCGGTAACCTATCCATGGTTGACAGAAGAGACGTACTGGATGAAGGAAGTCAGGAATTCTGAGAAGGTTTTGGGAGGTGAGGATAAGGTCTTGACAATGAAAAGACCCAGTCCGCCCGTGAAGGCTTCCCAGGTCAGAGCAGAGTTAACAACTCTTAGGAGCGGTTCAAAGGTCCCTTTCGCCCAGTCTATAGAAGCGGACGAGGTAGGTATGGTCAGGGGTGGGTTAACGTGGACTGCAGGAGCCATATGTGGCTCTGGCTGAGGTTGGGAAACCGTCCTGGCCTTTGTGGGCTTGGGGCGTTTATCCTCTCTTTCCTTTTGCGGGGGATTAACCCTGGCTTTAGGAACGGGGGGTGTCGTTGACGACCCTGCCTTAGGGCCAGAAATGGTATTGGGTGTCAGTAAGTTAGGTGTTGGAATTAGGGCCGGTTTGGGGGAAGTAATGGTAGGAGGTGGCATTTGCACTGGCTTCCCAGAGGTAGCCGAAGCAGATGCCTGGGCGTAGGAAATGTTCGGTGTTGTGTACCGTGGAGCAGGTACCTGTGTTTTTGTTTTGGCTAAAGGGGCCGATTTTGGGTTTTTATCCCCATCGACCTCTTCTTTGCCTGGGCCTTGGATTTGGCGGCCTGCTTGTAAATGGCGCAGCCTCGATAGTTCGCGGTGTGGTTAGCCCCGCAGAGGATACACTTGAAGTGGTCTCGATCCTTTGTGCAGGTCTTGGAATCGTGGCCCTCGCCACATTTAACGCACCGAGGAGTAGCCTTACAACAGCTTGTTGTATGACCTATCCTCTGGCAGTTGAAGCATTGCACAGGACCTGTGGGCTGCCTGTAAGCTTCCAGTCGTACCCGCATGAAGCAAATACTGGTCAGTATTGGCTTCACTCCATCCTTCACCTTCGTTGCTAAATAAAAGTAAGGGTTGTATTTGGACTTGAATTCCTTACTAATGTCGATTAAGCGGTGGTGATCTGGGTAGATCGTGATTGCAGGGATTTTGGCCGCTGCCCCGGTAGATTTTATGTTTTTAGCTAAGTCTGTCATAGGCGAGTCCGTGACCATTTGTGGAGCTCTGTGAGCCACGCTCTGTGAACCAATTATTGCTTCGACATACCGTCAGGTGCTGCTACCTAGCGGACGTATGCCGAACTACAAGAAACAACATTGCTACAAATGGAATAATAAAGGTTCTTTTCGGGACAAATACTTATAAACTGTTCAATATATTAAAAAACCGGACCATACAAATGAAAATATAGATTTTCTTCTTTCGTTTGTTATTGAAAAAAGGTAGTCGTGAAGAATATTTGAAGAGCTATGACTGTTTAAAAAGTCTTGTTTCACCCAACTTGAAAATGTAGTCTGACTATTTTTATCACTTTAATAACGTATAACACCAGAATCGTTAAAGATATCGTACTTAGATCTTTCAATAATTGTTTCTTTAGTGATTCTTCACCTTTATAGTTGTATGAAAGCTTAAATAAAGAAATGTAATTTTTTTTCAAAATACCTACATTTCGAAAATATAGTGTTATATATATACCTGAAGAAAGGAAATCATTTAAGAAACAACTTGTGAAAATTTGAGCTTTATAGCTTGAATGGTTTAGAAATTATACGGGTTTAAAGTGATAAAAAATACAGTCAGATTTTACATTTTCAGGTTTGCACGATGCATGCCTTTTTTAAAACCGTCATATCTCTGTTATTATACAACCCAGCAAGTTGTTCCTTATATGAAACTAAAGACGGAAGTCTATATTTTTATCAGCCGTTTTTTGTATTTAGAATTTCTAAACAGGTTTTGAGCAATTGGCCCGAGAAAACCAGTAATTTTTGACTTTAGTGAAATGCGAAGGGGGAGGAGGCCTTCAATTTTCTCTAAATTTCGATGAAAAATCAGATTTTTGGTTATATACGTAGATAGTTGGAGAATTGATCGTAGAATTACGTATGGGTATTACTTTTTCAAAATTTTGCCTAGTTTCTGTGTTATTTACTTTTTTTGTGCAAACCAATTATTGTTTTTTTTTTTTTTTTTTTTTTTTTTACCCGGGTCTGAGCCCCCAAAACCCGCCCAGCCCTCGTGGCAGCCAACCTCTAGCGAGCTACCTCCGTCTCACATGCGCATGCGGTTAGTATCCCTACCGCGAATGAAGGAAACGGGATTGATTGCCCATGTACCAAGCTCATAAGCTCTTTCCATGGAGAATCAGGAGATAGTGAAATGAAACAGTACGGTAAGTGTCGCGCTAAGAGCGGGATGAAAAAACCTGGCAAGAAAGAAAACCTGCCAGGAAAAATCCCGCGACAGATCATGTAGGAACCCTGGGGGCTTGGATCACCTTCTGCTATGGAATAAGGAGAGGTATTACCTTGCAAATACCTTGTTAGTGAGTCTATGGCAGGAATGGCATGCACCTCTTCTTCTGCTGCCTACTCGAAACTGAAAAGGCATGCAATCAAATTATTACTTCCGTTGGGGCTAAGCTGCGGCCCTGGAGATGTGCCCTTGCGTCACCTGGAACATAACTGTGAAGCAGAATTTATTAGTATGTATATTTTATTTTGGTGGTATGGTGTGAGCTAGGCGGTCAGTAAGGACAGCGGCCGTCTGTGTGTGTCGTGGGTGGGGGTCATATCTACCCAGTGAGGAAATGAGTGTTGATGTTGTATGTGCGTGAGCCTGTTTGTAGAACTTTGTTGCTAAGTGTCGGAGGTGTTGTTTGATGAAAGGCACTTTTAAGTCAGTGTGAAGCAGTGTTAATCTTGTACATCTAGGTGCCTTCGTGATTATTCGCAAAACCTTGTTTTGGAATAACTGTAGTCTGCGTGTGCGTGTGTTACCTGCATGGCCCCAGACGGGTGATGCGTAAGTGAGTATGCTGCGCAACATAGATACGTATATAGTAGTGGCCGCCCGTAGTGAAAGTGGGCTTGTTCTGTTAAGCATAGGATATAGTTGTGTTAATCTAAATGTTGCTTTTTTTAACGTGTTGGTAATGTGAGGGTCCCAAGTCAGGCCTCTGTCGAGTATGACTCCCAGATATTTGACCTGGTTCCCCCAGTGAATGTCCTCGCCTAATAGTTTTAGAGGTGTGTTGAGTTGGTGTGTCCTACGTTTGGAGAGAAGCAAAGCCTGGCACTTGGCCACGTTCACCTTAACTCTCCAGTAGCTCAGCCATGATTCTAGTACTGTAAGGTGGTCCTGTAAATATAAGTGTATTAGATGTGGTTTCCATGACTGAGCGGATAACGCGGTGTCATCTGCAAATATGGCCACTTGTGTGTTGAGTGTTGTCGGTATGTCGTTGATGTAGATGTTGAACAATACGGGCCCAATAATTGAGCCCTGAGGGACTCCGGCCCGTATAGTCCGTAGTGTAGATTGAGCTTGATCTACATCAACCCTAAACTTACGGTTGGACAGGTATGAGCTAACTAGGTGTATGAGCCCGTCTGGAAAGCCATAGTGACGAAGTTTCGCTAAGAGCCCGTTGTGCCAGACCCGGTCAAAGGCCTTTTCAATGTCCAGGAAGACTACCCCAGTCGAGCAGTAATTGTTGAAACCCTTGGTTGCATGCTCCACCACTCTCATCAGCTGATGCGTAGCCGAGTGTTTTGTCCTAAAGCCAAATTGCTCTGGCCTCAGTATGTTGTGTGTGTGGATATACTTGTTGATACTTTTGAGCAAAATTTTTTCAAATACCTTGCCCATCGTATTCAACAAGCTTATCGGTCTATATGAATCAGGTTTGTTGTGGTCTTTTCCCGGTTTGGGGAAGACCAAGATCTTGGCCTCCTTCCAAGCGTCCGGGAAGTGTTGTGTCCGGAGTATAGCATTATAGATGTTTGACAGATAAATGATCGCTTTCTCCATGAGGTTTTTTAGCGTTGTGTTGGTGATGGTGTCTGGTCCAGGAGCTTTCCTGGAGTTTGTTTGTGAGATTGCCCACTTTATCTCTGTGATTGTAGTGTCAGTGTTTGGCTCTAATGTAGGACAGTAGGCAAACTGTGCTGTTTCTAAATCTACTTTAGCTGTAACGGCTGCATCAGCTGGTTGGTCGTTTGGTTGGAACGTGCTCTCAAGTGTGTCAGCAAACAAGTTAACTTTGTCGACCGGGTCGCCCACCTGCCCATTCGGGCCGATGAGTGGGGGATAGCGCAGCGGTTCTCGCGTGAAGTGTTTGACCATCGGCCAGATGGGTGTGTCTGTTGTGTTTAAGGTCGCCAATTCCGCTTGGAAGCCATCGACTTTGTACTGAATTAGTTCCCGCCTAATTTGCCTCTTAAGGCGATTAAGTGTTGTGTGTGGAACGCACAATGTGCGTTATAGCCGTACCGCCGCGGCTTCTAGTTGTCCTGTCAGTGCGGTAAACTTTAAAGTTTGGCATTGAGAATTTATCTTGGGGGTTTAGGTGTGTTTCTGTAATAAGCGCTAGTTTATAGTTGTTTCTTTGCATATAGCGAAGAAGCTCTAGTTTTTTATATTTAACGCCGTTGGCATTCCATATCAGGACCGGTAACCTATCCATGGTTGACAGAAGAGACGTACTGGATGAAGGAAGTCAGGAATTCTGAGAAGGTTTTGGGAGGTGAGGATAAGGTCTTGACAATGAAAAGACCCAGTCCGCCCGTGAAGGCTTCCCAGGTCAGAGCAGAGTTAACAACTCTTAGGAGCGGTTCAAAGGTCCCTTTCGCCCAGTCTATAGAAGCGGACGAGGTAGGTATGGTCAGGGGTGGGTTAACGGGGGCTGCAGGAGCCACATGTGGCTCTGGCTGAGGTTGGGAAACCGTCCTGGCCTTTGTGGGCTTGGGGCGTTTATCCTCTCGTTCCTTTTGCGGGGGATTAACCCTGGCTTTAGGAACGGGGGGTGTCGTTGACGACCCTGCCTTAGGGCCAGAAATGGTATTGGGTGTCAGTAAGTTAGGTGTTGGAATTAAGGCCGGTTTGGGGGAAGTAATGGTAGGAGGTGGCATTTGCACTGACTTCCCAGAGGTAGCCGAAGCAGATGCTTGGGCGTAGGAAATGTTCGGTGTTGTGTACTGTGGAGCAGGCACCTGTGTTTTTGTTTTGGCTGAAGGGGCCGGTTTTGGGGTTTTATCCCCATCGACCTTCTTCTTTGCCTGGGCCTTGGATTTGGCGGCCTGCTTGTAAATGGCGCAGCCTCGATAGTTCGCGGTGTGGTTAGCCCCGCAGAGGATACACTTAAAGTGGTCTCGATCCTTTGTGCAGGTCTTGGAATCGTGGCCCTCGCCACATTTAACGCACCGAGGAGTAGCCTTACAACAGCTTGTTGTATGACCTATCCTCTGGCAGTTGCAGCATTGCACAGGACCTGTGGGCTGCCTGCAAGCTTCCACTCGTACCCGCATGAAGCAAATACTGGTCAGCGCCATTGCTTCACGAGCGTCTTTTTCGGACGCTAGCTCCACAAGGAACATGGGCAGAGGCTCCTTGGTAAAGTGTCCCTTCATTTGGGACACTTTGAGGACCTCCATACCCCTGCTTTTAAGGTCGTTTCCGACCTCCGCTGTTTCGGTGGATTCATCCACCCCTCGAACTACTACTTTAAATGTCCTCGCATTTTCGAGGCGGAATACGTGGTGGGGCACACCCTTCTCCCCAAGGTACCTCTGGAGGTTAACATAGTCTTCGTAGGTGCTGGTTTGGAGCTTCACTCCATCCTTCACCTTCGTTGCTAAATAAAAGTAAGGGTTGTATTTGGATTTGAATTCCTTACTAATGTCGATTAAGCGGTGGTGATCTGGGTAGATCGTGATTGCAGGGATTTTGGCCGCTGCCCCGGTAGATTTTATGTTTTTAGCTAAGTCTGTCATAGGCGAGTCCGTGACCATTTGTGGAGCTCTGTGAGCCACTGCGCTGGCAACAGCGCCGGCAGTCTTCACAGTGTCCACGGTCATTCGTTTCGCCGTGGTTTCGGTACCGGAGTCGGACTGGCGAGTCTGCTTCTTCCTCTTCCTCCTTACGACAGGCCGATACCCGGCATCATCGTTGGCGGATTCAGCAGCAGAACCCTCCGTCATGGTGTAGTCAGTGCCTAGCTCTGATTGGGAGTAGGTGCTGAGAGGAGTTGCTGGTCGAGATGGACCGTCGGAGGGCCCGCCAAGCGCCGCCGCTATAGCCGCGGAAGACGTCCTCGCAGGTCCGTACACCCTCAAGGGGGTGGACTTACCCTGAGAGGAACTTGTCCCCATTGACTCAGCCCCGTCGCTTGGGGTCCCGCGTTGTGCCTCTATATTCGACATTGCAGGAAAGGTGTAGGGATAGCAAGTCGGCCCGCAGGGCCGGCTTGTATGTAGAAAGTGGGTTACTGCAGGTACAGGTTGTCGGGTTTTAGTCTAAAAAAAGTAACCTAAAGAGTTTTGTCACGGTTGTAAGTCTTTACGCTAGCCTAGTTCTAAAATCTAAACGTCTAGCCTATTTAAATTTATAATCTTATGCTATCACTTGTTTTTAAAAAAACTAACACCACACAATTCACAGTAACACTTAAATTTAGCTCTGTTCAAAAGTTCACTAAACTTAAATGCCTATATTCGGAACAATGGAACACACGTGCACTGGATACAAAGGAACTATGCCGTGCCTTTTTCGACAAAGCCTTAGTCAATACGTCCTACCTGCTCAAGCACTCAGGCAAGACTCACCAATTATTGTTTCGACTAGGGATGGCCGAAAACAACGGCATCAGTTGTTTGGCAACAGTTGCCTCTACGCAACCTAATGCGCGCGCAACTGATGTGGAGAAAGTCCTAATGTCTAACCTAATGCGTAGCAAACTAATGCCTGGCAACAGTTGTTTTCTGCTAACCTAATGCGTAGCAGACTAATGCGTGCGCATCGGTTGTTTCCTGCTAACCTGGTGTGTAGTGTGTAACAAACTAATGTGATTCAACAGTTGCTTTCGGTCAACCTGATGTGTAGGAAGTTCCTAATCTCTAATAACTTTTCAAGAGGGACGTTGCTATTGATTATAGACCTAATTAATAATTCCTTATATGTTATCATTTATGTCAGTCTATAATTGATTTTTACGAGTATAATGTCCGTATTATTTTAGGCGGTAAAATGCTTCAGAAACTGATCCATTAAAATTGTTTCATTGTAACATAAAAATATATTAAATAATTTTAAAAAATACAACCAACTTCAAAGAAAAGAACCCGTAATATAAAATGTTTACTTACTAAAAAAAAGAAATAATTTTCCAATAACGAAAACATAATTTATCATAAGCTTATTACCTATAAAAATGTTATACTTAAACTCATATTTACAATCTTAACGTGAAAAATATTATGACAAAACTTATTTTATAATTAAGGAGATATCTGTTATATTTTTAAGCACTACCATAATCACATTCCATCTCGCGTAAATCATTCAAAGAGGATTGAATTGTTGACAAGCTGTATATCTGAACAATATGTACGAAACGTATGCAATCACATATTTTTTATCGGACAAAATCTAATACTGTATAGTATTTTTCGAGAACTATTGTCCCGCATACTATCATAATGTCGAACTCAAGAAATTTTTGTTTCCTGAGATGACGCTATGGTTAACTATAACTAACAATGGGAAATCAAGTAATAAAAAAGGTGATTGTTTCCGAAATGTCTAGAATAAATTTGATGGATTAGCAAATACAAGGTATGATTGCGATACCGGCTTCAAATGTAATTACTTGTACTTTTTATTGAAACTAAGTTTTCAATAGTTTAATAGAAGCTAGCAGGGGAAACGGATTTTTTTGTTTTAATTATTATTAATAATAATATGTAATAGAATAATATGTAAATAATTAAGGGAAACACGCATTTTTTTATATATAAATATTTAAGTTTTAAGTCACGTTTTACAATTTACCAATTTTTAAAATAATTTTCTCGAAAAAATACCCTGGTCTACATATTTATTTTGTATAGGTACTTTAAATATTTTCAAATTAAAATATATTTTATATATTTTTAAATGTTAAAACGGAATACCTAACTATGTAAGTCTAATTATAAATATTTCAGGGTAATTGGTTTTACCTTAAGTAAATTAGTAAGTCTTAAATAAAATGAGTGTTATTTTATATGTATTTATATATATATTTGTTTTAATGGTAAAAGGATTTCTTATGTAGGGCTAATATAAATATATTTCAGGGTAATTGTTTTTACCTTAAGTAAATAAGTAAGCTTTGAATAAAACGAGTTTTATTTTATATGTATTAATGTATATTTTTTTAATAGAAATCTAAGAATTATTCATAGCCTATATTTACACCTAATAATCAATACATTAGTTAGCTGTAGCCCGCATTAGTTGAGACGGCTGAAGCTGCTGTTTTCATTCAACTAATGTGCTCGCATTAGTTCAAGCAACAGAAACTTGTAACCTAATGTTTGACATCAGTTGTTTTAAATTGATGTGTACCGGCAACTGTTGCGTGCGCAACAGTTGAGTAAAATCGTCAACTTCGGCCATCCCTAGTTTCGACATATTGTCAGGTGCTGCTACCTAGCGGACGTATGCCGAACTACAAGAAACAACATTGCTACAAATGGAATAATAAACGTTCTTTTCGGGACAAATACTTATAAACTATTCAATATATTAAAAAACCGGACCATACAAATGAAAATATAGATTTTCTGATTTCGTTTGTTATTGAAAAAAGGTAGTCGTGAAGAATATTTGAAGAGTTATGACTGTTTCAAAAGTCTTGTTTCACCCAACTTGAAAATGTAGTCTGACAATTTTTATCACTTAATAACGTATAACTCCAGAATCGTTAAAGATATCGTACTTAGATCTTTCAATAATTGTTTCTTTAGTGATTCTTCACCTTTATAGTTGTATGAAAGCTTAAATAAAGGAATGTAATTTTTTTTTCAAAATACCTACATTTCGAAAATATAGTGTTATATATTCACCTGAAGAAAGGAAATCATTTAAGAAACAACTTGTGAAAATTTGAGCTTGATAGCTTGAATGGTTTAGAAATTATACGGGTTTAAAGTGATAAAAATACAGTCCGATTTTACATTTCCAGGTTTGCACGATGCAAGCCTTTTTTAAAACCGTCATATCTCTGTTATTATACAACCCAGCAAGGTGTTTCTTATATGAAACTAAAGACGAAAGTCTATATTTTTATCAGCCGTTTTTTGTATGTAGAATTTCTAAACAGGTTTTGAGCAATTGGCCCGAGAAAACCAGTAATTTTTGACTTTTGTGAAATGCGAAGGGGGAGGCCTTCAATTTTCTCTAAATTTCGATGAAAAATCAGATTTTTTGTTATATACGTAGATAGTTGGAGAATTGATCGTAGAATTACGTATGGGTATTACTTTTTCAAAATTTTGCCTAGTTTTTGAGTTATTTACTTTTTTTGTGCAAACCAATTATTGCTTCGACATACCGTCAGGTGCTGCTACCTAGCGGACGTATGCCGAACTACAAGAAACAACATTGCTACAAATGGAATAATAAACGATCTTTTCGGGGCAAATACTTATAAACTGTTCAATGTATTAAAAAACCGGACCATACAAATGAAAATATAGATTTTCTTCTTTCGTTTGTTATTGAAAAAAGGTTGTCGTGAAGAATATTTGAAGAGTTATGACTGTTTCAAAAGTCTTGTTTCACCCAATTTGAAAATGTAGATTATTTTTATCACTTTAATAAAGTATAACTCCAGAACCGTTAAAGATATCGTACTTAGATCTTTCAATAATTGTTTCTTTAGTGATTCTTCACCTTTATAGTTGTATGAAAGCTTAAAAAAAGGAATGTAAATTTTTTTCAAAATACCTACATTTCGAAAAGATAGTGTTCAATAAACACCTGAAGAAAGGTTATCATTTAAGAAACAACTTGCCTGAATTTACATAGATAACAAAATTATCATTTTATACATAATACAAAATACTGATTAACTTTCATCAAACTGCTCGGTCTGACAAGGACGACTTATAACATGCCAGTGTTGTTTATGCTGGATGGAACCTACCAATGTTATCAGATGAATTTCTACACCTAACATTACAATAAATGTAAAAACAATATACATTGCTTTAAAATAAAAGTCAGAAGAAAAATACATTTTTATAGGTAAACTTGAATAAATTTAAATGTAATAAATACACAAACAACTCTTAACCACAAACCTTTTTTATTTTACCCTTATGTACATTTCAGTTACCAAGTAACCATCCTCAGAGTGATAACATACAAAGACTCAGTATGTAATCTGAAATGAAGACTCAGTAATTGAAATGTGCATAAGGGTAAAATAAAGAAAGTTTGTGGTTAATAGGTTTTTGTGTATTTATTATTAAATTCAACCACAGTATATTCCTAATAAATAGTCAATTTAAATGTGTTCCGAATATAAAAAATATATTAACATTTGTTGATTCCATCTTCGCGTGAGCTACTAGTAATCACTTACAACTTTTTTAAAAAAATGTTTTAACTTGCCTATAGTAGCACTTACTTTTTTGTGTTGAGGACGGCCGTTTCGGGAGATGTGTCCCTTTGTCAACTCAGACCGTAACTCATGAGTTACGGTCTGAGTTGACAAAGGGACACATCTCCCGAAACGGCCGTCCTCAACACAAAAAAGTAAGTGCTACTATAGGCAAGTTAAAACATTTTTTTAAAAAAGTTGTAAGGAAATATATTAAAATAAATAAATAGTTCCTTGTTTTGGGAGGGGGCAATTTTTCCTACTGCCCCTCCTCTGAAGCAGCTGCGCTTGCATTTGAGGATCTCTTTGGCTATATGATAGCCAATTGTGGGATGTCTGAGAGAGTTTCTAATTTAAGAATTCTTTAAACATTCTATATCAAGGTACTGGAAATAACTTGATAGGTCAAAAATAGATATTCCTTATATCTAAATGCCTGGATGATGTCAAAAGAAATAAAGACAATAGTAGAAAAAACAAGCAGAGACTTCTTCCTAATAAATAAACTGCTTGATAATTAGAGGATTGAAGAGAACTAAAACAATTTGACTTGTGTAGTGTGGTTTTGTGATAGTTCTAATCAAATATGTAAGACCAGAACTAAAGTCAATGGAGACTATAATTATAGCAGGATTTGAGTTTTAGGTATAAAAAAGGATTACGGGAAGTCTAATTTAACAAGTTTTAATAAATAAGGTATAAAATAAAAAATTAGTACATGTACGAGAATATGTGATCTGCATTTCAATAGAGTAAGATAAGGTGTAGCAAAATCTATAGTTATAAACTTGGGCCACTTTTCAACAGAAAGATTTGCAATTTTTTCCGCTGTTTTTTTTTCTTTTTATTCCTTTAACCTCAAACCTAATAGAATTTAAGCTATTAACGTGATGGAGAGAAGGATGAAGTGTTATGGCAGTTAAATGTAGGAGATTGGCTGGCAGCTTTAAATAATAATAACAAAAAGTAATGCAAGGGAAGAAAAGGTTAATAAAATTGATTGTACAAATAACAAATTATATTTGCCTTTAATTATTATTGAAAAAAGTGATTAAGAATTAGTTACAATTACAAAATAATTTAGTTCATTAAAAAAAAAATCAGTAACTACTAATGATCAACATATACATATTTTTGTAATTAATAAAAAGGCATCAAAGTTTTTCTAGTACTAAATATATTTCAGTAATAAAAGTTAATAATAATTTTTGGTAATGATGTAGATTATTATAAACCAAAATTGCACTCAACCCAATATACAATATCTTTTTAGAATAAGCAAAATATTTTCATTCGAACCTATAGTCTATGACAGTAATATAAAACTGATGGCTTTTAATAAATTTTCACAGTTAATCAAGCGTCGGTTTTGGCACAATACAAGCATGTAGCAGAGTATTAACCTACACCATTTCCATTTTTGATAAATTAAACCTGTTTTCTAACATAAGCAGAGAGCCTAAAATAGATACTTTAAAAACTTTGTCTACCGTATCACAGGCTAACCTTATTTAGACGAATAAGGAATGACTCATTTTAGGGACATGGACAAGGTAAACTATACTAAAAGTTGCACTAAATATATTATTCATCCATAACTTAAAAAACCCATACATATATGATAAATAATTAATATCCAGAGAACATCCATTAATTTTGCAGCGAATAAACACAGTTCCGACGTTTTAATAGAATTCCATTTCACACCAACAAGGCAAAACCAATATTTGAAGGACAAGTCACTGCCGGATGAGATCCCGCTGTCAGAACAGCATTTATGCACTGCAACTGAATAAATGTTTTCCAGATATTTACGGTTTATCATATTTTTCCCACCCGTGAAGGAATACGTATCAACATGTAATATATATGAGTGTGTTTATATATACATACACACACACTTAAAAGCACTTGAATCTTACTTGGTATAGGTGTCGACACATAAGCTGGCACTTTGACCTTGGAGGCTAGGCAAAGACAGTTCTGCGAACATTTCTGTGAATGTAGACAATACATCACTTATAGCATTTCGTATTTCATCTACTAGAGCATCTTCACGACACGACCAGCATGACGGCAGACAAGTTTTTATATCTAGGCTAGTACAGACGATCGGTCAAGAGCCAGCTTACGTGTAAATACCTATATATTTGCAAATCAGCTTTCGAGAACTATTAATTACATGCTCTCATTATTTAGAGATATATATACATATATTGATATCTTTTTCTCTTTCTATTGGGAAAGGACACAGAGTATTTGAAATATATCATTTTATTGTTTACGTGTGTCTATTTTAAGATTACAGACCAGACTTTTACCAAAGTAAATCTGTCGGATTCCTATCTAGTCAAAAAAAATCTTATAGATAAATAAAGCTATTTACACGACAGCCTTTCTTTTGCTACCCCCACAGAATTTATTTACATTGCTAGTGTTCCCTGTATGTAGTTAAGGGAGGTTAACAAACTGCGTATACACTTTATAAAAATAAGAAAATTTAATACGAAACAAAATTTTTATTTCATAAAATTGATAAAAGTAATGGTAGAGCAAAATTTTGCATGATTAAAATTTGTATATTTGTTTAAAAAAAATTGTTCATTTGTAGTAAAATAAGGTTTTATACATACTTTGCACCATATTTTCAAACACCTAGCTTAAATTATAAGCAAAAAAGTTGTATAACATCATAGTTTAAATTAATTTCACTTTTACTTTAAAATGCAAGTTTTTAAAATACGAATCATGATTACTATGAAGCAATTTTGTAATTCAAATCAGACCTAATTTTGTTCTTAAATAACATCTAAAACAGAGAACAAGAACTGAAAGATTTCACAGCATTATATAAATAATTATAGATGGTAAAGAACCCAGCTATGGAAATGAAGTTGAGACAGCAAGGATAGCTTTTAAAAAAATAAAACCCTTTCTCTAATTCATCGCAATGTTAGAACTAAGAATGAGCATACTCTGGGTTACTTATAGAGTAAGTTCAAAACCACCATAGGTAATTGAATAAAGTATACAATCTGAAACGACCTGGCACACTGTCTCCCTGCATGCCATTTACATTAGTGTGCTGTTTACGGTTTTAGCTCACACTGTTTAAAACAATTGATCAAATACTTAAAAATACGTCGTGCTGGTTGTTATCATTAACGAACGTTTCAGTGACAGAAACGAAGTGAATAGCCCAAAATAGTGATCACAAAAGATCTGTTCAAACATGTAGAAGCAAAGATTCATAATGCTCAACAATTCACAATTTGAACTTGATATTGGAATTTCCAAACGTAAATATAACTTTGATCAAAACTATCTCTATAAATTTGCAACAATGGTAATGTTGGTTTCTGACGCTGCTTACTGAGGAACACCAAATGAAAATAATAGCTTGTATTTTTGATTTTTTGGAAAGTAGGTGATAAACGTTTAAAGAACCTTGTCATACGGCGAGTTGTGGGTTTCTCACATGGTCCCAGAGGTAAAATGTGTCACATGAATAACCAGTCGAGGTTAATGGGTAGCAGGCAGGCAATCTTTGGAAAAGATTTTTTTTTGGATAGATATGTATACGTTTTGGCAAGAAACTGTATTTTTAGATAGAGATGGTGTTACATTAGTCGAGTTTATGCATAAGGAGTAACTATGATAGTACCTAATCTAATTTCTCTAAGTACAGTGTAGAATACAGAACAAATGACCTTTTCTGCATAGCAATGCTAAACCTCGCCTCCACATGAGTAATATATATTTCTCTGGAATAAAATATATAAAGCAATATAAGTTTCAATTACTGATGTTTCAGATAGTAACGTTTCCATCATCAAAACACCCTATTCATTACTCCTTTGTGAATAATTTGACAAGTTGATACTTTAGGAGGATGTAAAACAAAATATTCTGCATTCCTTGAGTCTTTCTTTCATAAACAATAATAAATAAAGGAGTAATAGCAAATGTAAACAAACAAGATAATCATAAATTTAAACAAGTATTAAGTTTGTGATATCCATTACAAATATCCAGATGTATTTTGAATATTATGTTTTAAAAAATATTAATATACACTAACTACAGCAGCCTTGAATAACACCTGGCCTAAGACAGCTGCCTAATAGTTTAAGCAAGGTACAAAACTTTCCCCTGCCCATAACATTGCCAATATTCCCAGAAGGGGTCATTTTGTGCTTTTTAATCTAAGATTTCACATTTAGTTTGTTTCTAAGAATTAAATAATAGAAACGTTTCTAGGGAAATAGTGCCTTACACTGAACAACTCTACAACAATCACTGTCACCACATTATTTTCTTTCTTACATGAGTATAAATACATTCCAAAATTCAAGATAATATTCAGTAATTTTTTTTTCCATTAAAAATTCATAAAAATATTTTTTTTAATGGTTTAATATGAATATTGTTAAATCCTTTCCCAAGATATGTTGACCCAGCCCATAAATAGCTCCATAAAAATATAATTTTAGGTCATAAAACCATTTTAATATTTTACCATCCCCCTATATGTTATTACGTTTCCTGGTAAAAAAACTCAATCGGCAATGAACGTGTTAAGGTATTACATCTCAGGAAGTGACAATGACCTGTCCTAATCTCCGAACCTTTTGTTGTAGTTGTGAAAGGCAATTGTAATTTCCACAAGATTAAAAAATCAATTACATTTCTGATTTTCATCTCAATTCCATGAAACAGATTGTGGTTCAGGTATTGTTAAAAAGTCGTACATCCCCACAACATATTTTATTTCGTTCTTACTATATTTGTATACAATTTTGTTTGCAAGTAAAAATACTAATATATATATATATATATTTAAATTCTATTTGTAAAATTTTTTAAAATATTTTTAAGTGTGTTAAAATTTATTAGTTTTTATAACTTTTTAGATAAAATAGCATTTTTTAAACTATTATCAAAGGGTTTAAAAAAAAATTGCAGTATGAACTATAAATTTTCAATAGAATTTTTACTCTAAAAGTTTTTACTCAAAAATATATTATTATTCTATACATTTACTTTAAAATTAAACGAATGCTGAATTTCAGCTGTGACTGAAATAACTGGAACCTCAACAAGTTAAAAAAAAAAAAAAAAACAGAATATACAGTATATTTTAGTGCTGTTTATTTTAATACATATGGATAAATGACAGGAAAAAAAAATCATCCCCCCCCCCTGAAATCTGAAAGTGAATCGGATAGTGGGAGTTTGTATAACTGGAGTTGTACTATATTGATAATACTAATTATTAATAATTGAGGAGTTTCAATCATGAAGACTGTAATTCCACAGGCAAAAACTCGAAACGGTTTATCCAAAAGATGTTCCAAAGGTTGTAGCCTGGTAATAGCTATATGTGCCATTTTAGTTTTAAGAGACATTACAAGAATGCCCTAGTAGTGTACATCACAGCTGACAGACGTAGCAAAGAATAAGTGCCAATGCTATGTTACTGTTGTGTTTGTTATGAAACTGTGTTGGGTACTGTTTCCTACAAAAAGACTTAGTTGTAATGGTGTTTCAAGTTATGTTGTAGTGAGTAAATAATCTATGGAGAATTTCACATTTTAACACTTTCACCGTGGATCACGCAATTTTATGGGGTTCGTAATTGATCGTTAAATTATATTACATATTCTGTATTTTTACGGGTTTATCGTGACCTGTGATGTTTTTCTGAATATTCGTAACACATTTCACCACTAGATAAAACGCAATGCATTACTGCAATACTACTGACTAATTGCCAGCTGTTCACAAAGATAATGTAATCGGGTGATTGATTTATGTTGATCATGAGCAACTTTCAGATAAATGACAATTAGCTTTGTAAACAGAGGAGAGAACTGGGATATGATCCTATTCTTAAAGTTTGGCCTGCATTATAAACCTTGCATATGCGTTTTGATAAAGCATTCCTACCTGGGGATGTATCCCCAGTAAATGTCAAGTGGCCTATCACTCAGTCAGCTTGCTACTGGCAAGAACTTTTTAGAAAAAAATACTAATACCACCGGAAAAAAATATAAAGAATGTGTAAACGCGTTCTGCAAAGGGGTTGAAAGGGAGTGACAATCCAAGAGGAAAGGCACATCTTTCTGGTGTTATGAGTGTCATGTCCCATATGCAAAGAACCATGTTTCAAGGTTTATCACACACAAAAAATTTCAATGTATAACTTCTGTCCATGCATGTAAACAGTTGTTTTGTGTAAATAAATACAGTTTAAATCTATTTGATGTATTCAGTTTTGTGAAAAACAGTTTAGCACACTTTCGTTTGATTTTTGTTTTTTTTTCAAAAGTGACAGTTATAAAATGTTATTTTAAATAAATAAATTCAAATATAAAGAAACTGTGTCATATATCAAAAAAAAAAAGAAATCAAGACGATCAAGCCATGTAAGTTTCATTTTTATATCTTTCATAGGTTTAAAGTTAATTAAAAAAAAAAAAAAAAAAAACACCTAATAACCTACAGCATTCAACAATGGAACCTGGGCCAGCGCTCAAAGTATTTGTGATGAAGAAATTTTTCCAAATTTATTGAATAAGGGGGCAACCTTATGCAATAAGTACCATTCTTGCAAAGGCTGCTCTATCCATTTACAAAGAGTACCACTTTACAAGAGTACAAAAGTATACGGGTGTAGTAAAATTTTTAACGAACACAAAGTAAATCTATTCACCTGCAAGGAACAGGTTACTTAGGCCCAAAATTGCATAGCATTATTGATATAGGCATGTGGTGTCATAGAACTTATGAATATCAATTTGAAAGCAGATATAATACTTTCATTCCTTTTTTCCAGAATATAAGAAAGTGTGTATGTGAAAATTATCAAATATACAAAATAAAGCATTTAACAGGCATGTGAGGTGTGACAATTAAGTAATGAGACTGATTCCATAAAAACCGTATATTTAAAAATTATTCTACAACTCTGCAATCACCTTTAAAGTAGTCCCCTTGGGCAGCTATACAACAATTCCAGCGCGTTTTCCACGCTTCGTAACATTTCTGGAACGCTTTGACTGGGATGTCTGTGAGTACCCTTGTAACAGCCACTTGGATGTCCACAATCGACTCGAAATGGGTTCCTTTGACCACAGATTTTGCTCAAGGAAACAAAAAAAAGCCACAAGGTGACATATTGGGTGAGTGAGGCGGCTGTTGCAATACGGCAATCCCTTTAGAGGCCAAATACAATGACACGCTAAGGGCGGTGTGGCACGATGTGTTGTCATAATGAAAGATCCAGTTGTTTGCGATGTCTGGGCACACTCTATTGATTTCCGTAATCTTTACTTGGCAATGGTAGACTTGATTTACAGTTTGTACCAGTGGAACAAATTCTTTGTGGAAGATTCCATGGCTATAAAAAAATCACTTTTACCTTCGACTTGCTCATGCAAATTTTTTTCAGGCGGGGGCCGTGCAGAGACAACCATTGTGAGCTTTGGCGTTTGGTTTCTAAGACGTATTGGAAAAACCAGCTCTCATCGTCATAACTCAATCAAGCAGCGTGGAATTGTTTTCCACTCGCTCCAAAGTCTCCTGCGATGTTTCTTGTGACAAGCACAACCAACACATGTCTTCTAAACACGACACAGCAGGTGAACAAAACAAACTAGAGCAATGGGAAACATATCAATGGAGAAGGGAAGGATGCCAGGGAAAGGGAAAGAAATTTTGAGATCGCAGGTTTACCACAATAGTGACAATATAATCAGTCTCATTACTCAATTGTCACACCTCGTATACAGCAGCAGCAGCTGCCAGTTGGGGATGTGCATGCATTCCTAGTAACGTAAAATCTCGCTCAAGTTCTCACATGCTACCCAGTATTTATTATTAGAAAATCACAGACATTTTTGTAACGATATGAAATATCTGAAAAATTGTTCAATTACATTTAATACTTTTAATAATGAGCTTCAACATTAATTTAATACTGAAGTATTGTTTTTGAAAGCTATTATTTTCTTTTTGTTTAATTTGTGGCAAAATTATCAAAATATAAATTTTTTTCAAAACTGAAAAATTTCAAAACTGTTTGTTCAAGGGAAAAAGTTGGTGTACTTGTACTCAACTATCTAAATACAAGTTTTCATTCATTTGGGAGTATGTTTTGGAGGTTTTGTGACATTTTTGACAATTTTAAACAATTCAAGATTTTAATCTCACATTTTTTGTCCATTATTAAGTTCATTTTTCTAACAAAAATCATTCCTTAGATTAACAAAGATTATAAAATTTCTACACTTTTTAAAGTGTAGACCTTAATTAATAGGTCTACCATTATTGAAGGAACAATCAGCTGTATGCAAGGTAATGACATAGCAGTCTCACAGTAACTTATGTACAATAGCCTTTTTAAAGTGGAAAATGCAGAATTGATAAGTAATGGTACTAGGAAATCATTTTGTAATTTAACTCATTGCAGTTTAAGGAGTGGGTCAGCTAATCATGATAATTTTACTAGTAATGGGTATAGCTCTGCTAGTCATGAATGTCGTTAACTGTTTAAGTGGCCTCTTTTTATCAAGAGAGATTATTTTATTAATGTCATGCAAGACTAGACATCTGAGCTTTTTAACGGATATTTATCAACTCTCAAAACTAAACAGCATAAATAAATAAAGATATTTGTACTCCATTAACCTTATGTCAGACATCAAAACATAATAGAACGCTTCAGTAGTTGTTATTTTTAAAAAACTTACTAGAGCATGTACTTGGTGTTGGTCAGTAGCTGATGTTTGTTGTGTTTTTATAACGAGTGTATTCTTGTGTACATACGAAATGAACAATAATAATAAGAGATTAGAATCTAAAACAAACGTCAAACCGTAACTTTTAATTTGTTTCTATCAGCTATGAATACAAATAATAATCAATTAACAAATAATAAACCAAGTTACAGAATTACAAATAAAAAAAAATACACCCTTATAAAAATATAATATTTAGTGCTTTACAAGTGAGAGTATTTTGTATCAAAATACAATTCAACCTGAGGAATTAATTTGTACCCGCTAGTATCCGTTACGTGCATGTAATTAGATCAGCAAGATTTAATAAGATTATATCTTTCTGACTATCAAAGAACTTATATTCTTAGACTGAGATATCTCATGTTTTATTATTGTTAAATATTAAATTAATAAATTGAGGACAGTCAGTAAAATTGACTCTCGTTGTAGATGTAAGTAAATATATGTTTTAATGTAATCTTGGTTAATTGTTTTACATAGAATTTGTGAAAAATAAATAAAAATTATAACACACATATACATAGACACACTGAGAATAGTGGTAATGTAGGCTACAAAATCTCATGTTAATTATTGTTTCTACTTCATTCTTCCAGCCTAATTTAATGATAGTCTTAATGTGCTATTTACCTCAAAGCGACCAGAGAATATTGAGATACCTAGATTTTATACTAGGGATGGTCGATATTTTCTGTCACTGATATTCGTTTGTCGCTGGTGGTACCAGTGACAAAATATAGAAAATGACAGTTCCAGTGACAATAGATCGATCGGGAGTTGCCTCTGGGCAAGAAGTTGCAATCACTCAATGAAACGGTTCATTGGTTGATTTGTCGCTGTCACTGGCTCTGGTCTCATGGCGCCGATTATCGTGCAGTGTCGTTGAATGAAGGGAAGAGGGGGTTCTCTGTTCTGATTGGGAAAAATGTCGCTGTCGCAATGGAAAAGTTACTGATATTTTACCACGGCTGTCATTGGTTGATTTGTCTCTGTTACTGGTTCTAATCATTTACGTCATGTGTGGGTGGTAAATTTGTGTCAGGTTTCAAGAGAGTGACCAATGTGTACAGTAGGCGCTATTTTGCACTTGATAGTTTGCTCTAAATTTCGTAGTTTATTTTTAAATAAAATGAGCCTTCCAAAAAAGAGAAAATAGAGGCGTGGAAACATTTCCCCAATGCGTTATGCCTGCCTGTTATTGGCACATACAGAGCGGTCTCAGTATCCCTTGTCACCGGTGCTAAAGTCACTGATCCAAACTTAGTGCTGACACTAGAATCACCGATCCGTTAAAGTCACTGGATCGACCATCCCTATTCTTAAAGTTTCAACAAAAAGGTTAATTTTTATCTAAATGATTCCTGAACAAAAAAAAGGTTTTGAATGAAATGTCTTACCATTTTCTAATTTCTGTAATTAAAAAATTCAAAGCCTCAAGTGTTTTTTGGTGGTTGGATATAATTTAATAAACTACAAAAACAAAATTTATACATTTAAAAACAATTAAATGTTATTTGGTCCAACTTGTAATTCCAATAATAAATCAGAAGGAACCTATTTTTATAAAACAATAATAACTGTTAATAAATATCTATAAAACATAAAAAATTTAATAAATTAAAATAATGCTACACTATTTACACTAACAAACTTAATTCTGTTGATTATAATCATCGACGTATATTTTATAAAATTAGGCAATAAATATTTATTTGGAATAACATAGCTTTAGGATTAGGTTTTGTTCTAAGCTTTAACAAGTTAGAAAAACAATTATTAACTTCTAAAAATCATCAGTTAGAGTTTGTTAAACAGAAATTTTATATAGTGAGTGTAATGCTCTTCTTTATAAAACAAAACAATAAACTTTTATAAAGAAACTTTATGCACAGTAATATATAATATCAATATTCTTTGATTATAAATTTTGAACACAAATATTCAATTTTAAAAATTGTAGTTAGTTTAAATGTATTGCAAGATATTACTTAAAACAGTGGTTCCCAAAGGTTACCTGAAACATAATGGATCATTTTCAGGGGTGTCATGGCACTTCTGAGAATTAATATGTAAATTAAAAATATTGTGAAATGATTCACAATGTTGTAGTTAACAGCAAAATTGGTTAACTATAGTTTGTTTGAAAGTAATGAGCTGCTACGGTACGTAAAACTATTCTGTCATTATTTTTTACCTGTGAAAAGATTATTTTTCAAATAATAAAGTAAAACTATTGAGGTAATCATGCTCACCACTTAAATCAGGCATAAACCGTGTGTCTACTGGTCATTTTTTCAATTTTAAAAAATTCTCTAAAAATATACTGGTATGTGCTTGTACTATATTATGTATAACAGTAAAGTAGATGTTTGATTCCATCTTCACTTGAGCTACTAGTTTTAAACTAAAAACTCTTGTACATTGTTATTACGTTGTACACACTAACACATGCACAAGTGTTATAAGTAAGATAAGATCAATTCATAAAAATTTACTTAAACCTTTATTACCAACAAAGTGATGGCCAATTTTGAGAATTTTTCAAGGCACAGGTTAAAAAAGTTTGGGAACCACTGAAGTTAACAACATAAACGAGGGGGAGGGAATGTTAAAATTGTTATTTGTAACTTTTTAATATTTTGGCAAACTTGTTCTTGTTTTATTTTACTATAAAGATTAAGAACATACAAAAGTGTATTTGATTTAATGAGCAACACATAAAAATAGGTCCCTTTTCAATATGTGTGGGGAGGTGGCAAACAAAATTAAATAGAAACCATAAGGTCCTGTACATAAGACAAATAAACAGAGTGCTGGTGACGTTAGTAACCTCAACAGTCTGATGAGGTGGAGTCTGGAATCGAAGGGTTCGGAGGTTTCTTTCTCGTAAGTCGATCTAGTTCTGCTGCGGCATCTGATCGCATAGCTGCTTTATCAACAGTCAGGTGCGGTGAATTTGTTAGTGAGATGTCGTCTAAAACAACAAAATAAATTAACAATGAAAACTCCTGTAAAATAAATTTACTCATATGCTCCTAATAATAAAACAGCATTTATGTAGACTTCTAGCCTGTCAGCGGTTTCGATCTTGACTTGTTACATCAATCCAGAATAAGATATAAATCTGAAGTAAATTACTTACTGTTAAAGTTACTTGTTGTAATCATCTTGAATTCACTGATTAAACTATAATTAAATAATACTTAACTAGGTGAATACATAAGGGCTAATGTGCCAAGGCGTTTTGCAACAATCGATCACTTAGTTAAGAATTATTAAACTGAGACTTATTGTGTTTAGTTTCTTACTAATTTGCATCCTATACTTTGTAGATGCTTAATGTTTTTATAAGTGAAAGGTTTCAATTATGCTTTACACAGAACTAGCCCATGTGTTATTATTTTTGAGATAATATATTCTTCCGCTTCAAAGCACAGATGTAATAAAAACATTCAGTCATTTTAAAAATCTCACTTTTTATTAATTTTAATAGTTTTTTATCAACATATATTTTTCAATGTTTCAATGTTCATTCTTTATGCCTACATCAACCACGCACATTATATACCACCACATAATTGTTCATGCTATAATGTAAGAACAATCAGTTAGGAAAAGAAATCAATTGGACCGAGATAGATATTACTTCTTGTTTAGTCAGAATACAAAGTAAAATTTGTGTTAAATTTATACTGTGTTAGATAATAATTTATGACTTTATTGAATAACTAGTTTCCTTGTTTTGCAAACACACAAGGTAATGTTTAACCCCTTACTGGTTTGTGACGACTATACGCGACACGAGCGGAATGCTGAAAAACGGCCGCTGCCGCGTATACACGTCACGTCAATGGCCTGATCGTATTTATTCCATTTATGCCGTGTTTGCTCGACAAAGTTCATCCGAATGCCGTTAGATCGTGTGCATATATCTTCAAGCAAATATTTTGTAATATGATACTATTTTTACCAATGTTTTTTTCGATTCAAGACGTTTGAATTGTCAGTTGCCAACGGTCAACCTGCTGTGCATTTGTGCTTGTCTATTCGTTTGCCATATTGTTTTATAGTGTTATTTATGCAATTTAATTATTTTATGTATAGTGTAGTTAGTGTTTGAAGTTATTTATAGTAAAAAAAAAAAAAAAAAAAAAAAAAATTATATTTCTGTTTACTTTTTCAAGAGAGATAATTCTTGAACTTTGGCTTTAGGTTATAAAGGTATTCATACATTCTATAAAATGGATGAATTTTTGAGTGACAGACAATTGCATGAATTGTTGTTAGAAAGTGCTTCTGATAGTGATCCAGAAGATAAAATAGATGATTTAGGGGAGGAAATTAAGATAGAAAACAATGCTCCTCTAGTATTAGTCCTTCAGGTACAAAATCCAAACCCAGTAAATGCAACTGCTGTCCTTCCAAATCTAAATAGCTTTGTTTGGGAAAACTACCACTCTGCTGGAAAAAAATTAACTGAAAAAGTTTTCACTGGAGATCCAGGAATAAAGGTAACGATACAAAATCATAATGATCCATATGAACTATTCAAGTTATTTATCACAGATGAGTTGGTTGATATTATTGTGCAACAAGAATTTTTCACAGAAAAAAGAGAAAATGCCATGAGGAGGTGTGCTGTGTGTTCCAAGCATAACATACGGCGTGAGTCACGTTATGAGTGCGTTTCACCATGTTTAAAATATTCCACACACAGAAAAACTTCTAAAATTGTAAAATTGTAGACTTGTGATGTACAGTTTTAGCCTAGTGTTTTTTTCTTTTTTTCTAGTATTAGTGAATATATGGATATGTAGAACTGAAATTCTGTAAAAAACGTCAAAATGTAAGTAAATTTCACTTTCTTCCATAAAAATATTTTTTTTAAATTTTGATTTTATGTTTAATAGTTGTGTAATATTATAACAAATAAAAATAAGTAATAAAAAAAATAGGCCCTTTTGGGTTGTTAAAGTGAAATTTAAATCGACCGTTAAGGGGTTAATAAATAAAAAGGTTGAATTATAAACTGTTTATAGAAATGTCAATATGCTTTGTTTGCTCAAGGAATCTTAAGAATGAATATTAACAAAGAATGTAAAAGTTTGTTTTCTTTAAAAGTATGAAAATAATGATAAAACATTATATTTTGTTATTTAAACGTTTTGATTGATTTGCGTTATAACATTGCAATGCCTTTTGGGAAGATTTTTTAAGGAAAAGACTAATAACCACGTTTGGTGACTTTTATCACTATGTTATCATTTTCAGCATAATGTCTCATGCCGAATTCCTTTTGACAACTAACTATATTCAGAAAACAAGAGTAGATGCAGAATAAAGCTTAAGCGGTGATTGAAACCCTGAAATCATATAATCATTTTAAAACTCTCTATGTTTCTACCAGGATTATTAAATTCACATAGTGAGAATAACAAAATTGACATAAAACTCTCTAAACAAAAGAATGAAAAACACTTACTTGGAGTTTTTGGTGAAGAAATCCCACCCGGGTTATTTTTTTTATAAAGAAGAGAATTGAAAAAGTTAGCTAACACTCCTTCTCCACTGCCAGCAGCTCCAGGTTTACTCGTATCAATCTAAAAACATACTTTTTTATTACACTCTAATTTTACTGAAAATGAATGTTTTATAACTATCGTTCCTATTGTATTAAATTTTTTCCTCTGGTAAAAAAAAATAACAATGTTATCATATATATGAAGTTATTATTATTACTTGTAAATAATTTTTTCCACCACTAAGTGCAATAGTTTTACCTTCTGTGATGAGGTACCTTTTGTACTCTTAGTGGTGGAAAAAATTATTTACAAGTAATTATAATAAAATTTATATATATATATATAGATTTTTTGGACTAGGAGACTGACAGACCTACCTTGGTAAGAAGAGTCCACTCTGTAGTCTTGAAATAGAAACACATAAAAGCACTTAAACAATGATATATTTCAACCACACTGTGGTCTTTGTCAATCGAAGAGAAAACACAAAAAAAGAAATATTGATAAAATAATGATATTTCTTTTTTTGTGTTTTCTCTTCGATTGACAAAGACCACTGTGTGGTTGAAATATATCATTGTTTAAGTGCTTTTATGTGTTTCTATTTCAAGACTACAGAGTGGACTCTTACCAAGGTAAGTCTGTCAGTCTCCTAGTCCAAAAAATCTATATATATATATATATAACGTTGTCCATTATTTTTCCGTTGCACTGACTTTATGAAGTTGATATATTACTATTGTATATTCTTTTATCCACCACAAGGTAAAATTATTGCACTTGGTGGTGGATAAAAGTATTTACAATAGTAATATATCAACTTCATATATATATTTGATGACTGCTATACCACAAAAATAATTAAAGCACTCCCCCCTGATTGCAATGCCTCCGAACTGAGAAGATGGGAACTATCATACCATTGGTATACCAAGTCCAGAGAATCCCCTAACCTCAATATCAGATAAATCCATTCACTTTTTTCCCTAATAGCCTCATCAGACGTCTCCAATCTCTTTTTCCCTGACAGACTTATATAAACTATAATCACTCATATGCTCATGGAAACAATACATATATCTTTAATCTGTGCATCTGTGACATCTAATTTCTACACAATCTGTGATTACAACTTTTACTTTATTTGATTTCATTCTCTCATATTTCTTTTTGTGTTTTCTCTTTGATTGACAAAGACCACTGTGTGATTGAAATATTTCATTGGTTAAGTGCTTTTATGAGTTTCTATTTCAAGACTACAGAATGGACTCTTACCAAGGTAAGTTTGTCAGTCTCCTAGTCCAAAAAAATCTATATATATATATATATATATATATATATATATATATATTCTTGATATTTAACGTTATCCATTGTTTTTCCGTTGCACTGACAACGGTCAATTGACCGAAAGGTGCCTCATCACTCAAGGTAAAATTATTGCACTTAATGGTGGAAAAATTACTTACAATAGTAATATATTAACTTCATATATATATATATATATATATATATATATATATATATATATATATTTTAAAACAACATAGGTTATTCAAATACAAGAATATTTATTAACTTATATACAAAGCTTTTCGTTGGTAAACAGTATATATATATATATATATATATATATATATATATATATATATAAACATTATTTTAAGTATTGTTACATATTAAAGCAGATTCAGAAAACAAAACGAGATATTAATTTTAAAATATAAAATTTTAAAAATTGTAAATTATAAAATAAAGGTTCTGGCCGAGATAAGATATTCACATAACCTGATTTTGTAAGATGCGCAGCAACGGTGCGCGGAATTTGAAACGCTCTCGTGGTGGCCTTGATTAGACCTCTTTCGATGGCGAAATGTGCCCGATACGGACGTTTCAAGATCCAAAGAGCAAAGGGATGCTTTGTTTTAAAATTTTAATTACATAAAAGTTTATTATAATTTTATTTTTTTGTTCGAAGAAATGTTGCTACGCTAAGATTTGGAACACCGGGCGAGGTTCCAAGTCCCAATCAACGCCAATCCAAGATGCAGAATGGCGAGATCTGAATCCGAAGTCATGTTTTCTACCTATTTTTGTTACAACACAGATAAGTTATAATTTTAGACATAAAGTGATGGAAAAAGCAAAATTTAACTTTTAAATTTTAACTGGCCACGGCATAATAATACAAGTTTCTATTTTTTGAAATGTGGGAAGTGTAAATTCATTTGTGTGATGCAACAGCAAATTTGTTAACGTCGAATAGATAAATTGAAATGTATTTTAAATAACGTAAAAGCAATCTCATGTGGATATCACGTTCCATGCCATAGATTTTTTTAACAATATAAAGTTCTTATAAATTTAAGTATGTAAAACTATTAACGTAAAAACATAAAGTAGCCTAAACATTTCAAATGTAATTTTGTTTGTATTTCATATATTTTTTGTGCAGTAAAACTTGATTTATTTAAATTAATATTTGTTGGTTAAATTACGAGGGTGGTCCACAAAGTAACCTCCGTTTTGAAATAAAAAATAAACCAGTTGAGATACAAAAATGTTTGTAAAATGCAGGCAAAATGCTGTGTACATGTTAAAACTACAGCTTTTCTCTACTTTTCCACATATTCACCATACAAATTCAAGCACTTATCATATCTTTTAAGTTTTTGAAATTCCGTCTTTAAAAAAATCTGCCGCCTGAGAACGTAGCCAACCTGTCACAGCGTTTTGAAGCTCTTTATCACTCGCAAACCTCTGAGATGCAAGCCACCGCTTCATGTACGGGAAATGATGGAAATCACTGGGAGCCAACTCCGGGCTGTTGGGGGGGTTGGTCAAAAACGTCCCATTTGAACTTTTCCAAAAGTTCAGTTATTTTTTGAGCTGTGTGAGGGCGGGCATTGTCATGGACAAACACAACGCCAGATGTCAGAAGACCACGACGCTTGTTTTGAATCGCTTGTCGCAGCCGTTTTAAGGTTTCACAATAAGCTGCAGCTGTAATGGTCGTACCACGCTCCATAAATTCAACGAGCAAGAAGCCCTTAGCATCCCAAAAATCTGTAACCATCAATATTCTCGCTGAAAAAGATTGGCGAGCTTTCTTTGGCTTGCTTGGCGAAGCAGTATGACCCCATTGCATTGACTGTTGTTTTGTTTCGGCATTCACATAGGCTATCCAAGTCTCATCTCCTGTTACGATCCTGTTAAAAAAAATGTCTCCTTCAACGTCATACCGAGTAAGAAAGTCTGTGGCAGAACTCATTCTTTTCATTTGTGATCATCGGTGAGCACTTTTGGAATCCACGAGCACCAAACTTGTGATAGCGCAGTTTTTCTGTCACTATCTCGTGCACAAGACTTCGAGAAATTTCAGGAAAATGATCTGAAAGTTCCAAGATTGTGAAGCAACGATTCTCACGAATTTTCTCATCCACTTTGTTCACCAAGTCATCACTGACGAGAGATGGCCTACTTCTCCGGTCTTCATCGTGAACGTTTGTACTTCCATTTTAAAAAAAACGAACCCATTGACGGACTACACCTTCGCTCATAATGTTTGGGCCATACACCGCACTCAATTCACGATTAATTTCAGCTGCTGTTTAACTTTTTGACCACAGAAATCTTATTACACCTCGCACTTCACACGTGGCGGGATTTTCTATGTTTTTACTCATGTTTTTACGTTATAACAACGTGCGATCGCATGATGCTCTCCCTTGCACAGCTAGAAGCGTACTGAACGGCTGCGCACACCGATGTGAGAATAGCACTACTTATCACGCCACACCCAAACGGCGGTTACTTTGTGGACCACCCTCGTATTTATTGAACGCACCATTCTTATGTTCAATTAAATTTTTGAGATTGCAGGTCAAATAACTAATTATGTAACAAATTACTGCAATATTTAACATCCATAAATTCATTAAGAATTATACCAATTTTTTTACCACGTTACATAAATTGCGTAACTGCTTGTTTGTTTCTTTCTAAAAATATGAGTCACATAAATTGCGCAACTCTGCTAGTTTAATTGAATTATTGACTTTGTGTGTTCAATAAAAAAATCTAAAAGTTTTAAAATAATTATTTGTGGCATGGAATAGAAAACTATATTTGATTCGGGCAGTTGTAACTTGAAAAGATTAGAAAGTTTTTTGAAATGCATAGTTAAAATTAAACGTAAAATGTCTTGTTTGAACAAAAGGGAAAGTTTTCAAGCATAAACTAGTTTCTTTGTAATGTATAGTTATTCCTAGACAGGAAATGTTTTGTTTGCATGAGGGGTGGAATGATTCATAATGCTAGAGAGAAGTTTGTGTGTAGCCTGAAACACCTTGCTTACACAATGAAATCACCTTTATTTATTTAGTAAAATACGCTCCCTTGTTTTCTGAACGTTGGGGTAGGTCAGTTTATCAGACAAATAAAAAAATTATTAAAGCTTGGAAGATTTAATAAATTGAAATAATTTAAAAATAAAAGTAAAACAGTCTGATAAATATTTTTTAAAAACCTAATATAATTCTACCTAATAAAATATAATAAAAAGGAAATTATTTCTTAAAACTTTAATAAAATGAAAATAGTAATTGGATTTAAAAGTAAATGGATTTTAAAACAAATATTTAATAAGAAATAATTATATAAGTTTATTTTAAAGGTATTTAATTTATAAGTTATGTAATAGTCATGTAAAAATATTTCAGCCAAAATTTATATCTTTTTAAAATAATTGAAATTTTTTTAAATTTGAAAATATCTAAGTCTTGGTTTTAAAAACAGGAATAAATTAACAAAGAAAATAGGAATGTGCCTTTGTATGTAATTTACAAACCTACGATAATGTGTCAAAAGTACACATTGGCATATAAAACACATTCTACATGAGATGGACTTGGACTAAAATCTCAAAATATATAACACTACACCGATTCAATGACAGATGGGAAATCAACAGACTATACACTTGACCAAAATTGTGTATAAACCATCAAGTTGTGTGCAAACCTAGCATCCGTTTAATTTCAATTCTTATTTATAAATACTAAGAGCTTATTAAAAATTTTATATTCAGGTTTCTTTAGATAAAAAGTTTGAATTAAACATTTTTATGTGTAACAGAATACATTTAGTCCTTTGTTTGTCAACATGCTAGCTATATAATTTTTAAATTAAAGTATGGGATTTAATTTAAGAATAATGTTATTGAATTTTCAAAGAATGGCATTTGAAATCTAAAAGGTGTAAGATGTACTAATTATTGTAGAGATAACAAAAGGTTATGAGGCAATGCTACATGCTTAAAAATTGTTGTATGATAGTAAAAATTTGTATAGATAAATAGTGTTGTCAGAGGCAAATTGTTAGTGTTGAATTTTTTTTTGGCTTACAGGAAGTAAGCGGTGTTCACAGATCCTAGAGTGGATTGTGAGACAATATAGCTAGGGCAAATATAAAGTAATGTTAAAAAAACAAAGTGTTAATTTAAACAAAGAGGTAATTTGAATAAATAGTGATATTAAAGAGATAATTTGAATGAATAGTGTATTTATTAAAGAGTAAAGTAATGTCATTTTAAAATATGAAAAGATATATAATTGTGTGTTTATAAAATAAAAATGTTCACAAAGAAGTTTGATTTTTCTAAGGAAATTTTTTTAATGTATGCAATGTTTTAAAATTTCATAATGTAAAATAAGTTATTAATGTATTGGTATGACAAGCTTCTATGATTTAATAAAAAAAAATTAAAAGAGAAATTTTAACAAAGATGAATTTTTAACAAGAGTAAATTAATAATAAATGTAAAACTTTTAAAATATGTATTTATATTGAAACTAATTTTGCAAAAAAATTAATAAGGAAAGATATTTTAAATCTAAATTAAATTTAATATGGTTTATGTTATAATTGTGAAATGATAGTAAATGGGTTTATGATATGTTTCCTTTAAATGAAAATAGATTTGTTGTTGAATTTATGGTCATTAATGAATTATTAAATAAAATAAAAACAATTATTTTGATACTGGAAATATACAATTTTTTTTCAAGAAGGGGGAATAAATATGTAACATTATTTTAGGTAATGTTACATATTAAAGCAGATTCAGAAAACAGAACAAGATATTAATTTTAAAATATAAAAAATTGTAAATTATAAAATAAAGGTTCTGGCTGAGATAAGGTATTCACATAACCTGATTTTGTAAGACGCGCAGCAACGGTGCACGGAAGTTGAAACGCTCGCGTGGTGGCCTTGATTAGACCTCTTTTGATGGCGAAATGTAGCCCGATATGGACGTTCAAGATCCAAAGAGCAAAGGGATGCTTTGTTTTAAAATTTTAAATTATGTAATACTATTCTAAAATGTAATGTAGATCTACAAAGAAGTGTAAGTCAAAAATATTTCCTTGTAATTCTGAACTTCTAGTTTCCCAATAATTATAATCTTGTAATAAAAAAAATGTTTAATTATTTTCTGAACGTCAAATTACAGGAACACACACAGAGTCCGTGTCAGACACCTCATATGGTTAAATACATCGTGGATGTGCCCGACAGCCTCATGCGATGATATAAAGTTAGGTCTACATTGTCAGGGTGACTGCCGCTGCCCTATGCAAAAATACAGTGTCAGTCACCGGTGACCGCTATAGCAGTCTATGTGTTAAAAAGATAAGTATTAAATTTTATTAATCTGATGTAAAAAGGTATTGATAAATGCCTGTATAATAAATAGAAGGGTAGCACAATATTAATTTTGAATAACACTCATATAGACAATTTTGATACATACTTTTTTGTTAGGAGATGCCAGCTGTGCTTGGACTGAAGGTGATCCTTGAATCCTTCTATCTCCAGTTTTCTGCACTCCAGCAGGTGTTCTCATTGGTGATTCTGTTCTTAGATTCACAGGAGAACCTTGTTGTAATAACGATAACTGTTTTGCTAAAAATGATTGCTCGTCTTCTGCCTGTATTTCGTTTTCTCTTGCAATGGCCTGGAATGTTTTTTTTTTTAGTTTCAAATTAATGTTTTGAAGTTATAGACAAAATATTATATACTACAGTGCTAAGATTTAATAAAGAAATTATTCTCAATCAAATTTCTATAATGATCATACATTTTGCTTTATTTTAAATAGAAATAGGCTCGAATATAACTGAAGCTCGAAAATGCGGGTCTTGGATTTTTGAGACTTTATTGTATTTGCTGGACAGTTAAAAACAGTTTATTTGAAAATAATGTGCAAATTTTGGTATCACTTCCATAGTAATGTGTTGATAAAATCAACCAATAGTAATAAATAAATTTATTTAATATATTTTTAATTTGTTGACTACTCTATACACAATATCAAGAGCACAGTGGAACAATATATTACAATGAAAATATTGGAAAGACCCCCAATACTACAAAAATAACAAGTAAAACAAATTACTTAAGATTAAACCCTTATGTACATTTCGATGACCGTAACATCATCATCAGGGGGTTTTATTACAAAATTACAATCTAGCAAACAAGAAGTTACAAACTAGAGTGATGACCATCAAACCATCACTAGTTTGTAACTTCTTGTTTGCTAGATTGTAATTTTGTAATAAGACCCTCTGATGATGATGACATGGTCATGGAAATGTACACAAGGGTTTAATCTTAAGTAACTTGTTTTATTTATTTTTTATTATTTTTGTGGTATTGGGGTTCTTGCCAATATTTTCATTGTAAGACTACTCTATAGTAAATGTTATTAATATTTTTTAGTAATTAATTCTACCAATGACTCACTCAGTTTTGAGCGTTTATAACGATTTTTATAAAGAATATTATGTAATATGATGCCAAATTTAATAGGTAATGTCATTGTAAGGTTAAAAAGATTAAAATTTATATATGATCTAATTTGTTTATTATGTACATAGGCCTGATGATGGAAATAAACAAATTTCCTAAATAGCGGTAATGAAATAAAATAAATATATAATACTCAAACCACAAATAAAGCGTTTTTCATTTAATGGTGTACTGATATTCAATATTTACGCTATATTTATTTTCAACATATTGCTTTTAATGAAAACAAAATCTTGCTACAAATTTATTTTTCCTTTGTGCCTTTTTAAAGTCGATTATCATCACTGTACCATTTAACTAGTTAAGTATATTTCTAAGGCCTTATTGGAATTCCGGTAATACTTGTACTTGATATAAAATAATAAAAGTTTAATTTCAATGAAGGAATGAAAGGAAACACGTTTTTAGTAAGTGAGTTGTCACTCGATTCAACCCTGCAATTGATACGGATGTGATCATACAGTGATAGACTTTTTCGTACTTCAGTTACTTTACACTGTTTCAAAATGATCATAACAGACAGTTTCAAATGAATTGTTTAGTAAAAATGGCTACTAACAATGAGCGAAATTTACATCTCAGAAGAAATTATAAATAATTGAAAAAGTTAAAAACGAGGGTTCTAAGACAAGTACATTTCATAAATCTAGATTTTAATATATTCCAATATGTGGATGGATGAAGGAAGGAGAGAAGTTACTTTCATAACACCTGTAGAGGATGATGGGATGCAAAGAAAGAAAGTTTTACATGTATAAAGTTATCTTTATAATGTTATTCATGGCTCATTACAGCAGTGGTTTCTTAGAAAGAAGCAGCTTTATCCCGATCAATGGAGTAATCTTCAACACTCTAGCTACCATGTCGGGCCAATTGGCTCGACAGCCCAGTAGGCTGAACTGAATATCATTGTTGTCTAGTAACGTTTTATGTTTATTAGTACTACTCAACTGTTGTTGCTAGTTTTGGAAAAATGTATTAAACAAGCTTCACACTACTTACAGATATAATTACGATGGTTTTTGTTTGATAGATAAATGCCGATGGCATTATAAACATAGTTATTTTAGGAGCTTTTATATGGGATTTGCCGCCTGAAAAATAATTCTTAACAATTTTAGTGAAGTTGAGTTGAATATTCCAATCAAACAAATTGGTACATTAAAAGACTTTTTTATCTCTATACACTTTTATAATAAAGAAAATCATTTTTAATGACGTATTGTATTGATTTTCACAATTGTTTTCAAAAATTTTTTAAAAACCTAAAAAATGAAAGAAATATTGACTTAATATTTAGTTGTATTTATGAATCTTGTATAATATTTATCAGATCTGAAGCTTTACTTATCAAAGAATATGTTTACACTTCAGTTCTATATACAAAATATTTATAAACCTACAAATTAATCACATGTGACATGTTTACATGTCTTCAAGATAAGCACCAAAACACTTTACTCACCAGTCAGCTTATTATCTGGGTAACAGGAACATGGTTTTGTTGTTTATTGTTTACACACAAAACAAAACATATTAAGACAGTGTTGCACAGATGAGAAAATATATAAATACAAGTTTAAAACATTTTGGCAATGATCTGGGAAAACGCCAATATTGTGGCCGGCAACTAAAAAGGCACAGTGCATAAAAACATAAAAATCTTTTTGGCGGTAATGGTTCCTTAATTATTTCAAGGGGATGGCGTACTACCTGTTTCAGTCAAACTTATAACTTTTCTAGATCAGTTTCCTTTGTCTCATTCTAAAATGAACAAGTTTAAAACTGATAAACTCTTTTCTTTTCGTCAAAACTAATCAACATCCCAACATTACAGCCAATTGCTTAATGAAATATTTTTTTAAATTGCTGAATAAAATTGTCACTTTATCACTCATAGATATTGACTTACATTTTTTCTACTAGTAGACATCATTGTACTCATTGAGTACAAAAATGAAATTGATTAACCTAAGAATAACAAGTGTAATTGGTACGAATTGACAAAGATGACAGCTAAATATGGTTGGCATAGTAAATAAGAAGGTAGATTATACACCTATTTTTTACTGTCAACCTCAATAGATAAGTGGAGTTTCACTGTACTGCGCATCACTGTAGATAAGAGGAGTTCTACTATACTATGTATATACTGGGCATCTCTGTAGATAACTGGAGTTCTACTATACTGTATATATACTGCCAATCCTGGTAGATAACTGGAGTTCTACTATACTATGTATATACTGGGCATCCCAGTAGATAACTGGACTTCTACTATACTATGTATATACTGGGCATCAAGGTAGATAACTGGAGTTCGACTATACTGTATACATACTGGGCATCACGGTAAATAAAAGGTTCTACTATAATGTGTATATATTAGAAATCCCACTAGATAACTGGAGTTATACTATACTGTGTATATACTGGCAATCCCAGAAGTTAACTGGAGTTATACTATACTATGTATTATAACATAAAGTACGAGGCTTTAGATTAAATTAAGTTAGTTGCTAAAATAAATCATCTGTAGAATTAAGCAAGGGAAGACACAAATAGTTTTTCTAATGCGGACAAAGCAGGTACCATGTCATTATCCTTTCCAGGAAAGCTATAAGTTAAGTCCGGCAAATTGACAATAGAAGGTCCAAAGCTTGTTAAGATAGGAAATCCAGCCTGGGGAATTAACCGTATACCGTTAAGTTTAGCTAATTGTAGAACTGTGGGAAACTTACAAAGAACGTATTGGTGGTAGTGGGAGAGATTAGATTTTTAATAAAAACTAAATGATCGGAAGTTTTAGGGGGAGTTTGAGGAGAGTCTCAGAGAGAGGAAGACAGGTTGGTGGGGACAAGGATGGAAGTATTGTAACGGGAGAATTTTATTAAATTAAGTAGAGTTTTTTTTTATAAGTAAATTTTAAAAGTGCAACGTAAAAGTTTTTTTTTGAAATATAAAGTAAGTTTTTTTTTGTGTCAAGTGTAAGCGCTGAAGTGAACAAAGCCAGGATTCCAGGGACTCTTCAGAACAATAAGTATATTTGAATATAAGTGTAGCCAACAGACATCTATCTTTTAGTTCCAAAAACAAATTTTAATTTCATCAAAATTTATAAAAATTATTCTAGTTTCGCCATTTCTAATTTAAAAGCAAAGTTCCCGTAATAGCGACCCCGAGAGCAAGAATAAAATTTTTAATACTGTTTTTTTTAATGTTATTCTATTAGAAATCTAAAGCCTCAGAAGTCCATTTTTTATCATTGTAAATTTAGTTAAGATATCAATCCTGTCACTGCACAATATTAATATAAATTTGGAAAATGTGTAGAGTTAATTGAAGAGAATAAATGCAAATGATGTTTAAAAATTGATAAGAGTGTTAATTCTTTTATAAACCTGAAGGTGTGACATTAAATAGGTAAGGTAAATAAATAACACTTAAAAATAAATTTAACTATAACAAAAGTTAAGTTATAGTATATACTACTAATCCCAGAAGATAACTGGAGTTATACTATACGGTGTATTTACTGGGGATTACGGTAGATAACTGGAATTCTACTATACTGTGTTTATACTAGGCATCTCAGTAGATAACTGGAGTTCTACTATACTACGTATATACTAGACATTCCAGTAGATAACAATTTCTACTATACTGTGTATATACTGGCAATCCCACTAGATAACTGGAGTTATACTACACTACCTATATACTAGGCATCCCAGTAGATAACTATTTCTACTATACTACATATATACTGGTAATTCCGGTAGATAATTGGAGTTACACTATACTGTGTATTAACATGCTATGCCGTAGGAGGATTTAATAATACGGGAAAACATCGATATAGACTCTAAAATACTGCTGAGTACAATTAACGGACATAACATCCTCCACGGGCCGTGGACAGTGTGTTCAACTAAACGTACGAATTATCAACAAGTATAAAAAGAATATTAAATGAGTCGTTTACCTGTTGTGAGTTGTTACTAGGTCTTATGCGTCACCTCTTATTGGTTTTCCTCGGGAAGCTAGCATTCGGCCGGATGCAGTCCGTCAGTTGTCAGGAAAATCTGACTCGCTAGTCCGGGTCTCTCAACAACCGGTCGCTATGTGATCAACGACTGGGCTTATTTCATTTCATAACTATACCGGAAAATGTAAACTTTGGCCGCACAGCTGGTTTATTATCTGTCACCTGTTGTTATCTCGCGGTGACAATTAGAACTGTTTGCTATCAGAAATATTTGGCGGTAAAATACTAGTTTGCCGGTAATATATAAAAAAAAACGATACAGTATATACTGGAGTTGCACTCTACTGCGTATAAATGGTTAACTGGAGAGAGACATAGGGATATTTATATTATGGTAAAAGGGTGAAACCGAGAACTAATAGTATGTAAGTGAAAATTATAGAAAGTCTTGTAACAATAACCTAAAACCAGAGTACTATTTGGTTAATAATTAATTTTCTATAATTTAGGAATAAATTCATTTTACAGAACAATTCATTGAAATTGTTTATTTGCTAAGACACTCACTTTTCTAGTTGGAGGCTGGGCTATCACATCTCTATAGTAATCATCTGCTTTCATACTCTGCATGTTTTCGTATAATATACTTATTTTCTTTAAATTATCCCAGCCTGAAGGTCTGAAAAAAATTTAAACTTATAAATTTCACACCTTAGTAAGAATTACATAAACTTAGAAATAAATTAGCTTTGAGCTTATTAAATGCCTAAACTCATCTGTTGAAACTATACTTTAGAGACCAAAGTTAAACACATCTCGTGTGTTGACACAGATTATGCTGTCTAAAAATGGAAAAAGTGTTTATAAATGTAAATATTATTCTAATATGACATAATTCTGAAATTAAAACTACATGGAATTTTTAATAAAAAAATCTCGTCTTGGATTCTTTTAATGTTTTAAAATAATAATTGTAAACATGAGAACCTTGGAGATTATAATAAATTAAGATTTTTATGAGCAACCCGTAAAAACGAAATACAGTTCTAAACAAGGCATCTCAATATAACGAGCAACATAGGACATATTAAAATGTAGAAATTAATATTGCACTGAAAGAAAAATTTTGAGCTATAACTTCAAAACAGCCTACAGCTTAGATCGAAGTTTGTACGGAATAAGCAACTTGCAGGGGGAAATGTTACAGAAAATCAGAAAAATTAAGGGTGTTCTTAGAATAGAAAACCACTATAAAGAGGAATTCTCTACATCATAAGGGAGAGAATAGATGCGAAAAGTAACACGTTGGGCACAATTTACCTTTAGCACTGATATTTTATTGTCTGTAGAATTACTGGATTGTTGCATATTTTCCTTGCATACATCCACTTTATGATGTGGACCAATCTTCTTCTTGATGCAACTCAAGTGTTCTAAAACATATAGTGAGTATAAACTTTGCAACAGTTCTTGAATGCCCTAGTAAACCCAGCTTATTGCCCTGTATGTTAATCCCTGACAACATTTGTTGTACCAATCTGTAACCAACTTAAATTATTAAAGTCTATTTTAAGTACAAGAGACAGGAATATTAATATAAGCAGATTCAAAATTAAAACAATTTGTAAATTTGTTGTTCGGTATCATTTTAAATTATTCCAGAGAGCAAATATTTGAATTACTAAATAACATGATTAATCCAAGAACGAGGCTCTATTTTCCAAAACATTTTGAAGAACTATCAGCTTTTAAAGTGTATGTGGTTACTCCATAGGCTTTTTCCTCATGATTCAGTAATTATGTTTTCAAAAAATTATTTCAATTGAAAGACATTTTTAAACCCTTTTCGAAATAGCATATTGATTGTTTTGTGTATTTAAATGGGTTTTTTCAACAGTAGCTTTTATCAAGTTAAGTCAACATTGTTATGAAACTAGATGGTTAATCTATCGCTGTTTACAGGGTAGGTCAGTTAGGCACAACGATTTATTAGTAGCAGTGTATAAAGACTAGCCCAGCTATTCTTGAATACTGTCACCATTGTACATTTGTACACTTAAAGAGAGTTTATTTCCTAATTTGTCATGCACAAGACTACAGTCTTAATTAGTGCTTTCTGAGGGATATTTATCAACTCTCGATACTTACAACATAAATAAATAAAGATAGTTATAGCCCACTGGCCTTCTGTCAGACGTCTAAACACAATAGAACACTTCAGGAGTTTTTGTCAACTGGAGTAAGAAGCAAATTTTTTTAATTTCAAAAATTTGTTGTTTATGACGACCTAATTCTTAAGCACTTATTACAATATGAAATTACAGTAGTCTCGAAGTTCCGAGTTCTGATGTTTCGAGCCTCCATTATATTCAAGATCGACTTCGAGTCAGCTAACCGCAGAAATAATCAGTTAAGCCATCAGCGTTTAAAAATAATTCCACTTCAGCATTGCTGGTTTGATATGAGAACAAAATTGCTGATTGGATGGATAGAGAATTATTCAAATCTTGACTATTCAAAAACTAACTATAAAATCCTGAGTCATAGTGAAACTGTTGACTAATGTTATTGATCCACAAGAACAAACAGATTTAACATTTAACAAGAAACTTAGGGGTTGTTTAAACTCCGATGTTAACAATTTAAGATAACAGATGTTACCATTATTGAAAAACTACTGAAGGCAGGGATATGAGAATAAAGATGAAGGTTTGACTAAGACAGTACAACAAAGGGAAATTTGTTACAGTTATACTTGGAACTGCTGTAGCTACATTGAACAACATACAGATACCAGTCCAATAGATGTGCTTCTGCAAAGACATCTACACAACATCGTAGCACAAAAATCTGAATAAAGAAACAAAGATCTGAATAAGCAAACGCAGAAGACATATAACAACCTTTCCCAAAAAATGTAGCAACCATGATAAACAATGTATTCCAAAACAACATTAATTTATGTAAGCACTGTTATCAATAAAGTTCTTTTTTTTACTTCCTAATTATAGTATTAGAGTTCATTAGGAACTCCATTTTTTGCTATGTTTTAAAAAAAATTCCTTTTCCCTTACATAACAATGAAAATACCCAGGCCTTTGGGTAACATAATATAGTAAAACCTCTCATATCTGAATCAATGTGGTGACAGTCTGATCTGGATAACAAAAAATCCGGATATTGGAGGGGTTATGTAAAGATGTACGTTTGTACTACATAATCAAAACTATTCCAATTAAAAGTAAGTGCATGATTGTTTTAAGTAAATAAGTTACATTTATTGAGGATTGTGATTATATTTTAATAACAATATAGAATTGTAGGTACAATTTAGTTACACGCCTGTATGTACAGTTCCATAATACTGTACTGTACTGTGCATAAATTATCGGTTTTAACAAAAAAGATATAATGATAAAATACTTTATGCGTTACATTGATGAAATATTTGAAAAAAGTGCCTTCAAAAAAGTAGACTATCGACTGCTGTTGCTTTGTCTTATTGTTCGACGTAACAAATCAGTTGACCAAATGCTTGGAAAGCTTCGATATGTGTCATGGTTTGTTTTCATTTGTCATCTTTAGCAAGCGCTGATTGTGTGCTCAAGAAGTCTATAATACTACTAGTAGTAAACTCCTGAACTTTATCCTATTTCAACCGTTTATTCATGCCAACACACAACCAGGAATGTTCAGAAGATCTACGACTTCTTCATTTGTTTCACTAACAAGGTTTTCCATTTGTAATACTTTTTCAATCTCCTTTTAGTTTTATTATCTAACATTTTTTTACCACGATTTAACTAGGGATATCAGCCTAATTACACCCCATAAACAACATCTATCAAGTCTACATTTTTTAGGCACTCGGAAACACTTCTTCCCGCATCTCTAACGAGGCATCCTTCCTGGCGGTTATAACTGTTAATAACTTAAAATTCTAGGTAAAATACTAACTAAATTAGCTAATTACAAAAATTCCTGTAGGAAATAAGTAAAATGAACAATTTGGACACTCAAACACAACGGGTTCAGTTGGGAAAGATCAAAAGACCAACTGCTAGCACCAGAAAACTGGTCAAACAGCAAGGCGCCTAGCGGAATAAAAACACTTACTTTATTATCATATTACGTCCGGATATGAGAGGTTACTGTAAAAAGAGATTACTGTATAAAGACGAAAATGTGAAAAAAATATTATGTTTAGTGCAGTCATATTATTGTGTCATACATTATCATTTTTACTTACATCAACCACAAAAAACATTAAAACTATCTTAAAAACTAGTTTACAAAACAGTTTTTAACTTACATAAGAACTGCGTCCTTCTCTACCACCAAGGCGGGTGTACGGAATGGGAACCCATAAATCCGATGGGTCAAATATTTGTACAAGAGATCACAGTTTTTGTCTTCCTTAGCAGAGGTATAAAATAATCCTGCACCATACTGTAAACAAAACCGCCTTATCCACTGTTGTATAAAGTCGAAATGTTCATCTCTGTAATCGTTATCTTTTTCCAAAGTTGACATATAGTCTGTCTGAAATATAAAAAAAATAAAGATGAAATTGTTTGGAAAGGAGTCATTAATAATAATCAAATGAAAATGTAACAGCCTTCAGGAGTTAACTTCAGATTTTGTTTCATTCTTTGTTCATATCATAAAAAAAAACTGCACACAAACTCCCACGACAATATACTTTATTGTCATTCACGTTTCAATTACTTATGTCATCACCATCAGCATCACTAAGTTGCAACATCAAAGTTGCAGTTGTAAATTTGTAGTAGCGTCACTGATGATGATGACTGAAATGAGTATGACATAAAGTATATTGTTTTGTGAGTTTGTGTGCAGTTATATATTTATTTATATTCTTAACTCACAAGCCAGCTCAATTATTATTATTAGTTCAAGTAGTTTTTCTCAAAGCTATTTGTATGAATTTGTTTTACTGACAAGGGATTTTTCTACTCTGAAAGGATAAATGGTACATTTTTTATGGTTACTCTGCTACTTTCTTTACTTTGCTAGTTTATTTTGAAACTGGATGAGTCCAAATGGAGGAAGAGGACTTATTCTGAAGTTGTCCATATTAACTTGCAAAAGAATGGTGTCAATATTAAAAAATATTTGGATAAGTTATGTAGCATGTATAAGTTTAAAACATCAAAGAATTAGTGTTTTATTAGTGTTAATTTGTATCGTTCATCTTTTCTCATTTGTTTTGTTTTTATTTTTGTATCAGTTTTATATGTGAATATTGTTGTTCTCTGGGTGTTATTTATGTTATTAATTTTTCTAGATGATTTTATGTCTTTCACTACTTTGTTGGGTTATTGCATTAATTTTTGACTAAATTTTATTAAATTTTATAAAGTTTTTAATTATTGCAATGAGTGTAATAGTATTATGCAAATGCATTTACTCTTTGGTTAGCAATCACGTACCAGTAAGTGAGATCGCGCAATGGCCAGTAGGAGCATTCCCATATATGTACATTCTACCATTTCTCTCAGATCAGAATTGCCGTACGTTTAAGTTTTGTTTTCCTGTGTATTATGCTGTATTCTAGGTTAAATATTTGCAACTATCTGGACAATAAATACTACACAGAGTACGTGGTCCCCATTCTTTTATGTCCAAAGTTGATGGGATTTCCCACGAATTTACAAATCGTTTCAAAGTTTGTCCGGTTTTTTTTTCAAGCAATGAAATTATTGGTAAGCGTAACATAAATGGTTGGTTAACATGAGAAAATAAGTCAGTAAAAAAATATTAACAAATATTACTATAATTTTTAAAAACTACAGAAAAATAAAGAAAACAATTAGAAAAAAGAAGAAGTGTAAAAATCTTTCAAAAATATATTGCTCCCAGGGGCCATATCAAGGCAGTCACATGTTGCTAATCAAAGGTGTTTTTTTTTGAACTTGGGAGTGGGTTTAAACTGCCCGAAGCACTGCTACCTTAAGGTATATTGTACTTACCTCCCTGATCTAGTCAAATAGCCCCTTCCCTCTTACCAGGTTTAGGAGTTTCCTGACTAATGTTTTACCTTCAGCATCCACCAGAGCTGTACTATCACCAAAGAGGTTGAAGCGCCTCTCGGCAAGTGCTTCACATCTATAAATGATGTGTGTGGCAGTCTCCAGTTCTTGCCCACATAATCTGCACACTGGTTCATCTTTGTAGATACCCATTTTATGCAGATGTTTCCTTAGTCGACCGTGTCCCGTGAGTAGACCTGTGGCTATCCTTAATTCCTGCCTAGACAGATAGATGAGACTCTTCTGCAGGCCCAAGGAAGGTTTCCTAAGGGTTAGCTTACTGTGTCTCATCCCTTCAGCCCTGATCCAGTGCTCACAGTGTCTTTCAGCCATCCACCTTCGCACTGCAATCTTGACCATGGATTTGGAAATACCTACCGCCGGCTCCGGTCCAATCAGGGGAGTCGACGACCCCTCTCTGGCCAGCGCATCTGCGGCTTCATTTCCAAATATTCCCCAATGCCCTGGCACCCAACCTATCTTGATTTGATTGTACCTTGCCAGGGCTTGTAGGTTATTTAGGCACTCCCTGACTATGGCCGAGGTGACCACATGTCCGTTTAGTGCCTTAATTGCTGCCTGACTGTCGGAGAAAATAGCAATCCGGGTCCCGTGTGTTACCCTTCTCGCTATCTCCCCCAGACAGGCATTTATAGCATATATTTCGGCCTGAAAGACAGAGGTATGCCTCCCCAAGGAAAAAAACTAGTTTTACCCTTGGGTTTTTACAATACACCCCCGCCCCAGTGCCGAAGTCCATCTTGGAGCCATCTGTGTACTAGATCTGAGCTCCCGATGTTAATGTCCCTGACCATTCCATCATAGTTTGGTGGGCCTGGTCAGGTGCAAACGTTCGAGTAATGTGGTCGCTGTCAATTTAATCAAAGGGTTAAAAGCAATGTAATCTTGTTTTCGGGTTTGATAAGGCCAACGAACCAGTTGCCGAAATTTTGCATTATTAAAATAAATATCTTCAACTCAATGATTAACCGTATTCTCATTTACTTAATGCTAATAATAATTGTTCATACTTGTCTGTTTACGACTTGAGTCCTACACAAGAGGTTCTACACAATTGATAATTATAAATCATTACAATAAAATAATACAGTTAATAAGTTTTAATTTTTCAGAATTTTGTGACTTTTTGTAAAAAGTAATATTTCTTACCTTGGTGACAACAACAACTACATCTAAACCTAAATTCCTAGTCAGAACGCCTTCATTAAGTGGCAATACATCACCAGGCACATTTTCATCTTCAAGATTTCGAGAAGTTCTTCTTAATTGAGAATCTAATTCTAAATCATCTCCTAATTCAACGTAATCTTGCCACCTTCTAATACCTATAATAACAATGTAATATACTATTAGTTATTCAAATATAGTAATTTTTTAATATTTTTGTTATAAATATGGTTCTTATTTTTAAATCCTATATGTTTAAATTTTTTACATTGTACCTTATATATAATTTGTAATTTTAATTTTATAATAAAATAACCAAGGGGCCAAAAAAATAAGTACTACTATTTAGGCAAATGTTATATACCAATTTATGTTTAAGTGTTTTTCGTTTTAATAAATAGTGCCTTACAAAAAATATTTAATTTTTTATTACAAAATCATATTTTAGAGTTTGAGTCAGTGTTTACCTAACATTTGGAACAATAAATTTAACTCCTAGAAAACATTTGAAAATTTTTCTACTTTTAAGTATACCAGTATGACACGAAGATAAATTTATTTCTGAGCGTACCTTTGGACTAGGGACAGTGAATGCTATTTTTTTTTTCTTAATAATGAAACTGGTTCTTTTTAACTTCAAAAACGTTAACCTTTAAAAAAATCACTGCAGTACAAGATTGGTTTTTATTAAACAAAGAAAAGCGAATAAAAAATTAACTGATGTGGCTTCATATAATGAACACATATATAACACCAGGAATGTGCAAAAAAAATGTTCTTGTGCCAAAACACATGGTAACTGGCTGAAAATAAAAAATCTTGTTTTCCAATTAATCACATTTTTATATTCAAAGGCTTTCAAATATAATCGAAAAGCAGCAAATGAAAAAATATCACCAGTTTATATGCATCAATCATTGGATGTGGAATGTAGTAATGTTTTTAAACTATGAAGGTTTATAGTTATCGAAATAAGGTTTTGACCATAAGAACATTTTTTTCAACTTAACAATAACAAAAAAAAAACTAATATGACATACAGTAAATATACAGTAAACTCCCGATTATTCAAGGGGGGTTTAACCGGTTTGTGAATTATCCAGGGTCTGCCATTGTTTTACAAATATCCAATTTTTATTCTAATCAGATTAATGTGTTTAAATTTCCAAACGGTGAATTACGACGTAAATACATATAAGGCTTAATAGAAGTTAAGATGAAGAGAATAGATATGTAAATATGTACATAGGCCTACTAATTTTTACATTGAAAGGGAAGCATCCCGACACGGGCCAGCGAAATAAAAAGGGTGAGCAGACTACTGTATATAAGAGACAACGACAAAATGCTTGGACGTCCGAAAACCTGATCATAAGATTGTAAACAAATGTCAGCTAATCTCTGCTATAAATAGTCTAGGACATGACATATGCATTATCTATGTCTGTCATATAAATTATCGATCTTTATGGTTTTGTGACACAAATAGACACTGTGCGACAAAATGGTTCTCAAGAAACTTAGATCGCACATTAAAGCTAAAGCAATGCTCACAAAAAAAGACAAAAGTGACAGATTTTTTTGTATTATGTGTAAAGGAAATTACATATGTACATACATACTTACTTTTGACATATAATTATGTACGTATTGTAAATAGTTAGACATATAAATATACATGTTATAATCTGTCAAATACATCGACATGTTAAATTATTTTCTGTATTTATTTTGTCCTCTAAAGATTATTTGTGAATTGCATTAAACGGGGTCATTATTTGTGTAACTTATGGTATAATAATCGATTATCGATCGTTTTGCGTATTCTTTGTTCATAGCGGATTATCCGGGGAATTCGGTTATCTGTCGACACGAATAATCGGGAGTTTACTGTATCTGGCTCTACATGATAAGAGTTTGCAGGAGCTATTGTTCACACACACAAAAATTCAGTTTTGATCTTGTTTAACTTTTATTTTTCATTTGTCAAAAAAAAAGTTTGTTTACAAATATAAGTTGAACTGAAGAGTACTACTAAATATTTACTGGCAATTTTTTTAATGAATGTAGTTTGCTTATAAAAATCACAAGAATTTTCTAGCTCTTCTCAATATTTCTAATATATTTCATGACATGATCAATTTTTAAAATATTGCAGCCTAGGTCATGCAGCAGTTGCACAATAGTTTAACCCATTGGAGTTTGCGGACTAGGTCAGCTAGTTACAATTTGTTAGTAGCAGGTATAAACAAATACCAATATCACGGACCGAACATCTACACCAGAAAAATATCAGTGATTCGACAATGGTCAACAGGGTGTCTAGTAAAATAGCTTGAAGAAATTCCCTGAGTTTTCCCTGACTTTTCCTCTTTTAGATGTCTATAGAAAGCCCAGTTTACATTGATATCTGAAGGATCTTGGATAAATCCAGACTTTGAAGAACGAATTGAGTAACTCTTTTGCTTTTGTGTCTGCAAGGAACACAGAACCAAAATATCGAGCTTTCACTTCATCCGTCTCTGCATCCCAATACCTAATACTCAAATCCATTTGGGCTCTTTGTGATATTTTGTTTAAACTTTCATCAAAGCCAATTACATAGTTAGAATTTGAATTTAATAATGTCAGTAACAGGTCTTTAATATAATTTGATAAACCGATTACAACACTATAGGAAATGTTATCTTTCCCCAATCTCATGTTCCGTGCAATGGTGCTATCAGGGAACATCCTTAGAAAGAGGCACACTACCTTCTGCATTGCGTAAAGAAGTGTTGCATTACTAAATTCACGCACCATATAATCTCTGCTTCAGTCACTTCATCCTTCAGTTTATATTTATCCTAAGGAAGGAGGAAAGGTAATGATGACATCTGCATGACGCGATTGCCCGCAACCGGAACCTTCCATGTTGAAATAAACAGTGTAAAAATAATCACCGTCAAATAAAAAACATACTATCACGAGTCTAGACAAATAGCTGGCTACGAATGTTTACACAGCGTTCTGTGTGGTCAGAAACAGACTGAGTTATCTGTTATCCCCACCTGTCCATATGATAACAGAACCACTGCGCACCCCAAGGCCACGGCCCAGGCTAAAACCTCCCAGCTGTACCAACTCGACACGTTTAATATTTATTGACATAAGTCCTGAAGTCATAGCATTGGGCTTATCAAATAAATAATGGGCATCTAAATAAAGAAGTGTTATTTCCTGACTGCCCTGCCCCTAAACCGCTGGCTTACAATACCAAATATTCGAGAGCAATGGCCACTAGTTTTGTTTCTAATCAAAATAAATATTTTCCCGATTTTTTAAAATTTTCCCTGACTTTTCCCTGAATTTTCCAGAATCTTAAAATTCCCTGACTTTTCCAGGTTTTCCCGGTTTTCCCTGTCACTAGACACCCTGGTCAAGTGACCGAAAGGTGCCTCATCACACAAGGTAAAATCATTGCACTTAATGGTGGATAAAATTACTTACAATAGTAATATATTAACTTCATAAAGTCAGTGCAACGGAAAAACAATGGATAACGTAAAATATCAAGAATTTAACACCTACCAAGGTAAACAACTGTACCGTAAATATCTTAACCTCAAAATCAAACTCCAGAATTGCATCAACAAAATACAGTTTAATAAAAAAAATGCTTAACACTTAATATAACACCAAAATACGCTAAATTACACTTAAAAAATAAACAAAACACTATTATCAATAAAGCAACAAAAATTGCCGAATTACACATAATTAAACAAAACATTAAATCTGCCTACCATAAAAAAAGCCAAATCAATTTACAACTATACACAACCAATTTGGAAATAATGAAAACTTTTGATACTCTTACACCTATTATTCACGAAAAAACACAACAAATTATAATAAAACATAAAACAAACACAATAAACAGACAAAACAGAAAAATCGAAATTTATCAAAACAACAACATAACCTAAAAAATAGCCTAGAACCAATCCACACATCAAAACAACAACATAACCTAAAAAATAGCCTAGAACCAATCCACACCTCTAACAACAATAAATTCATAAACTTAACTAAAACATAGTTTACTGAAAAAGAAAAAATAATAATAACAAATTCCTTCAAATATAACCTACCTAATTTCAACAAAAAACAAATAATAAAAAACCTAATAGTTGACACAGAATCTAACATCTACAAAATTACCCACCAAAATACTGAACACATAAGAAACGATATTAATAATAAAATTAACCTAATAAAAACGGAAAAAACAAAAAAACGGAACAATATATAAATAAAAAAGAAATTATAAAACTCAAAGAAAAACTAGAAAACAACGACTACTTAATATTAAAATCCGATAAAACAAATACACCAGTAATAATAGAAAATACCAAATACATCGATTCAATGACTAACTACATAAAAGAAAATAAATACGAACAAATCCAAGACCCAACTAGCAATTACCTTATTACAATAAAAAACTTAATAGTCACTCACCGAAATACCCTAAACTATAACAATAAATTAAAATACCACACAAGACTATACCCATTCAAACCATGTGCACCAATATTATCAGGCATACCTAAAATCCACAAACCCGACACACCATTTAGACCACTAATAAATTTCACAACAGCACCATCTTACATCTCAAAAATACTAGACAAAATAATAAGATCTAAAATACATATCAACAACACATACAATATAAAAAATGGATACGAATTAATTAATAAAATAAAAACGATAAAAACAAACAGCAACACAAAAATAATAAGTTATGACATAACTAACATGTACCCTAGTATCCCAATAGAAGAAATCATAGAAATAATAAAAAACAAACTAATACACAATAACGAAAAAAAACATAATAGATAGTATCATTGCGCTAACCAAACACATATGTAACCAAAATTACTTCCAATTTAACAATAAATATTATAAACAAACAACTGGACTCCCCATGGGATCACCCTTATCATCTGTCATGTCAGAAATATATTTACAACACTTTGAACAAATAATAATTAAACCAATACTAAACACACACAATATTTCACTATGGACAAGGTATGTAGACGATATACTTGTAATATACCAACCTACCATTCACAACGAACACATCATAATATTAAACAAACTAAATACATACAACGAAAACATACAATTCACCGTTGAAACAGAAACAAATAAAACAATCAACTATCTCGACATCACTTTAAATATAAATGATAATAAAATAGAAACTACAGTATACAGGAAACCTACTTCCAACAACACCACAATACACTACAAATCTAACCACCCCTGGACACACAAAATTAACACTTACAGTAACATGATAAATAAAGCAATAAAATACACACAGGATAACAAACAAAACTTAAATGAAGAATTAGATAACATTACAAAAATAGCAATAGAAAATGGATACAACAAACACCTTATAAAGAATATATACAATAAATTCACAAAAAAACCTAACCTCAACACAACACTACAACCGGAACACAAAAATAATAAAAATAAAAAATCTACCTAAAATATAAATACACCAATAACAAAATAGAAAAAATAACAAATATATACAACAAAGAATACTACACTCCAACATACAAACCAAACAACAAAATAATAAAATATCTTAATAACACAAACCACAAAACAAATTCAGAAAAACATAACCTATCAGGAATTTACAAAATTACATGCAACAACTGTAACGCATTTTACATAGGGAAAACAACCAGATCATTTAAAATAAGATTTGAAGAACATTATAGAGCATTCAAAAACAAAAATTCAAAAGTATCAAATGTTGCAGCACACCTTATATCACATAAACATGAAATAACAAATTACGAAAATAACCTAACCATACTTGAAATAAATAATAACCCAATAGAACTAAACTCACTAGAAAAATACCACATTTATAAAAACATACACAACAATTTAATGAATCTACAAACAACATATACAGAAGACGTACTATATAAAAACATCATACACGCAGATCAAGAGAAATGCGTTTAAAGTCAACAAATACCAATATCACGGACCGAACATCTACACCAGAAAAATATCAGTGATTCGACAATGGTCAAGTGACCGAAAGGTGCCTCATCACACAAGGTAAAATCATTGCACTTAATGGTGGATAAAATTACTTACAATAGTAATATATTAACTTCATAAAGTCAGTGTAACGGAAAACAATGGATAACGTAAAATATCAAGAAAATATATATATATATATATATATATATATATATATATATATATATTTAGGTTAGTTTTGGTTGGTAAATAGTTTGAATAGACCAATTCAAGTTAGGAAAAGATGTTTTCAGCTTTGCCAGAAAACTTAGGATAAAAAATTATATAGCTCAGACACCAACTTTCAAAAACGGATACAAACATAGACGTATGTCTTGCAAAATTCAAACCACCCTCCAACTGGGATCCACCACCACTACCACCTGATCACCCCATTGAACTTTACATCAACTTTATCATGCAAAGCATCACCGATATAAATTTCACTGAAAATCTGAAGACTAAACCTAACCTTACCAAATTAGAAAAAGCGGCAATATTTTCGTTGAAAAACAATAAAGATATTATGACTCTTCCAGCAGATAAAGGTTCAACCACTGTCATTATGAACAAAGAAGACTACATCAAAGAAGCAAATATGCAACTGTCAGACATCACAACATACAAAATACTTACAGATAACCCCACTACAGAATTCAACAATTTACTCTCGGACCTACTCAAATATACAGCTCCTGAACAAAACATTTCGGAAACATCTTTAAAATTATTATATAATGAAAACCCCTCTACTCCTCAATTCTATATATTACCAAAGATCCACAAAAACATAATCCCTCCACCTGGTAGACCAATAATTGCTGGCTGCAATTCAGTAACAGAAATAATTTCAGCTTTCCTCGACTCACACCTTCAACCCTTAGTAAAGAACCTTCCATCACATACCCAGGACACCAATCATTTCATAGATCGACTCTCACAAATATCTGTACCTCTACCCCCAGTAACTATTTTGGTCACCATAGATGTCACCTCTCTCTATACCAACATCCCTCATGCACACGGCCTATCTGAAATAGAGAATTTTCTAAACAAACGCCCAGGCAAGCCTTCTCCCACTACACCTTTTCTTGTGAACCTGACCAGGTTCATCCTCGAGAAGAACAACTTTCAGTTTGAGGGAAGGAACTAACTTCAAATAAAGGGAACAGCAATGGGCACCAGAATGGCACCATCGTACGCAAATCTGTACATGGGATTGTTGGAAGAAAGTTTTCTAAAGACACAAACACACCAGCCATTATGTTGGTATAGATATATAGATGACATCTTCCTAATTTGGACACAGGGTGCTTCAACACTTGAGGCATTTTTAGACAGCCTGACACAATTCTCCACACTTCAATTTACCTGGGAGAAATCTACATCAGCCATCACCTTTTTGGATGTAGAGGTAACACTCCAGAATGGAAATATCAACACAGGAATTCACACCAAACCGACAAACCACCTACAATATCTCCATTTCGACAGCAACCACCCAATAAACATAAAACGATCAATTCCATACAGTCAAGCAATCAGGGGTAAGAGAATCTGTTCGAATGATAGGGAATTGGAAGATTTTAATAGAAAGATATCAACAGCCTTCCAGAGAAGAGGATACCCAAAAAAACTCATTGAAAACCAAATTCATTCAGCACAATCCTCGGTTCACCATAAACCACAAACAGAACAAAATAAACTGTCTTTAAAAACAGACTACCATCCTGGTCTACATAAACTCAACAAGATATTGAGAGATGGCTTCAAAATTCTTCAAGCTTCCGTCCACACCAAAAATCTTTTCACCGATCCACCACAAATTTGGTACAAGCAACCTCCCAACTTGAAAAACATCCTAGTACATCCTAAACTACCAGACCCTGATGCAGAGAAACCACACAAACTTCCTCATGGCTCCTTCCCATGCAATAGACCTAGATGCAAGACGTGTCCAATACACCCCTCAGCAAATAGTTTCAACAGCCAAACAACAAAAATGGTCTTCAAAATACAGGTTCATCATAATGGTACATCGAAAAATGTCATATACCAGCTACAATGTAAACTTTGCTCAGCACAGTACATAGGCCTGACCACGGATGGTCTGAATATCAGAATGAATGGCCACAGACATGATGTTAAAATTATGAATATGGATAGACCAACGCTCAACATGCTGCGAGTCAAAACATCACAACTTTTGATGACTGCTATACCACAAAAATAATTAAATCACTCCCCCCTGATTGCAATCCCTCAGAACTGAGAAGGTGGGAACTATCATACCAGTGGTATACCGAGTCCAGAGAATCCCCTAACCTCAACATCAGATAAATCCATTCATTTTTTATTTTATTATTATTATTATTTTTTTTATTTATTTTTTTATTTTATTTTATTTTTTTTCTCCTAATAGCCTTATCTCTTTTCCCCTGACAGACTTATATAAACTATAATCACTCATATGCTCATGGAAACAATATATATATATATATATATATATATATATATATATATATATATATATATCTTTAATCTGTGCATCTGTGTCATCTGATTTCTACTCTACACAATCTGTGATTACAACTTATATTTATTTTATTTCATTATCTCATATTTCTTTTTGTGTTTTCTCTTCGATTGACAAAGACCACTGTGTGGTTGAAATATATCATTGTTTAAGTGCTTTTATGTGTTTCTATTTCAAGACTACAGTGTGGACTCTTACCAAGGTAAGTCTGTCAGTCTCCTAGTCCAAAAAATCTATATATATATATATATTTATTAGGTTAATTTTGGTTGGTAAAGATTATTTAGATTTTTTGGACTAGGAGACTGACAGACTTATCTTGGTAAGAGTCCACTCTGTAGTCTTGAAATAGAAACACATAAAAGCACTTAATCAACGATATATTTCAATCGCACAGTGGTCTTTGTCAATCAAAGAGAAAACACAAAAAGAAATATGAGAGAATGAAATAAAATAAATATAAGTTGTAATCACAGATTGTGTAGAAATCAGATGTCACAGATTAAAGATATATGTATTGTTTCCATGAGCATATGAGTGATTATAGTTTATATAAGTCTGTCAGGGGAAAAGAGATTGGAGACATCTGAAGAGGCTATTAGGAAAAAAAGTGAATGGATTTATCTGATGTTGATTCTCTGGACTTGGTATACCACTGGTATGATAGTTCCCATCTTCTCAGTTCTGAGGGATTGCAATCAGGGGGGAGTGATTTAATTATTTTTGTGGTATAGCAGTCATCAAAAGTTGTGATGTAACTCGCAGCATGTTGAGCTGTTGGCCTATCCATATTCTTAACTTTAACACACATACAATACTAATTAAATCACTCCCCCTCAGAACTGAGAAGATGGGAACTATCATACCAGTGGTATACAAAGTCCAGAGAATCCCCTAACCTCAACATCAGATAAATCCATTCACTTTTTTTTCTCCTAATAGCCTCTTCAGATGTCTCCAATCTCTTTTCCCCTGACAGACTTATATAAACTATAATCACTCATATGCTCATGGAAACAATACATATACCTTTAATCTGTGACATCTGATTTCTACACAATCTGTGATTACAACTTATATTTATTTTATTTCATTCTCTCATATTTCTTTGTGTGTTTTCTCTTTGATTGACAAAGACCACTGTGTGGTTGAAATATATCTTTGAATAAGTGCTTTTATGTGTTTCTATTTAAAGACTACAGAGTGGACTCTTACCAAGGTAAGTCTGTCAGTCTCCTAGTCCAAAAAATCTATATATATATATATATATATATATATATATATATATATATATATATATATATATATTGTAATTTTATTATTTTTTTTAACAAATATTTTTTGTAACAAAACATAATTCATTAATAATTTAAATTCTTTATTACAACTTTTTATAACAAATAACTTTGTTACAACAATAATTATAACTTTATTACAACAATAAACAGAACAAAAAAATATACAACTTAACAAGTTTTAACACAATATGCTAAACTCAATTCCTTTGATTTTAGTTACAAAATTTTATACCCTAGGCTATTTTCTAAGATCTCTTAATATCTCGGGGTTTATATGCATGGGCTATATCTTTTAACTCTTTGGTTAATTAAATAAATTTTGATAAACAAGATTAAATTTAGAAAATAGTTTTAATAAATAGCTTTCTGATGAAAAAACTTAAATTTGGAATAAGCAAAAAGGTCCCTAAACTGTTTGAACTGGATTATGTTTCTTATTACTAACTATTAATTAATTTCAAGATATTCTAATAATGTACAATTTTAAACTTCCTTATAATCTTAAAAGTCCACTAAAGTTTATTTTTATATATCGCTAGGTACTTAACTTATCAATTTATCGAAGATAGGCAGCTTGTTCACGTAAGATTCAGTTCTCTTTAAATTTTATATTTAACACACTTAAATTCCTTTTAGTTACTTCAAATTATATTAATACTGTATTATAGCTTTAAATTCACTTATCCTTGTTTTAACTTGGCCAAGTTTCTTCACAAATCTGTATAATTTTGACGAAATTCTTCAAATGGAATTTTGACTCCTAAGAAAAGGTCCGCTTCCTTGGCGTCCCCACGCTAGACTAAACTAACGCCTCGTTTTTACTTTTAAAAATGTTTAAAACATGGCAGCTATTCCTTCTCCCAAAACTCATCTTGCATGTAATTAAGTTCGATTTTTCCCCACTAGAGTCGACTGTAACACTGACCTGTTTCCTTGGCTTTCAAATCTAATGCAACAACGAGATTGTTTACAATCTCGTTTTAATTTGGTTAACATACTGTTTCAACTTTCCGATCCTTAACAAACCTTCCAGTGTTTATTTAATTACTATTATTTTTGTGTGTGCAGTGTCTATACGTTTTACTTTTGTAATAATTCCGAAATGTGTGTGTTTTGAGCTGGATTTTTACAAACATAACCTTTCATTTCATTGTTTACAACCGTTTTTCACCTTCTATCTCTCAAGTAATTATGCCCTATGTTAATAAAGTTTACAGTTTTGTTTAAATATAATAATTATTAGATTATCTTGTTTTAATTTTATTTGATACAACAAATTTCCTAATGCATTTTACAGTTCAAATATCTTGTTAATATGTTACAACCTTTTCTAGGCTTTTACCTAAAATTAGTTTCAATTTTAATCTAGCCAATTTCTTATTTGCTATTTTCAAAATGTTACAATATATTGTAATACTTGGTAATTTTGTTTTATACAAATCTTAATAAAAGTTATAATTTAAAAGAAATAACAATTCAATGCTGCTTTTTGTTACAATAAACTTTTAATATCTTAAAATGACATTCCTTGTTATCTTTTACAAAGTCACTTACTAATTAAAAATTCTTATTTCCTCTCCAAAGAATTACAAAAATTAAGCTTTATTAGCCTAAGTCTAAAATTTGTTATGGCAGCAAGAAGTTTAGTTATAAAATTTAATATGAATTGAAATTGATTTAATTATTTCAATTTGAGCTTGAGCTCTCTTTATCTCGGGTTAAATAGGTGGGTTTTCTAAATTTTGACTAATAAATTTTGAGTTGGCACTTTCAAAAAAATATCTAAATTACAATTCTTACAAGTTAAAATTTTTACAAGTTATTTTAGTTCCTAATTAAATAATTTCCTGAATAATGTCTTCTTAATTGATCAGTTCAATGGTTTGGCTTATTGTTACTCTGTAATTATGATTTAAATACGATACTGCACTTTCCGCACCAGTTAAAAAATAAAATTTTGACAGCCAATTCTGAATACGTCTTCCTCGTTCCGATGCTTTGTTCCAACTGCTTACTGACGCTACCTTTGTTAGAAAAAAATGGCCAAGTCGTGAATTTCCGCTATTTTTTCGTTTATTCCTTGCAAGTAACAGCTTTACGGATGTCATGTTCTTCTTCTTTACGGATACACTTCTTCTTCTTAACAACTGCACTTAAATTTCTTTGCATTTAAATCCAAAACTGTTTTCTATTATATCTCCACGAGAAATATTTAAAACGAATATCTTTTGCCGGTCAATGCGCACGCAACTCCACAAATCCGTTATGCATCGTGTTTACTACAGCACATTTCACTAGCTTGCCGTGTGAAAGTTTTAAGTGTATTTTTACATAGTTCTATTTAAATTGTTACCTATCAATTATTTCTAATACATTTTCTTATAAATAGTGATTTGTGTGTTTTTTTTCTTTTATATAAAATCTTGTGATTAGATCTACAATGTGGCCGTGTGCATTTTCTACACAAGTGAAATTAGGTTATGTTTACAATTCGTTCCTGGTATATTTTAGTAATTTTTACATACTGAATTTATTTTTATATATTTATCTTATTTTGGTAAGTGCCTTTTATATGTATACTACTTCAAAATGTTACAATATATATATATATATATATATATATATATATATATATATATATATATATATATATATAGAGAGAGAGAGAGAGAGAGAGAGAGAGAGATTTTAAGTATAATTATATTTTAAAGTTATATTATTTTAATATTTTATTTTACTTTCAAAAAGGATTTAAGTGATTTGAGTAAAGTGGGAAAAAGCTTATAATGTAACATAAAATCCCAAGGAAAGCATTAAGTAAAATCAGCAGTAGCCGCAATATATCAAAACCGTCAGAAATAAAATGAGAGTAAGGTGGTAATATAATATGACACTACTTACATTTATGCCTAAATTCTTGCAGCTGGTCACTGGGCAATTTTAACCTATCTATGTGGTCTTGTAATATTGTGGCCCAAGTTTGCAGCTGGTCTAATATTCCCCATGGTGTTGTCATTGCCACTACAAACATAACCATTGTGTGAGGGAAGCTTTCAGCTGACAAGGCGAACTGTAAGAGTTGTGCGTGATATGGGTCACCATCTAATACCCATACACTTAATCTCGTATGATCTGTAAATTAAAAGCAATAAAACATATTTTATTTTTATAGTTAGACGTTAACCATAAAACTCACTAATATTATACAACAGGTCTAGCTATAAAACAATCCTGCAGCTTGTTCTTGTAAAGTTAACATTTATATTTTTGTCTGATCGTATGCTGTTATTAAACACACACACACACACACACTGGAGTTTCGATAATTCCAAGTAGATGAGACCAAGACCCCTCAGATTACCAAAAACTAGGATTACACACAAATACATTCCTGTGTATTAGAAAAAATAGAAGTTTTAATGAACCCTAAAACTATTCTTAAAAATCAACTAAATAAGTTTATTATAGAACTTTAAATGAACATTTCTTCAAAACCGACTCATTTCCTTTTCAAACCGTATTGACATAAATATTTCTCGGAAGCCTGACACATTATTTTCTTTCAAATAGATAAAATAGCTTCAAATAAAAATAGGCTTGAATTTAACGGAAACTCAAAATATCGGGACTCAGATTTTCTAGATTCTACTCCATATAATAAAATATGTATTCTTGTGTATTAATGAAAAAATAAGAGAAATACAAATACAAGAATAAATTATTGAATCATAGAATTCAAAGCTTTTTGTTAGCAAGCAGTAACAACATCATCAGGAATAATATAGAATGTCCTACATACAAGTGTTAGTTACATCTAACAAACAGTGTTAATAGGGTGCTATCGTCAAATTTGCATATAAAACTAATAATAAATTAATAAATATAATGAATAATAATAATAAAACTATTAATATGCATGAAAACCGTGTATGTAATTAGAATGTGATGTAATAAAGTTTATATTAGGCAAACTAAAAAAAAACTTGTAGATAAAAAAAAATTTCAATGGTTATAAAAACCAGACATAAATAAATCGAATTTTGCTTATCATTGTATCAATAATAAACACATATTTCCTATTATAGATAATACGATACGTATAAAAGAAGTTAACCAAGGACTAAGAATGAATAATAAAGTTTTAGAAATATATAAATATTAATAACAAATTGATAAATGAACAGGTTCAGATAAAATCAACATTTGATACTATATTCAATATATGTAATGTTAAGGCAGCAAATTAATAAATTTCACAATATTGTAATAGGTTTGGCAACACTTTTTGTTAGATCTATCTTGCACTTCTATGTATGACATTCTTTATTACTCCTGATTTTGCTACGGTTTATTTGTATCTATTTTTATTTTTAAGAGATTGCAGTGTTGGACTATTGCCACTAGGTAAATCTGTCAGTCTCCTATCTAGTCCAAAAATTCCTAAATAAGCTTAAAGCTCTACTAGAACTAACCTAATATGTATATATAATATGGACAAGATACGTACATGATATACCAACCTACCATTCACAACAAACACATCATAATACTAAAAAAATTAAATACATACAACAAAAACATACAATTCACCTTCGAAACAGAAACAAACAGAACAATTAACTATCTTGACATTACATTAAATTCAAATAATAATAAAATAGAAACTACAGTACACAGAAAACCAACTTCCAACAACACCACAATACACTACAAATCTAATCACCCCTGGACACACAAAATTAACATTTACAGTAACATGATAAATAGAGCAATAAGATACACACAAGATAACAAACAGAAATTAAATGAAGAATTAGATAACATTACAAAAATAGCAATAGAAAATGGATAAAAGAAATACCTTATAAAAAACATATACAATAAATTTACAAAAAACCTAACCTCAACACAACGCTACAACCAGAACCCAAAAATAATAAAAAAAACCTTCCTAAAATATAATTACACCAATAACAAAATAGAAAAAACAAAAAATGTATACAATAAAGAACACTACACCTCAACATACAAACCAAACAACAAAAATAATAAAATATCTCAATAGCACAAATAACAAAATACAGAAAAACATAACCTACCTGGATTATACAAAATTACATGAAACTACTACAATGCATTTTACATAAGAAAAACAACTAGATCATTTAAAATAACATTTTCAAAACATTACAAAGCATTATAGCTAAAAATTTAAAAAATCAAATGTAGCAGAACACCTGATGTCACATAAATATAATATAACAAGTTACAAAAATAACCTAATCATACTTGAAATATATAATAATCAAATAGAACTAAACTCATCAGAAAAATACCACATCTATAGGAACAAACACAACCTAATTAACCAACAGGCAACATATGCAGACGGTGCACTCTTCAAAAGCATCATGCACGCAACACACGACAAAACATATATGACATCAACAACACGGACCGAATAATGACATCAGAAAAATAGAGAAATATAATTCAGTGATTCGACAATAATTATATATAACTTTATATTGAAAACAATTTATTTATACATACTTCCACAAGAAACATGATATAACATTTCAAGTTTTAATTCGCGAGGTAAATTTTAACTGATAAGAGGAAAATCTTGTTTGTGAAATGGATGAGCTTGCATTTTTTTTCTACCATCCCTATTTGAGGTCGTATGTTAGTAAAGACACAACGCAAGTCATTAGCGACATCAAGTTTGTTCCAAAATTTAGTTTTTATTGCAACAAATGCTGAAAATGTTTCCCCCTACAAGTGGATCCTTGAAAAAGGCAACAATAACCGAAGAACTGCCTATGATAAACTTTTAAGTGTTTTATCCAAAATGAAGATTTGTCCATTGTGGCTCTGTTGCCACTTAGAACGACAAACATTGGTTGCGTGACACTTTTCTACCTGGTAATTTAACTTCAAGTTTACAAAATTAGCACAGCCTTTACTTATATTTCTTTTATAAATGCATACATTTCATTTAAATATTCTGAACATCCTGGTCAATAAGAATACCAATGTAAAAATATCTGAGGTGTAAATTTAGCTTTAAGTTTTGAGAAATTGCAACTAAATGAGAATGTATCTTACTATTTTCCAACTGGTCTCCACCCCCCTCCTGACCTACTTTCACGCCCCCCAGTTTGGGAACCTATGATATAGAGTATACCACTGACAAGAAAATACTGGTTACGCGATACAGCTAGTGCCTTGACATAAATGCGACTATATAAAAAAATAGATTAAGGTACTGTAATGCTGAAAATAAAGCCTTGATTGATATCTAATATCTATTGTTTTTTTTCAGTTGTAGCAAAATGTTCTTTATTTTCTGGACAGCCCACATATAAGTTTAAGTATTTAAGTGTGTTTGTTTGATTTGATATTTAGATTTCTTTTAATAATACTGTCACAGTGTTCTGGAATAAATGACTTTACAAATTTATCTTTGAACACTTTGTTACTTTAATGTGTAATAAAAGTAATATTCATAATCATTTTAATCAATAATTGTAAACTTACCTTCTCTATACTCATCTCTAACATCGATATAAGCGTATTCTAACCCTGAACCTTTCTTGGGATCTTCAACACCCTGTAGTTTTGCAATTAATGTTGTTTTCCCAGATTCATTATCACCTGCATAAAATTCGTTCAGTATAAAAGCCTTAAAAAATTATGTTCAACATATTTCATAATTGACTATTCCTTTAAAACCTTTACAGTATATACAATATCAAGAGCACAGTGGTACAATATATTACAAAAATATAGGTGAAAAACCCCCAAAACCACAAAAATTAATCAAAAAATAACTAAAATAAATTACCTAAGATTAAATCCTTATGTACATTTCGATGACAAAGTCATCATCTTCAGAGGTTCGTATTACAAAAGTACAAGCTATAATACAAAGAAATTAACAAACTAGACTGACATTTTAGTTATTTTTTGATTAATTTTTGTGGTTTTGGGGTTTTTTCACCTATATTTTTGCTTTACAGTATAAATAATTTCAGATTTACTTAAAAACATTATAAATCTACCAAATGACCTCATTGAACAAGTTAAAAATTTAAATTTTCATAATTTAATTTCAGATTTAAGATTTTATAAACCTACTGGAAATAAACAATTAGTAACACCAAAATTTCTAAAACTGTAATAATATAAACATTGAGTTATTAAATTTTCATTATATAGTAGAACGGTGTGTATTAGTTTTATATATTAAGTATATTTATAATGTAGGCACTGTAGAAATGTGTATAGCACTGTATATCACACACACACACACACACACACTTGCATGCACACTCTCAACGGATGCAGGCACGCACACATAGACACACTCACATACACACATAAATGTATATGTGTATATATAATAAAACAAAATACTAAACCGTACCTTTTACTTGCTAAATCTGTCAACGTCATAAGAATATTATAATACTGAACTAAAATATATTGTTTTACAATTATATATCTGACATTCACATTTAAAAATAAAATTCACTCACATTTAAAACCAACAATTTACAACAACAAAAAATGACATTAAATAAAAAATAAAATATCAAAGCATTAAATGTAAAAAACATCAAAGTAAAAGTTACTATATATGTCTTGCACGTGAATGGCAATGTGTTTTTGTACAGTAAAAGCTTGTTACTCCGGTATCATAAGGTCTGACATCTCTGGAGGTAGAGTATAATAGTTAATGATCTTCAGAGTTTATGTTCGGTCTACAATGTTAAGATGATCCATGGTCATCATTTTGACTAATTTCAATCAATGTCTAGAGCTTTTGTCCTCTAGCTAAGACCTGTAGCCTTGTTTATTATTGAAATATAATTTTATTATGAGCATAATAATATCAAAAAAATTAACATCAACATTTATTTGCATGGTTAGATTTAAAAAGAATATATTATTAATCATTTGAGTTCTAGACGTATCATCAATAAAAAAATAGGGATGGTCAATATTTTCTGTCAAAGTAACTTGTCACTGATATTCGTTTGTTGCTAGTGCTACCAGTGACAAAACATGGAAAATGCCAGTCCAGACAATGGATCAATCTAAAGTTGCCTCTGTTGTGATTGGCCAAAAAGTCGTAGTCACTGGATGAAATGGCTGTCATTGATTGATTTGTCGGTATCACCGGATGAAACTGCTGTCATTGGTTGATGTGGTGCTGTCACAAGCTCTGCTCTCCCCGCTCGACTCACGGCACCAATTATCGTGCAGTGTCGTTGAGTGAAGGGGAGAGGAAGGGGGTTTTCTCTGTTGTGATTGGGTAATACATCCGACTGAAAAGTTACTGATATTTTACCTTAGCTGTCATTGGTTGATTTGTCGCTGTCACTGGTTCTACTCATTTACGTAGTGTGAGGGTGGTTAATTTGTGTCAGGTTTCAAGATAGTGACAGTGTTGTGTACAGCAGGCGCTATTTCACACTCGGTTTGTTCTTAATTTTGCAGGAGTTTATTTTTAAATAAAATGAGCTTTCCAAAAAAGAAAAAAGCGAGGTGTAGAATCATTTTACCAGTGTGGTATGCCTGCCTGTTATTGGCACATTAAGAGCAGTCTCGGTATCCCTTGTCACCTGTAAAAGCCACTTATCCAAACCCGGAGCTATCACTAAAATCACCGATCCGTTAGTCACTGGAATTACCATTCCTATAAAAATGTGGATGAGCCAGGCGACAAAACCTTTGCTGAATTTCCTAAGTAACATAATATCCTCGATGCCATTTTGTCACTTATTTTTAGCTGGGTATTTTCAGAAAGTAAGGTCAATAAACATTTATGATTTATTTCTGCAGTTTAGAAACTCACTATAGGCCATAAATCAAGGAACAAATATCCACTGATTGGCAAAAGCCTAGCCGATGTGTATTGAATCAAAAATTATCCTGTTTGTTGCCTTTTCAATGCAGACATTAGAAATATTATTTAAATTTTGTTTCCTAAGAAAATAAATCATTATTGTTCTAAAAACAAAAAAAAAAACTGTTCTTTTATTGACACATACATCTACCGAACAAACATCCTTGTAAAAAGTTGTAAAACTAGGTTTTTGTAATATAGGTTTAGAACATAGATATGTTTTGATCTTCAATCAAAACTTTGAGAACACAAACATTTTTTTATAAATTTATTTCACAATTTATAAAGAAAGAATAAGCAAATAAAATAAATAATTGACAATTCAACAGTCAATTCATACATCAGAATCATAATTCGAAGATAATTTTTTTTTGTATTTACCATAGGGAAAATTCTTCCGTAATCAGGCATTTTTAATAATTTGGTACAACTAAATTTCCAAAGATTCTGTAACTTTTGGTTATCAAGCAGTTACGGTATGTTATGTTGGTGATTATTTTTTAATGTACATGAATTTATGTGTGTTTGGAAGATAATACAAATAAACTTTAAAGTACTAAAGAAGATTACAGGTTGGAATTAAAATGTATAGCCATGTTAAAAAAAAATGTTTGCTATCTTGTAAGCTCTCAACTTTAGTGTAAATTTTGTTTATCTATAAAACTATGACTTACCTAAAACTAAAACTGATTTACAAGAAGGTAATTTTGTGCTGCCTTTAGTTTGAACTTCACTAAGTATTGATGTCCTGTAATTGTAAAAATTTAAATTTTGTTAACCCAATATATTAACTTATAAACTTTTAAATTACAATTTAATTAGATTATAAGTAATTATTGCGTAACTGGGTGAATAATTTTGAATTTATTTGCTGACGCATTTTGTATGGATTTATTAGTATGGATGTATATTTTCTATAAATGTTGCGTAGTTGGATTTTGGAATTATCTTTTATACGTTGATGATACACTCAGTTACATAATAATTATTTATAACTTAATTTGTGAATTTAAGATGAATACAACAAGCAACTTTACAACTTAATTACCTTTTTTTCCTATAAACATCATCCTCACATTACAAAGACCTGGAGTGAAAATTATTTTTTGTCACCTAAATTAACCTGCATTCAATAATACTACTAAAAGAGAAATAGAGAGAAATGGGAGTAAAATTTAAAATACATGATAAAACTTTTCTGAAGTAATTCTTCGTAGATAGAATAATAAATGTAATTTGAGCCTGAGTCGTGAATTGATGTCAATTATACTGCATTACAAAGCTAATACACTCACAATTTTTAAGTTGACTATGTCAATAACAATTACCAAGTTGACTATGTCTCTCAATAACCGCATTATCATCATACGTATTAATAACCATCACTACATAAATTAAATAAATATATATATATATATATATATATATATATATATATATATATATATATATATACACTCAGATTTATAATTATCTGCTTATAAAGTGAAGTTTTCATCACTGATAATGAAGATAACAACTTGGTTACTGAATAGAGTTTGATGTAAGGAAATTATTCAAAATAAAACCTCTAAACAGCAGATATCAACTGTACTTCACTAAATCTCCATTTTTTGGAAGTCATCACTATTCAGTATAGTAGATAAAATGAATGTTTTGTCCTATAAACACCTATAACTTTTTTTTATAAAATCTACAACTTATTTTCTTTTTAAAAATTTATAAATACATAGCAATTTATCTGTATTTTGTTTATAAGGTTTGATATTTCAGTAAACTTATAAAACACTAAAACTAGAGCTTCTTTCTATTTAAACTAAACCATTTTTGCAGATAATTCTGGAAATCGTATATACGCAGAAAACCTTACATAAAATATTGGGATTAGTTACAAAGTACCTGATTAATAAAGATTTGATTATAATATAAAAGTTATATTCGTAAAGTATGGTTATATTTCTAACACAATGGTTTATATTAGTTTTAATCAGTATTTATGGTATGTAACACTTCAACGCATCTGCTTTCAGTTATTTTTGAGTAATATATGTAAAAAGGTAAGAACATGTTAGCAAAGTAAAATAATTTTAATAACATAACCTAACTTCTTTTCAAATAAATACTTGTGCCATTTTTTAAAATGTTAATTCCTTCACTAAACTGGGTAATTATTCCGACGTGCGACTACCCCTATTTTCGTGAATTTTTTTTACTTTTCTTATGTATTTTTACGTCCTGAAAACGAATCCAACATTAATAATTATCGCTGACGCCGTTTTTTTAAAATATACTTAAAAAACATAACCTTTATTGATATAAGTTCAGACGTGCTACTACCGCTATTCCGACGTGCGACTACCGCTATTTTCGTGAATTTTTTTTACTTTTCTTATGTATTTTTACGTCCTGAACACGAATCCAACATTAATAATTGTCGCTGACGCCGTTTTTTTAAATTATACTTAAAAAACATAACCTTTATTGACGTAAGTTCAGACGTGCTACTACAGCTATTCCGACATGCGACTACCGCTATTTTCGTGAATTACCTACGAAGTATCCAGTCAGGATAGATTTGGTTATAATTATATTCAATTTTACTATATACCTATATTGAAATATACATACAAAGTAATCAGTCAGGATAGATTTGGTTATAGTTTTATACAACATTACTATATACCTACATTAAAATATACCTATAAAGTATCAAGTCAGGATAGATTTGGTTATAATTTAATAAAAATAGATAGTAATTCCGAATAAAATTATTACCAAATCTAACCTGACTGGATACTTTGTAGGTATATAGTAATGTATAAAATTACAGATCTAGACGTAGTGCAACTGCGCACTCGGTTCACGCTATAGGCCTACATGTCATTACAATCTAACATTTAAAATGTGAAATAAAGTAACTTTCACAAAAATACATAAAAATGTAGGGAACGTACATATGTAAAAACGTGAAAATACATAAGAAAAGTAAAAACAAATTCACGAAAATAGCGTTAGTCGTACGTCAATAAAGGTTAGTTTAGGTTATGTTTTTTTAAGTATATTTTAAAAAAACGGCGTCAGCGACAAAAAATAATGTTGGATTTGTGTCTAGGACGTAAAAATACATAAGAAAAGTAAAAAACATTCACGAAAATAGCGGTAGTCGCACGTCGGAATAATTACCCTAAACTGAACCAAGAGCATATTTGAACTGTTTACCTTGTGTGCTGGTAAACTTTATTTTTGTTTAAAAAAACGTACCTATTTTAACCGAATACTGTGGTTATATTGTAATATGGCTATATATATATTGTAGTATATATAACTTAGTGCTCTGATAATACCTTGGGTTGAAATAAGCATTTTATTTAAACATTTTTTATTACGAGGTTTGCACCTAGTTTTATATATTTATCAGTGTAGGACGACTTTTAATTTCATAAGACAAATTTGTTGTTTGAAATGTCGATGATGTCTGGAACTAATATTTACCAAAATATGAAACCTTAAACTTGTTAACTAGTCAAATATTGACATTCAACTGTTTATAAACACAAATTTTTCCCCTTAGAGTTAATTAAAATATCTAGAACATTAATTTCATTAGGTAAATACACGAATTATGAGTTTCAAAACGAAATATTATTTGAGAATTTAATCAATTTTTCAACAATTTTTTTAAAATATGAATTTACGGTTCTGAGCAAACAGGTTGAGTCTAAAATTGACACTTTAGAACACGTCTTCAGATAGATTAATAGCGGCATGGAACATTTCACTCACACAGAATCTTAATCCATGTTTCCTAATGTTAAGAACTTATGTACAAATTTAAGTTTTTAGAAATTTTTGCCCCAACCTGGGCAAGGACCTATATTAGTCATAAGTTAGAACCAAATCCCACATCAGAATTCTTTAAATCATGTACTCATAATTTCAAACGAGTTAATGATGATCTGTCAAAACAGACATGTATTAAAAAAAACACAAGTTTCATTGATATTTATAATTACCATAAATTTTCTTTTTCATCCGAATCGTCCTTCTTTTTTAATGAAAATCCGGACGAATCACTACCATCAACGAGCTGCGCCATTTTAACATACCGAGCTACGTTCATAATAGGGATGAGCTTCGTTAATCGATGTTTTGAGTTCGATGTCAATGCTATTGTTATCGATGGTACGTGATCGATGTTATTTGAACATCAATAGAATGTAATTATCTATGAGCTTATAATTGATTTTATATATAATTTCATATGACCTGGTAATAAACTGCCTGTTTTATATATTATGTCTAACGATTATGTTTATAACCCTAGCATATTTATTTCCTAAACACTTTTAAATGTTTTAAACTTGCCTATAGTAGCACTTACTTTGCTTATTGAGGACGGCCGTTTCGGGAAATGTGTCCCTCTGTCAACTCAGACAGTAACTCACATTTCTTTTTATTTACTTCAAGATATTGAATAACGTTATTTTATCATTTGTTGATTCAGTTTATGTGTTATTTTATCATCAGTTTTGGTAAAAAACACAAGTTCGTTTTTATGCTGTACTATTGTTTCATTCATTTAATTATTTTCATGAACTTTATAAGTCATATATTTGAATCTGTTCTAGCTATTTGTAAACATAGAATATTTTTTTGCACAAGTAATTTAAAAGTTTTAACAGAATTTTCTAAAAATGACTAAAACTATGGATTTTATTTCTTTTTTTTAACATATCCTTAGAGTAGGACAGGACAGGGTTTGATGACCTCGACTATAGCGTCGAGGCGACAGTAGCAGAGGGTGGGAATTAGAGAACAAGGGCTTTTGGTGATGAGGATTATTAATTAAAAGAGGTGTTTCTCAATATGGAAGGACGTTTTAAAGTAGTTGGGATACATAAAGGTTTTTATTCTACGGAACTGATTTAGTTATTCACTGAGAGTAGTGCCTGACTTTTACTTTTTTAATTTTAGTCATACAAAGTACAAACAGTTAGTCTTTAAAAAAAACATAAAATGTGTGTGGTTCAGTAAGTTCTATGAAATATAGAATTCCTAAATCATAATTTTCACTTTTTTATTACCCAGGTAGCTGAAGGTATGATGTTTGATAAAACTCTTAAGAGCATGTCTTAAGACACAGAAACACTCTACAATGACAGTAAAAATTTTTGTGAGTTTACGCTGATCTGTGACTTCTAAAAGGCTATTGATCTTTGCTCTAAGCTTTTTTGATAAAGCAATTTAACTACCCTTGGCAAAGATCCAGCTATCCACAGAGATGGAATTTTTTTGCTTCCTAATACAGTTTACAATGTATAGATATTAGAGATGGTATGCATAATCGACAAAATACCCTAGTTCATATTGATTGTGCCAAACACCAATCTTTATTGATTCAGTTCGTTAGTAGACTCTTGACAAGGCCTCTTAATATCTGCTTTTCTAAAAATGTTTATTGTTTAATGAAGCCCTTATCTTGCCATCGTTAAAAACTGATCACTTGGCAAAAAACCACTACTTACTGATATTTTTCAGCAGACACGTTCCGCATTAGATCAGGACATTGTTCAATACTGTGAGTCATGGACAAAACTGTTGCTCAGGTGTGTTGTATTAGTATCAACACTAATATTGTATCGTTTGACACTAATACAACACAGTTAAGCAACAGTCTTGTTCGTGACTTACACCAGATAATAATGCACTGATCTATTGCGAAACACGTCTGCTGTAAAGTTGCCAAGTGATACCAATAGTACTAATCTTTAAAAAAAACTCTAGATATATAACACAAAAACTGTAAATTTACTGAAACTTGAGTTGTAAATTACAGAGGCCGAATATGTTATTGACAAAATTGATCAAATACTTATAAAAGCCAGACATTCAGCGCAGAAACTCATCCCATATCATACTGACCTCAACCTGATAGAGTTTATATTGGTAAGTTACATATTAAGAACAAGAATATAAAATTTATTGTCAAATCTGTAATAGAGATGATAGTAGAAAAGTACAATGAAATAACTGTAGGTACCTATAAGTATCAATGTGATCATGTAAAATAATTGAATAAGAGTACTTGGCTTTAGAAGTCATAATTTATAAAACTATAGAATGGTTTGTAATATCTGATAGAAATAAGAGTTAGAGTGACTGTAGTGATTTACGCAATAATGGTGAATTCAGTCTGGAGGCCTACCTAGCAAACACAAATCAAACATGAATGGAAACAAAGAGATCCAACTATCATTCTTAGTGTAGGCCAGTGACGTGTCGAGTTTATTTAGGCATTTATAAAACATTTACATGTAGACTATTATTAACAAACATGATGTCCATTAGGAATTTAAATTTGACGGATAACATTCAGATTCAAACATGTTGGCTATTATCAGTGGTCTGTGTAACATTCATATGTATCCCTATTATTTTAGGACATTGTCAACTTTTGTTAACAACCCAGTCTTAGCTTTTATGACACATAGTAGTTACATCTGAATTGTGGAAAAGATATTAACCATATTTAAGTTTAACATAATTTTAGTTACCACATTGCAGTCCACAATAGTAACAATTAAAATAGTTAACTTTAAATCGCTCTACACATTAGTTTAATAAAAACAAACAATCAGGCTAGTTTTGGCAACGATGTTGCCTTCCTCTGTAGCCAAGCATTGAGGAAGGTGACATTGTCGTCAAAACTTTCTGAATATTTTAAACTAATGTGTAGGGAGGATTTAGAATTAACTATTTTAATTTTCATTGTTGTGAATAGCTCTCACTAGGTAAGCTCTAATTAACTTAACATTGCAGTCACTAGTTATATTAGGCAACATACCATTACCAAAAACATAAATATCCAGAGTTTAAAATTGTTGTGAATAGTTCTCACTAGGTAAGCTCTAATTAACTTAACATTGCAGTCACTAGTTATATTAGGCAATATACAATTACCAAAAACATAAATATCCAGAGTTTAAAATTGTTGTGAATAGTTCTCACTAGGTAAGCTCTAATTAACTTAACATTGCAGTCACTAGTTATATTAGGCAATATACAATTACCAAAAACATAAATATCCAGAGTTTAAAATTGTTGTGAATAGTTCTCACTAGGTAAGCTCTAATTAACTTAACATTGCAGTCACTAGTTATATTAGGCAATATACCATTACCAAAAACATAAATATCCAGAGTTTAAAATTGTTGTGAATAGTTCTCACTAGGTAAGCTCTAATTAACTTAACATTGCAGTCACTAGTTATATTAGGCAATATACCATTACCAAAAACATAAATATCCAGAGTTTAAAATTGTTGTGAATAGTTCTCACTAGGTAAGCTCTAATTAACTTAACATTGCAGTCACTAGTTATTTTAGGCAGTATACCATTACCAAAAACGTAAATATACAGAGTTTAAAAATAAAATTATAAGTGATTCAAATTACCTGGCAAATGTTAGCATACAGGGTAGTAGCGTGGGGTAAGCATAGATTACTTATTCCACCCAATACTGCTTGTGTAGGCTGCTAATTAAGAAAGTATTGTATGTGTACCATGTGTACTAGGAAAAACAATAGGACACAAACAAGTAACCAATCAGCTAAAATATGGTTTGCTTTTGCACTACTAAGCATTACCAGAGTCCAACTATCACTAATTTATTAACAGGTTGTTTTAAATGAAAAATAATTATTTAACATACAGACACAGAGTCATAAAAACACGTTGTTTCTGTCAAATACTAAGAGGACAAACTGTTGCTAGTTTTTACAAAGTGGGAAATTAGCTGTCACTAATATATATTTAATTTGGCTGATAATTTTTTACAAAATAAATATTACAGTAAAAAAAATTTACATGTGTTTTAATTCTGCATTAAAAAATATCTTTTGTTAACCAACTTGGTGAAAAAGTTATAAAATTATTCAGTGGCGTAACAATTTTTTTCGGGCCCCCCCGCAAAAATCCTAGTTGGGCCCCTATCCATTCGTTATGCCTAAATCACTCTCGTCTCATTTACACTTCAAACATTACGGATTAGTTTGAGTGTATATATAGTAGATAGAAGGCTATATTTCATTAGAAGGACCACAAGTTGCCTTTTGCGGGGCGCGATTGTGTTCTCCGTACGAGACGCAGCCGAGGTTTAATGAAAAAAGCCATATTTTTCATTACACTGTTGACATCGCACAAACTCAACAAATATTAATGAGTAAAATTACCGCAAGCTGATTTTAAACCCATAAATGCATTGTAGAGAATCATCAACGCTTCTGATGGACAAGCATAAAATACATTAGAGTAATGGAAAGTTAGCTGACTGAGAGACGCGAAAACAGTGTTACTTTCGCTACTCAAACTGAGTACCGAAGGTGACTACTTTCGTTGCAGTGTGATGAAAAATTATTAAAAGCATCATAACAACAACAAGTTATAGGATAAGATATAATACAACACATTTATAGGACTGAAACTAAAGTCAAAAGGTTTTATCATATATAGGAATAGGAATCAGGCATTCCATAATAAATGACGGTAAACGGAAAAATAATTTTATAAAACGTTTTACTTTAATTAATTATTTAACTAAACCTAACTACATTTTAACTGTAAATATAAAAATGTGTATTATTTACAATGTCACATTCTGTAAGAAAAAACAAAAGGTCATAAATATACAATCAGTTTACATTTTTAAAATTTGTTTAAAGTTCAAATTTCTTTACTTAATGCTGAACTTTTTAAACCTTACAGCGTTTACAAAAGTTTCAATAATTTTACTAATATTAATACTTCTGGCAATTTCCTTTTCTACACTAAGCAAGCTAAGTCCATGCAGTCTTTCTTGACACATAGCACTTCTCAAATAATTTTTGATAAGTGTCAGTTTGGAGAATAACCGCTCAGCCGAGGCTACGGTAACTGGCAATGTTAAAAACAAAAGATAGGCAATGCACACGTCAGGTACGCTGCAAGCAATGCTATAGTTTTCAACTAACAAAAGCTCTGCGATTTCTTTGATTGTTTTCTTTTCCTTAATATCATTTTTAAAGCTAGCCTAAAACTTGAAAGTTCAGTGACAAAATCTGAGGATAAATCTTCACTGTATTGTTGACAGAGCTCATTTGCTTTCTCAACAAGTGTTTCATCTGACGCTGAAGACAAAAACTCAGGAGTTAACACTTGAAAACCGTCGGTAATATTTAGCATGCCCTGAAAACGATTTTCAGTTGACCTATTACAATATTCAATGTGCCATAAAACACAACGGTTTTAAAATACATTTCAGGGTCAGAAAGTCTTTCGTCTTCAGCTAGATCTTCAAAATGTTCCTACGACCTCTTCTATTTTTATAATTCGTAGTGATTCCCCATTCTTGAGCGATTCCTGTAGCAACTACAAGAACAGTTTCATAGTTACTTCTTAATTCCGTCAGCTCTGTTTTTGTATTATTTAAAAAGTTAGTAGCCTTAGATAACGCACTACTGAACGATAAAGCAGTAAACAACCTACTGTAATAGCTTGAGCTTCCTTAGTAAAACATTCCCCTTAGTAATGAGAAACCTCTAAGCACGTGCTTATCTTAGCATGGAGACCATAACACATTAATCAGGGTTTATTTAGTCTAAACATTCCACAAAATGCTAGACGAGCAATATACACTCTGGCCAAATAATTAATAGTGGGCAGTTCTATACTTCTATCTTCTATCCTTTAACGTATATTTGTTCCAGTAAAACGACAAGGAGTTAATGCATATAACTTACAGACTAGCAGTGTTATTTTTTTCGGTACCTCAATATATATATATATATATATATATATATATATATATATATATATTTTTTTTTTTTTTTTTTTTGTTAATGCCCACGGGCCCCCTAGACTGTGGGCCCCCGCATTGCGGGCCCGGCTGTTACGCCCCTGAAATTATTTTTCATGTTTATAAACATAAATATTAATGAAATTCCTAATATACTCATCTTCACTTCTGTTAGGAATATATATATTCCTGAATTTTAATTGTTTAATATTCCTGATGATGTTGGTACTGTTAGCCAACAAAAAGCTTTGAACTGTAAATTCAATTATAATTCTTGTATTTGTATTTTGACTTGGTTCTTTATTAATACACAAGAATACATATTGCGATATTTATATATATATATATATATATATATATATATATATATATATATATATATATGTGTGTGTGTGTGTGTGTGTGTGTATATATTGTATGTGTCCAATGTGTTAAGAAAAGGCCTTTTTTTGTTAATGTGAAGTGTTTCTAGTTTGTAAATGATTTTTATGTAACCTGTTTCTGTTATGTAGTTAGGAAGAGATGAATCTGTTATTTAAATAGGTGTATATGGTCTTTATATCTATTTGGCTCTTTATATGTTTTACAACTTTGGCCCGACTATCCAGTACAAAATTTGTTACAGTTTGTACAGTTGAGTCTTGGAATATATCAACCAAGGTTTGGTTGTTTTGCATGATTTAAATACCACTACAAATTCTGGAATTTATATCTTTTGAGGCCTTGTTAAGTCGGACACATTCCCATATTAAATTTTGGTTGCGGTAGAAAGAAACTATTCAGTCTACTTTAGAATAAAAATATAATAGAAGCAATTTCGTTGTTAATAACATTCATTACTTAATTCTTGATCCAAATGATATAAATTGAACATTAATTCTTGCAGCTTTTGTGTTGTACATCTTGAGGTTTTTCTATAATTACACTTCTGGTATTAGCTTGGCAAAAAAACACTACTTACTGATATTTTTCAGCAGACGCATTTCACACTAGGTCAGCGCATTGTTCAATGCTGTGAGTTACGAACAAGACTTCAAGATGAACATTAATTTGTCCTAATTCTGTCCATTTCACTCTCTTGAAGAAACCTCTCTAGTAAGAGGTTTAAGTTTAAAGCATGGAAAACATTCCTGGTTCTACTAGGTAAAAGTAATAAGCATAAAAGTATGTGATTTATAAATAATGACAGTACGTTGTTCAATATTCTGGTTTTCACGAGTCTTCCTCTTGGAAGTCCTACTATAATGCACCTGCAGAACGTATGTATTTTCATGTGTCAACGTTTTTGTCAATTCATTCAGATGCTGCCTTGCACTAAAAAAACCTACCCAGAGTTGGCAGTAGTAACAATATGTGGTTAGAGTTATTATTAATAATTAGATGTTAAAGTTATTAGTATAGTTTTTCCTGGGTAGACGGTATCTGGATGGAGGAAAGGAAGGTTGTGAGTAGAACAATGGCCTTTTATGACATCAGTTGAGTTTACGACACCACCCTGTCAACCCTTGTCATCAGTCAACAATAGGGAGCGTTAGCCCCCAGTCAAATGGTTTTAGTCGCATATACAACATTCTTAGATAGACTACAGAAATTAAACATTAATAAATAGCTTACATTAAAAACTAACGTTTATATATCTACTAAACTTACTCAAATAATCAGTGTTGTTTCTGCTCAGGGCCGCAAAAAACATAAATTGGTTGACATCTATAGTAAAACTGCCCAATCAATTCATGAAATTAGCGGCCCATAGGGCCTTGTCCCCTTGAAGATTTTTTGTTGTTTTATACTTTTATAATTTTTTTTACATTTTCCTGTTGAAGAATTAATTTGTTGGAGTTTTTTTGGATTTTTTTTTTCAAAATCTTTTTATTTATATATTAGGCCTAAACGGGATAAAAATTGTTGACTGCATTTATGAAATCGATAAATAACTCATCAGTTGTTGGATGAAGACTTCTCCAAGTGTATTCTGTGAGGTATGTCTATATTAGGAGAAGATATTTTACCGTTTCGCCGCCTCATGTCTCTTTTTATTTTATCCCAGTTTGATTCAATTCCCTGAGTGTGTATGCTACGATCATTAGGATTCAAGAAGTTACGTGTATGATTCACATTAAAATGCTCAAATCCAGCCAAAAGTAATGCTCGTATATTATATCCTTTCCAACTATCAGTAATTATTGTTGTACCGGGCTCAACGTATTCAGTAATCACGTTTTTTAATGTGTGTGCATCTCTTTTTGCAACTACTTTGAGAAAATATTTGTTTGTGTTTCTTTCAATACCGCCTACAATCCATCTTGTTTTTGTTACTCGCCCTCTGTTATATTTTCGACGCCCAAAAGCACTTTCATCAATTTCAACGACACTGTTGACACCACCCAACTTGGTACTCGTTTCAATCAACCAAACCGTTAGTAGATCCGGAAAATCGTTCACAAGCCGTTACACAGTCTTTTCATTTAACCCCGTTTATTTAGCTATGGTATTTTTTGAGTACTTTAGAAGCCAATCCACTAAAACTAATACAATTTTAGACATTGAAATTGTATAGCTTCCAAAAATGGTTGCATTTCGAATCGAATATTTCCTCCGGCAGGCTCTATTATTGCATCTCATATTCTGTTCAGATCCGTTACCTAGAAAAGAAATAAATTAATATATTTTATTAACCTTTGATAGTGTAATTTCTTGTTCAAAATTATGTTTTACAATAATTACAGAACAGTTAATAAAAAAAATGTTAAAAAAGAGACAAATAAAATCATGATTTCCAGCAAATCTATTCTCTATTATTTATAATATTAGCGAAAATATACCGCATTTATAAAATGAACAATATTAATAATTATACTAATTTATAAAATACTTGCCATTTGACTGTATAGTTTGGTTTTACATTAATAAAAACGTAATTATGCCTTCCTGGTTTAAATATTTTTCACATTTTGTTAAACTATGAAGGAACTCCATGTTGCACCGAGAGTTGTAGAACAAATGACTGTTTATATAGTGCAAGTCTAGTATTTCGGACAACCGATAAAGTTTATGGAATTTCCAAAATGAAAGTACCTAGAAGCATCTCGATGGGGCTAACGCTTCATTACACAAAGGTTGACAGTAGTGTTTTATTACCTGTGAAAGGGTCGTACAGTTTTATTGTTTTCTGTAGAACCTTACTTGCCCCCATTCAGATACCGTCTACCCGTTTTTCCTATATTACTCTCCTTTATTCATTTATTAAATTCCTGCTATTAGCTCACACTCCCCTGATATATACAGTATCTTGTTCAAGTTTTCTATCTTTAATAAATATGTTTTTATTCATTCACTCAAGTAAAAATACATTTTTTTAAACCTATTGTGGATGACAATTGATGTTAATAAGATTTTTTCAAATATTTAATCAATAACTAAATTAAAAAAATTTGGGGTCTAACCTGATTCGAACTGAGAATCTTCATGTTCAAAGTCTAGCGTGCTTTGGCACTGCACCAACTTTCCAATACCAAAATATGAATTTCTCAAAGATGCATATAAATTTTTTTACCCTATCTGTTTATCCCCGAAACCTCCATTGTAAGACCTTAAACTGTTGCCATGGTTACCAGAAGTTATAAATAGTGCTGTAAGGTTAAAAATGAATGAAACGAATACAATACAAAAAAAAACTATAAATAACCAAACAATGATAACATTTTTTTCTTGACCTCAGTAGGAATTTACTTTTTAAAAATATTTTATATACCTTGATTTAGAATCCTTGTTTTTCATTTCTAAAATTTTTTCAATATTGTTTCTTGACATAAACTGTTAATAGGTCCTGAACAAATATGCACAAAAAATATTCTATTAAATATGTTTATTTTCGTTATAACCTAAGGAATAATATAATATTATAATATTTGACCCATAACTTCATTCAAAATCCATGTTTTCATTTTGTAAAAAATATGTTTATATTGTTTCTTGACAAACTGTTAATAGGCCCTGAACAAATATGCACAAAAAATATTCTATTGAATATATTTATTTTCGTTGTAACCTAAGGAATAATATAATACAAATTAATATAAAAGGTTTTAATTTTGTGAATCCATCTATTAATTTGTTAATAATATGGAATAATAACATATTTATTTTCGTAGAAAGAATTTTATAATTTAATGCATCTCCTGCAAACCCCTGCTTATACTATATGTCATACACTGTATTTTGTAAAGTACAGATCATTGATGAATGGTTGATCAAGCAGATAAGCTAAGAGTAACTAATATTTTAAGCATAGTACTATTATACGAACAGTCCAGATGTAGTCATATAAATATAAGGTACTTTGAAAATTTTGATGTATGAAGAAAACTAAAATAAAAAACTCATGTTTATGAAAGTGTTATTTAATTGTGTATATATAAAACAAGTAAAAGAAATTCATCCAAGGATTACAATATATGTATCACATCAGGAAACCTATCTACGATCGGGTCATCTCGGATTGAGCCTGAAATGATAAAAACATTATACGTCACGTACAACGTATAACGTGAATCATCATTTGGCGAAAGAATATTTAAGCTACTCCTTCTTTTAATCCTAGAGAATGGCTCATATAGCACCCTGTGCATAAAAACGGAGGCTCTTAAGTCGATACCAACATAACAAAAAATTTGTCTATGACTTATGACTTATTGTCATGAGGAATGCCGGTCTTACTGAGAATTGATGTATTTGCATAGTAGATCCAAGTCAACTCTTGTTTGAGTCTAACGTAGTTCTGGAAATATGAGCTTCTTAAAAATTTTCGAAAACTTGATGATGACAATTTTTAAGAAACCTTTGACCTAGCCCATTGAATTCCTAAGGTTAACAACCTCCTATATACCAGTTTTTGTGAAAATCCTTAGAGTAGTTACCAATAAAACCCTCTCCTATGGGCTACATGACCTTGACGTGGTGGAGAGGCTTAATCCGGGCGTGGGGGACGGGTGGAGCGGAGCTGTACGTATGTGGCTCCCTATAAACGGGAAGTCCAGGCAATTGTGTGAGTGCATGAAGGCGGCTCAAAAAAAGGGGCCAGTCCTAGCACTTGAAGGGTTGTTATCTGCCCGGCTCTTGCCCTGCCCTTCCCTTGCGGGCGGCAACCAAGAAGCACCCCTCATCCAGGTTGGTGGTCTGGATGGGCACTTACACCCCCGATCGGAAGGTGTTATGCGATCCGTGCCGATGTAGATTCGTGGCCCTCAGGGTAAGGAGGGTCTTTAACGGAGCCTCAAGGGCACCTGGCTTCCTTGAGGAAGCAAAGAAGGCGGAGGCGGAGGGCAGAGAACCACCGCCACCCCCTTTGAGGAAACACCGGTCCGGGCAGCGGAAGGGTTTGACGGAGGCTGGGGCTAGTACCCGCCCTGTCGTCCCGGAAGCCAGTGGATCAGGTAGGACTTTAGTACGACAAAAGAGAGAGAGGAAAAGGAAGGAAAGGAGTACTTCTAATCCTACTCCAGAGTCGGAGGTCAAGAGGTCCAGGCCTGCTGGGTCGGGAGGGCCGTCTTTCTCGTCGATCTCCGCCAACCTACCGAGGGTTTTTGTGACTTTTGGGGATAGTGTGGGCGTGAGGATGGAGATGGCGGCGTTCGACCACCTTAAGGGCACCGTCATGGACCGGATTCTGGACACTCCTAGTGGAGGTCTTGTTCCGCGGTTCAGAGACACTCACCTAAGGGATGGAGTATTTGTGCTGAGGAGGAATCGGCAAAATGGCTGAGAGAAGTGGTACCGTCAGTTAAGCTCGAGGACGGGACTCAGGCAAGGCTAGTCCTGCCTGATGAACTGATCAAAAGGGTGAAAGTGACGGTGCTAGTACCACCACCAAAAAGGGAGGCCACTCAGCTGGTCAAGTTCATCGGGATGCAAAACCCAGAAATTGACACTTCGAAGTGGAAGATCCTACAGTGCATTGAGCGGGGACCTGCAAGCCTCCTCTGCCTAGGATTGGATGAGGCATCGGCCAGACTATTAAAGGCAAGAGATGGGAAAGCCTTCCTGGGGACTGCAGAGGTCACTTTTAAGTGGAACTCTAAGGACCTGGAAGAGAAGGGCGAGAGAGAGAATCAGGAGAAGGCGTAGGGGTCAGTTGGAGATGTTTGACCCTCGAGCAATGATCCTGCAAATCAACTTGCATCACAGTAAAAGCGCCTCGGTGGTCCTAACCAGGTGCTTAAATGTGAGGCACACATTACCAGCGCTTGCGCTGGTGTAAGAACCGTGGCTGGTCAGGAACCGTATAAGGGGTCTGACTGCAGCTGGGCGCACCCACGCAAGTGGGGAACATGAGGGGCACAGAGCATGTGTGATAGTCAGAGGACTAGAAGCCAGGCTGATTCAAGAATTCTCAACTAAAGACCTTGCGGTGGTTAGAATTCGAGGCAAGAGCGAGGTAAGTGGGAGCAGGGAGTTCATCGTGGCCTCCACTTACTGCGCCCACAATAGAGAATCGCCCCCTGCAGAATTACGTCAGTTAGTTCGGTACTGCAGGGAGAGGAATATAGGAATCTTAGTGGGCTGTGATGCCAATGCTCATAATGAGGTGTGGGGCAGCACAGACACAAATGAGCGAGGTGAGGAGCTCCTAGCCTTCTTGATTGAAGAAAACCTTGTGGTTTTAAACACAGGTGCCGAGCCATCATTTGTTACTTCAAACAGAATGGAGGTTCTAGATATCACCTTCTGTAATAGACAAATGGTAAGGTGGGTGCATGACTGGCAGGTTTCGGATGAGCCCTCCATGTCTGTTCACCGGATCATCACTGCTACGATGAGGGGAGTTGTCCCCCATGTGGTGTGGTTTAGGATCCCGAGAAGGACAAACTGGGAAGGTTTTAAGTCCTCGGTGAGGAGGCGGATGTCTGACTTCTGTGGTAAATATGGTACATCAAACGAACTGGAAAATACTGAGGCCTATATCAGGACTGCAATTTCCACGTCGTTTGAGGAAAATTGCCCTCTCTCGCGGATAAACACTGGGAGTGGTAAGCTTAAGTGGAACAGCGAGTTAGAGGCAAGACGGAAAGAAACTAGAAGGCTCTTTAATAGGGCAAAGAAGAAGAAAACGGCGGAGACCTGGCAGGCATATAAAGACAGCCAGGGTCTCTATAAAAATCTTATTAAAGAGGTTAAACGTGCTTCTTGGGAAAAGTGGTGCTCAGAGACAAGCACACTGAGTGACACTGCTAGACTGTTTAAGGTGTTAGCAGGTGGACCGAGGGGAGAGCTTAAGTTTGACAAGAAGACTGATGGTAGCTTTACTGACACCCCAGAGGAAACACTGCGTCTGCTTATGAGGAACAGTTTTCCCGATATTATACCGGTAGGGGACGGTGCTCAAAACCTCCGACATACTGGGCTAAGGGCGGACTGGAATATTGCTGGGCAGGTGATCTCAGCGCAAAAGGTGAGAGAGGCGATTCTGTCTTTTGAGCCTTTTAAAGCGCCTGGATTAGATAATATTACTCCAGCACTACTACAAAATTGCTTGGAGGAAATAATAGGGCCACTGACAGGATTACTCAGAGGCTGTGTTGCCTTGGGTTACACGCCCGGGCAGTGGCTCAAAACGAAGGTTATCTTTATCCCCAAACCGGGGAGGAAAGGTTACACAGAGGTAAAGGACTTCAGACCTATCAGCCTCACATCTTTCTTGTTAAAGACATTGGAAAGGCTGGTGGACCACTATTTGAAGGAGGGACCTTTGAAGCAGTATCCGCTTCATCAGGACCAACACGCCTACCGAACTGGTAGGTCAGTGGAGACTGCGCTGTTGTCGGTCGTAGACTTTATTAAGGGTCAGATCAACAACAAGGGGATATGTATTGGGGCTTTTCTTGATGTGGAGGGGGCTTTTAATAGTACCTCTAGACTGGCCATCAAGAGAGCAGCTATGGATCATGGGATTTCTGATGGAATTGTAAATTGGATTATGAGTTCCTTGGAAAACCGGATAAGTACTGCATCCTGGATGGGGTGCACGATAAATGGGATGGTCTCGGAGGGCTGCCCGCAGGGTGGAGTGTTACCCCCTTTGCTGTGGAGCCTTGTCGTGGACGGCCTACTAAGGACACTCAGTGGAATGGGTGTCAAGGTGGTAGGATATGCGGATGACATAGCTATCCTTGTTAGGGGACCATTTGAAGAGGTCCTCAAAGACCTGCTTCAAGAGGCACTCAAGGTAACAGAAGCATGGTGCAGGGAGAATGCACTATGCATTCAAGGAGAGAAATTTGTGGCACTCATCTTCACTAGGCGATATAAAACTAAATCGCTGGAGATGATGGAAGTTGGTAATACCAAAATAAGCTACGTTGAGAGCGCTAAATATCTGGGAGTTATTCTGCATAGGAAGCTACTCTGGCGTGAGCATTTGGAGGATAAGTGAAAAAAGCCATAGCTACGTTCTGGCAATGTAGAGGAGCAATAGGCACGAGATGGGGTTTGGGTTCACGTCAGATGAACTGGATTTATTCCGCCGTTGTGGTGCCGAGGTTGGTCTTTGCCTCTATCGTCTGGTGGGACAGGGCACAGAAAGAAACAAGTAAAAGAATGCTGGACCGCGCGCAGGGGCTCTTCCTTAGAGGCATAGCAGCTACAAGGAGAAGCACACCATGTGCGGCCATGAGGGTTATGTTGGGTTTTCCATCCTTGAGTCTTCAAATTAGGATGGAGGCAATGAAAACTGCATACCGGCTAAGCTGTACCGGGCAGTGGAAGACAAGTAGCAAACTTCATAAACAGCTATTTGGGGATTCACTGAAGGAGCTCTGGATAGAACCTCAGGATAAGATACTGTCTCTTAAGAGGGAAAAAGGAAACTACAAAATCCTTATTCCTGCAAGAGAGGCATGGGCGGAGTATAGACCCAGACATGGTGAAATCTGGTTCACCGATGGGTCCAAGATGAAGGAAGGAGTGGGAGCAGGATTTAGTGGACCGAGACACCAAGACAGATTTTGTCATCGCCTGGAGGACTACAACTCTGTCTTCCAGGGGGAGGTGCTTGCGATCAAACTATGTGCTGAGGAAATAATAGGGTCTGGCAGGAGGGGCAAGACCATCTGGATTTGCTCGGACAGTCAGAAAGCTCTGAAGGCTTTAGGTAAGGCTAGTACCAGCTCTAGGTTGGTGGCTGAGACTATGGCTTCTCTAGCAGAGCTGAGTAAGTATAATTCACTCAACCTAACCTGGATTCCAGGACATTCTGGCTGGATAGGGAATGAGAGAGCTGACGCCTTAGCAAAACAAGGGTGTATAACCCAAGGACCGTTGCTGAGGGCAGTGGGCATGCCGCCTCAGGAGGGGCGCAAGAGGATCACGGCAGATATAGACAGGTTGTGCAGGGAAGAATGGAATGTAACCTTGGGGTGTAACAAATCCAAGGTACTGTGGGGTTACTCAGGAGATTTGTGGGGCAAAGAACTACTCTCCTTAAGTAGACATCAACTCAGAGCTACTGTAGAGCTGGTTACAGGCCATGGGAATCTGAGGGGTTTCCAATACAAAATTGGAAAATCTAGGTCCCCTGTGTGCAAGAGATGCGACGAGGACCAAGAGGAAAGCCCAATCCATGTACTCTGTGAGTGTCCTGCTTTGGGAGCTACAAGGAGAAAGTGGTTTGGCTGGCAGGTATGTACACCAGAGGATATCAGAAGATCAAGCACCAGGTGGGTACTTGATTTCTGCAAAGAGGTAGGTATCCACTAAGCTAGTCCTGTGGTAGGGATGAGAAGAGAGTACAAAGGCTAAAGCTAAGTGCTCTACACCGATAAGGTCCCTCCGAGGTTTAGTAATATTAATAATAATACCAATAAAACAATTACACATACATATTAACATATATAAGTATATATAAATATATATATATATATAATTATTAGTCGTTTAAGAATATTACATTTAACACTAATTATAATTATGAGGGATATTTACACTGACACAAACACTAATCCGACCTCCAACTTTCATCCATGAAACCTACAGATGATGACTAAGACTATCAGCTGCGGAACGTCATGTGCAGACCACCATAAGTGTACTGCACCCACTAATAAAGGGAACTCACCCCACATTATCCGTCCGCCGAGGTGTCCGTATGACACCTGATAAAGACGATAACACTATCTACTCCTGAGCTATTAGTATACATTCACGGCACCCACTAATAAAGGGAACTCACCCCACGTTACCCATCCGCCGAGGCGTCCGTGTGACACCTGATATAGACGATAGCACTATCTGATCCTGAGCTATTAGCATAAATACACGGCACCCACTAATAAAGGGACTCACCCCACGTTACCCATCCGCCGAGGCGTCCGTGTGACACCTGATATAGACGATAACATTATCTACTCCTGAGCTATTAGCATAAATTCACGGCACCCACTAATAAAGGGAACTCACCCCACGTTACCCATCCGCCGAGGCGTCCGTGTGACACCTGATATAGACGATAACACTATCTGCTCCTGAGCTATTAGCATAAATTCACGGCACCCACTAATAAAGGGAACTCACCCCACATTACCCTTCCACCGAGGTGTCCGTATGACACCTGATATAGACGATAACACTATCTGCTCCTGAGATATAAGCATAAATTCACGGCACCCACTAATAAAGGGAACCCACCCCACATTACCCTTCCACCGAGGTGTCCGTATGACACCTGATATAGACGATAACACTATCTGCTTATGAGCTATTAGCATAAATTCACGGCACCCAATAGTAAAGGGAACTCACCCCACATTATCCGTCCGCCGAGGTGTCCGTATGACACCTGATATAGACGATAACACTATCTGCTCTTGAGCTATTAGCATAACTTCACGGCACCCACTAATAAAGGGATCTCACCCCACATTACCCGTCTACCGAGGTGTCCGTATGACTCTTGATATAGACGATAACACTATCTGCTTCTGAGCTATTAGCATAAATTCACGGCACCCACTAATAAAGAGAACTCACCCCACATTACTCGTCCGCCGAGGTGTCCGTATGACACCTGATATAGACGATAACACTATCTGCTCCTGAGCTATTAGAATAAATTCACGGCATCCACTAATAAAGGGAACTCACCCCACATTATCCGTCCGCCGAGGTGTCCGTATGACACCTGATAAAGACGATAACACTATCTACTCCTGAGCTATTAGTATACATTCACGGCACCCACTAATAAAGGGAACTCACCCCACGTTACCCATCCGCCGAGGCGTCCGTGTGACACCTGATATAGACGATAGCACTATCTGATCCTGAGCTATTAGCATAAATACACGGCACCCACTAATAAAGGGACTCACCCCACGTTACCCATCCGCCGAGGCGTCCGTGTGACACCTGATATAGACGATAACATTATCTACTCCTGAGCTATTAGCATAAATTCACGGCACCCACTAATAAAGGGAACTCACCGCACGTTACCCATCCGCCGAGGCGTCCGTGTGACACCTGATATAGACGATAACACTATCTGCTCCTGAGCTATTAGCATAAATTCACGGCACCCACTAATAAAGGGAACTCACCCCACATTACCCTTCCACCGAGGTGTCCGTATGACACCTGATATAGACGATAACACTATCTGCTCCTGAGATATAAGCATAAATTCACGGCACCCACTAATAAAGGGAACCCACCCCACATTACCCTTCCACCGAGGTGTCCGTATGACACCTGATATAGACGATAACACTATCTGCTTATGAGCTATTAGCATAAATTCACGGCACCCAATAGTAAAGGGAACTCACCCCACATTATCCGTCCGCCGAGGTGTCCGTATGACACCTGATATAGACGATAACACTATCTGCTCTTGAGCTATTAGCATAACTTCACGGCACCCACTAATAAAGGGATCTCACCCCACATTACCCGTCTACCGAGGTGTCCGTATGACTCTTGATATAGACGATAACACTATCTGCTTCTGAGCTATTAGCATAAATTCACGGCACCCACTAATAAAGAGAACTCACCCCACATTACTCGTCCGCCGAGGTGTCCGTATGACACCTGATATAGACGATAACACTATCTGCTCCTGAGCTATTAGTATAAATTCACGGCACCCACTAATAAAGGGAACTCACCCCACGTAACCCGTCCGCCGAGGTGTCCGTATGACACCTGATATAGACGATAACACTATCTGCTCCTGAGCTATTAGAATAAATTCACGGCATCCACTAATAAAGGGAACTCACCCCACGTTACCCGTCCGCCGAGGTGTCCGTATGACACCTGATATAGACGATAACACTATCTGCTCCTGAGCTATTAGTATAAATTCACGGCACCCACTAATAAAGGGAACTCACCCCACGTTACCCGTCCGCCGAGGTGTCCGTATGACACCTGATATAGACGATAACACTATCTGCTCCTGAGCTATTAGAATAAATTCACGGCACCCACTAATAAAGGGAACTCACCCCACATTACCCGGTCACCGAGGTGTCCGTATGACACCTGATATAGACGATAACACTATCTGCTCCTGAGCTATTAGCATAAGTTCACGGCACCCACTAATAAAAGGAACTCACCCCACATAACCCGTCCACCGACGTGTCCGTATGACACCTGATATAGACGATAACGCTCTCCGCTCCTGAGCTATTAGCATAAATTCACGGCACCCACTAATAAAGGGAACTCACACCACATTACCCGTCCACCAAGGTGTCCGTATGACACCTGATATAGACGATAACACTATCTGCTCCTGAGCTATTAGCATAAATTCACGGCACCCACTAATAAAGGGAACTCACCCCAAATTACGCGTCCACCGAGGTGTCCGTATGACAACTGATATAGACGATAACACTATCTGCTCCTGAGCTACTAGCATAAATTCACGGCACCCGCTAAAAAAGGGAACTCATCACACATTACCCGGTCACCGAGGTGTCCGTATGACACCTGATATAGACGATAACACTATCTGCTCCTGAGCTATTAGCATAAGTTCACGGCACCCACTAATAAAAGGAACTCACCCCACATTACCCGTCCACCGAGGTGTCCGTATGACACCTGATATAGACGATAACGCTCTCCGCTCCTGAGCTATTAGCATAAATTCACGGCACCCACTAATAAAGGGAACTCACCCCACGTAACCCGTCCGCCGAGGTGTCCGTATGACACCTGATATAGACGATAACACTATCTGCTCCTGAGCTATTAGAATAAATTCACGGCATCCACTAATAAAGGGAACTCACCCCACGTTACCCGTCCGCCGAGGTGTCCGTATGACACCTGATATAGACGATAACACTATCTGCTCCTGAGCTATTAGTATAAATTCACGGCACCCACTAATAAAGAGAACTCACCCCTCGTTACCCGTCCGCCGAGGTGTCCGTATGACACCTGATATAGACGATAACACTATCTGCTCCTGAGCTATTAGAATAAATTCACGGCATCCACTAATAAAGGGAACTCACCCCACGTTACCCGTCCGCCGAGGTGTCCGTATGACACCTGATATAGACGATAACACTATCTGCTCCTGAGCTATTAGAATAAATTCACGGCACCCACTAATAAAGGGAACTCACCCCACATTACCCGGTCACCGAGGTGTCCGTATGACACCTGATATAGACGATAACACTATCTGCTCCTGAGCTATTAGCATAAGTTCACGGCACCCACTAATAAAAGGAACTCACCCCACATTACCCGTCCACCGAGGTGTCCGTATGACACCTGATATAGACGATAACGCTCTCCGCTCCTGAGCTATTAGCATAAATTCACGGCACCCACTAATAAAGGGAACTCACCCCACATTACCCGTCCACCAAGGTGTCCGTATGACACCTGATATAGACGATAACGCTATCTGCTCCTGAGCTATTAGCATAAATTCACGGCACCCACTAATAAAGGAAACTCACCCCACATTACCCGTCCGCTGAGGTGTCCTTATGACACCTGATATAGACGATAACACTATCTGCTCCTGAGCTATTAGCATAAATTCATGGCACCCACTAATAAAGAGAACTCACCCCACGTTACCCGTCCACTGAGGTGTCCGTATAACACCTGATATAGAAGATAACACAATCGGCTCCTGAGCTATTTGCATAAATTCACGGCACCCAATAATAAAGGGAACTCACCCCACGTTACCCGTCCACTGCGGTGTCCGTATAACACCTGATATAGACGATAACACTATCTGCGCCTGAGCTATTAGCATAAATTCACGGCACCCACTAATAAAGGAACCTACCCCACGTTACTCGTCCGCCAAGGTGTCCGTATGACACCAGATATAGACGATAACACTATCTGCTCCTGAGCTATTAGCATAAATTCACGGCACCCACTAATAAAGGGAACTCACCCCACATTACCCGTCTACAGAGGTGTCGTTATGACACCAGATATAGACGATAACACTATCTGCTCCTGAGCTATTACCATAAATTCACGGCACCCACTAATAAAGGGAACTCACCCCACATTACCCGTCCACCGAGGTGTCCGTATGACACCTGATATACACGATAACACTATCGGCTCCTGAGCTATTAGCATAAATTCACGGCACCCACTAATAAAGGGAACTCACCCCACAATACCCGTCCGCCGAGGTGTCCGTATGACACCTGATATAGACGATAACGCTATCTGCTCCTAAGCTATTAGCATAAATTCACGGCACCCACTAATAAAGGGAACTCACCCCAAATTACCCGTCCACCGAGGTGTCCGTATGACACCTGATATAGACGATAACTCTATCTGCTCCTGAGCTATTAGCATAAGTTCACGGCACCCACTAATTAAGGGAACTCACCCCACATTACTCGTCCGCCGACGTGTCCGTATGACACTTGATATAGACGATAACACTATCTGCTCCTGAGCTATTAGTATAAATTCACGGCACCCACTAATAAAGGGAACTCACCCCACATTACTCGTCCGCCGAGGTGTCCGTGTGACACCTGATATAGACGATAACACTATCTGCTCCTAACACTATCGGCTCCTGAGCTATTAGCATAAACTCACGGACCCACTAATAAAGGGAACTCACCCCACAATACCCGTCCGCCGAGGTGTCCGTATGACACCTGATATAGACGATAACACCATCGGCTCCTGAGCTATTAGCATAAATTCACGGCACCCACTAATAAAGGGAACTCACCCCACGTTACCCGTCCGCCGAGACGTCCGTGTAACACCTGATATAGACGATAACGCTATCTGCTCCTGAGCTATTAGCATAAATTCACGGCACCACTAATAAAGGGAACTCACCCCACGTTACCCGTCCGCCGAATCGTCCGTGTGACACCTGATATAGACGATAACACTATCTGCTCCTGAGCTATTAGCATAAATTCACGGCACCCACTAATAAAGGGAACTCACCCCACATTACGCGTCCACCGAGGTGTCCGTATGACACCTGATATAGACGATAACACTATCTGCTCCTGAGCTACTAGCATAAATTCACTGCACCCACTAATAAAGGGAACTCACCCCACGTTACCCGTCCACTGCGGTGTCCGTATAACACCTGATATAGACGATAACACTATCTGCTCCTGAGCTATTAGCATAAATTCACGGCACCCACTAATAAAGGGAACTCACCCCACGTTACCCGTCCACTGCGGTGTCCGTATAACACCTGATATAGACGATAACACTATCTGCTCCTGAGCTATTAGCATAAATTCACGGCACCCACTAATTAAGGGAACTCACCCCATATTACTCGTCCGCCGAGGTGTCCGTATGACACTTGATATAGACGTTAACACTATCTGCTCCTGAGCTATTAGCATAAATTCACGGCACCCACTAATAAAAGGAACTCACCCCACGTTACTCGGCCACCGAGGTGTCCGTATGTAACCTGATATAGACGATAACACTATCGGCTCCTGAGCTATTAGCATAAATTCACGGCACCCACTAATAAAGGAAACTCACCCCACATTATCCGTCCGCCGAGGTGTCCGTATGACACCTGATATAGACGATAACGCTATCTGCACCTGAGCTATTAGTATAAATTCACGGCACCCACTAATAAAGGGAACTCACCTCACATTACCCGTCCACCGAGGTGTCCGTATGACACTTGATATAGACGATAACACTATCTGCTCCTGAGCTATTAGCATAAATTCAAGGCACCCACTAATAAAGGGAACTCACCCCACATTACCCGTCCACCGAGGTGTCCGTATGACACTTGATATAGACGATAACACTATCTGCTCCTGAGCTATTAGCATAAATTCAAGGCACCCACTAATAAAGGGAACTCACCCCACATTACTCGTCCGCCGAGGTGTCCATATGACACTTCATATAGACGATAACACTATCTGCTCCTGAGCTATTAGCATAAATTCACGGCACCCACTAATAAAGGGAACTCACCCCACATTTCTCGTCCGCCGAGGTGTCCGTATGCCATCTGATATAAACGATAACACTATCGGCTCCTTAGCTATTAGCATAAATTCAGGGCACCCACTAATAAAGGGAACTCATCCCACATTACCCGTCCGCCGAGGTGTCCGTATGACACCTGATATAGACGATAACACTATCTGCTCCTGAGCTATTAGTATAAATTCACGGCACCCACTAATAAAGGGAACTCACCCCACATTACTCGTCCGCCGAGGTGTCCGTGTGACACCTGATATAGACGATAACACTATCTGCTCCTAACACTATCGGCTCCTGAGCTATTAGCATAAACTCACGGACCCACTAATAAAGGGAACTCACCCCACAATACCCGTCCGCCGAGGTGTCCCTATGACACCTGATATAGACGATAACACCATCGGCTCCTGAGCTATTAGCATAAATTCACGGCACCCACTAATAAAGGGAACTCACCCCACGTTACCCGTCCGCCGAGACGTCCGTGTAACACCTGATATAGACGATAACGCTATCTGCTCCTGAGCTATTAGCATAAATTCACGGCACCACTAATAAAGGGAACTCACCCCACGTTACCCGTCCGCCGAATCGTCCGTGTGACACCTGATATAGACGATAACACTATCTGCTCCTGAGCTACTAGCATAAATTCACTGCACCCACTAATAAAGGGAACTCACCCCACGTTACCCGTCCGCCGAATCGTCCGTGTGACACCTGATATAGACGATAACACTATCTGCTCCTGAGCTACTAGCATAAATTCACTGCACCCACTAAAAAAGGGAACTCATCCCACATTACGAGTCCACCGAGGTGTCCGTATGACACCTGATATAGACGATAACGCTATCTGCTCCTGAGCTATTAGCATAAATTCACGGCACCCACTAATAAAGGGAACTCACCCCACATTACCCTTCCACCGAGGTGTCCGTATGACACCTGATATAGACGATAACACTCTCTGCTCCTGAGCTATTAGCATAAATTCACGGCCCCCTCTAATAAAGGGATCTCACCCCACATTACCCGTCCGCCGAGGTGTCCGTATGACACCTGATTTATACGATAACACTATCTGCTCCTGAGCTATTAGCATAAATTCACGGCACCCACTAATAAAGGGAACTCACCCCACGTTACCCGTCCACTGCGGTGTCCGTATAACACCTGATATAGACGATAACACTATCTGCTCCTGAGCTATTAGCATAAATTCACGGCACCCACTAATAAAAGGAACTCACCCCACGTTACTCGGCCACCGAGGTGTCCGTATGTAACCTGATATAGACGATAACACTATCGGCTCCTGAGCTATTAGCATAAATTCACGGCACCCACTAATAAAGGAAACTCACCCCACATTATCCGTCCGCCGAGGTGTCCGTATGACACCTGATATAGACGATAACGCTATCTGCACCTGAGCTATTAGTATAAATTCACGGCACCCACTAATAAAGGGAACTCACCCCACATTACCCGTCCACCGAAGTGTCCGTATGACACTTGATATAGACGATAACACTATCTGCTCCTGAGCTATTAGCATAAATTCACGGCACCCACTAATAAAGGAAACTCACCCCACATTATCCGTCCGCCGAGGTGTCCGTATGACACCTGATATAGACGATAACGCTATCTGCACCTGAGCTGTTAGTATAAATTCACGGCACCCACTAATAAAGGGAACTCACCCCACATTACCCGTCCACCGAAGTGTCCGTATGACACTTGATATAGACGATAACACTATCTGCTCCTGAGCTATTAGCATAAATTCACGGCACCCACTAATAAAGGGAACTCACCCCACATTTCTCGTCCGCCGAGGTGTCCGTATGCCATCTGATATAAACGATAACACTATCGGCTCCTTAGCTATTAGCATAAATTCAGGGCACCCACTAATAAAGGGAACTCATCCCACATTACCCGTCCGCCGAGGTGTCCGTATGACACCTGATATAGACGATAACACTATCGGCTTCTGAGCTATTAGCATAAATTCACGGCACCCACTAATAAAGGGAACTCACCCCACATTACCCGTCCGCCGAGGTGTCCGTATGACACCTGATATAGACGATAACACTATCTGCTCCTGAGCTATTACCATAAATTCACGGCACCCACTAATAAAGGGAACTCACCCCACATTACCCGTCCACCGAGGTGTCCGTATGTCACCTGATATAGACGATAACACTATCTGCTCCTGAGCTATTAGCATAAATTCACGGCACCCACTAATAAAGGGAACTCACCCCACATTACTCGTCCGCCGAGGTGTCCGTATGACACCTGATATAGACGATAACACTATCTGCTCCTGATTTATTAGCATAAATTCACGGCACCCACTAATAAAGGGAACTCACTCCACATTACCCGTCCACCGAGGTGTCCGTATGACACCTGATATAGACGATAACACTATCTGCTCCTGAGCTATTAGCATAAATTCACGGTACCCACTAATAAAGGGAACTCACCTCACGTTACCCGTCCACCGAGGCGTCCGTGTGACACCTGATATAGACGATAACACTATCTGCTCCTGAGCTATTAGCATAAATTCACGGCACCCACTAGTAAAGAGAACTCACCCCACGTTACCCGTCCGCCGAGTCGTCCGTGTGACACCTGATATAGTTGATAACACTATCTGCTCCTGAGCTATTAGCATAAATTCACTGACCCACTAATAAAGGGAACTCACCCCACGTTACCCGTCCGCCGAGGTGTCTCTATGACACCTGATATAGACGATAACACTATCTGCTCCTGAGCTATTAGCATAAATTCACGGCACCCACTATAAAAGGGAACTCACCCCACATTACCCGTCCACCGACGCGTCCGTATGACACCTGATATAGACGATAATACTATCGACTCCTGAGCTATTGGCATAAATTCACGGCACCCACTAATAAAGGGAACTCACCCCACGTTACCCGTCCACCGAGGTGTCCGTATGACACCTGATATAGACGATAATACTATCGACTCCTGAGCTATTGGCATAAATTCACGGCACCCACTATAAAAGGGAACTCACCCCACGTTACCCGTCCACCGAGGTGTCCGTATGACACCTGATATAGACGATAATACTATCGACTCCTGAGCTATTAGCATAAATTCACGGCACCCACTAATAAAGGGAACTCACCCCACGTTACCCGTCCACCGAGGTGTCCGTATGACACCTGATATAGACGATAATACTATCGACTCCTGAGCTATTGGCATAAATTCACGGCACCCACTAATAAAGGGAACTCACCCCACGTTACCCGTCCACCGAGGTGTCCGTATGACACCTGATATAGACGATAATACTATCGACTCCTGAGCTATTAGCATAAATTCACGGCATCCACTATAAAAGGGAACTCACCCCACATTACCCGTCCACCGAGTCGTCCGTGTAACACCTGATATAGACGATAATACTATCGACTCCTGAGCTATTGGCATAAATTCACGGCACCCACTAATAAAGGGAACTCACCCCACGTTACCCGTCCGCCGAGTCGTCCGTGTAACACCTGATATAGACGATAATACTATCGACTCCTGAGCTATTGGCAGAAATTCACGGCACCCACTAATAAAGGGAACTCACCCCACGTTACCCGTCCGCCGAGTCGTCCGTGTAACACCTGATATAGACGATAATACTATCTACTCCTGAGCTATTTTCATAAATTCACGGCACCCACTAATAAAGGGAACTCACCCCACGTTACCCGTCCGCCGAGTCGTCCGTGTAACACCTGATATAGACGATAATACTATCTACTCCTGAGCTATTTTCATAAATTCACGGCACCCACTAATAAAGGGAACTCACCCCACGTTACCCGTCCGCCGAGTCGTCCGTGTAACACCTGATATAGACGATAACACTATCTGCTCCTGAGCTATTGGCATAAATTCACGGCACCCACTAATAAAGGGAACTCACCCCACGTTACCCGTCCGCCGAGACGTCCGTGTAACACCTGATATAGACGATAATACTATCTACTCCTGAGCTATTTTCATAAATTCACGGCACCCACTAATAAAGGGAACACACCCCACGTTACCCGTCCGCCGAGGTGTCCGTATGACACCTGATATAGACGATAACACTATCTGCTCCTGAGCTATTAGCATAAATTCACGGCACCCACTAATAAAGGGAACTCACCCCACGTTACCCGTCCGCCGAGGCGTCCGTGTGACACCTGATATAAACGATAACACTATCTGCTCCTGAGCTATTCGCATAAATTCACGGCACCCACTAATAAAGGGAACTCACCCCACATTACTCGTCCGCCGAAGTGTCCGTATGGCATCTGTTATAGACGATAACACTATCTGCTCCTGAGCTATTAGCATAAATTTACGGCACCCACTAATAAAGGGAACTCATCCCACATTACCCGTCCGTCGAACTGTCCGTATGACGTCTTTTATAGACGATAACACTATCTGCTCCTGAGCTATTAGCTTAAATTCAGGCACCCACTAATAAAGAGAACTCACCCCACGTTACCCGTCCGCCGAGGTGTCCGTATGACACCTGATATAGACGATAAGACTGTCTGCTCCTGAGCTAATAGCATAAATTCACGGCACCCACTAATAAAGGGAACTCACCCCACGTTACCCGTCCACCGAGGTGTCCGTATGACACCTGATATAGACGATAACACTATCTGCTCCTGAGCTATTAGCTTAAATTTACGGCACCCACTAATAAAGAGAACTCACCCCACGTTACCCGTCCGCCGAAGTGTCCGTATGACACCTGATATAGACGATAAGACTGTCTGCTCCTGAGCTAATAGCATAAATTCACGGCACCCACTAATAAAGGGAACTCACCCCACATTACTCGTCCGCCGAGGTGTCCGTATGACATCCGTTTTTAGACTATAACACTATCTGCTCCTGAGCTATTAACATAAATTCACGGCAGCCACTAATAAAGGGAACTCATCCCACGTTACCCGTCCACCGAGGTGTCCGTATGGCATCTGTTATAGACGATGATGCCTGACACGTATATATTTTTTTTACTTAATTAAAAGTTTCTAAAAGATATTTTCCATACGTAATTACAATTTAGCAGAACCTGTCTAGTTCGTCACTGTAATAACAAACATCGTCTGCACTGTCACGTAGTAGGGGGTAAGGTAAGGTAAGGTAATTTGGCATGATATTCTCTATAATCATTTTTTTCTCCTAAGTGAAAAGTCGTTTTTTCCTTTTTTCAACGTGTATACCTACGTTTGACTCTTATTGTTTAGACAAACATATAAAAACTGCAAAAAATACTAATGGAATTAAATTATATATATTTAAAAAAATGTTCATAGCATAGGTAATTTGGCATTAGGTAAGGTAATTTGGCAATAGTATGTAGGTAATTTGGCAAGTAACACACACACACACACACGCGCGCGCGCGCTATAATAGGTCTATTACTGGTCTTTGCTCTAGAACGGACTCAGTGAAGAATCTGAACAATTTCAAAAAGAGTTTGAATGTAATCCATCCCTTGGGTGAAATATGCGTTTGGAATTTGAAAGAGAGTTATCTTTCAGACTGTCGTTCCACCTTAAACCCTTGAAAATAATGAAGGGTAGAAGGAAAGAACCATCAGCACAAGCACAACCAACTAGTGTTTGTGTTTATCCATTTTTTGCGTAGGTTTTTTTATGGACATACTTTTTGCCAATTTGACAAACAATTTTATTTGGCTTGCAAACAAAACTAAATCCTGTTTTGTCTAAGGCAGCATTTAGTATCTCTTTATTGTCATAGTTTCTGTACACAACTTCGCCTTTTGTTGAGTTGGAGTTTTTTTTAACACTATTTCCTTTTCCTCTATGTTTCACTTATTTATCAAAGAAGATCTGAAATTTGTATTTATAATGATTTGTTAGGTTTCCATAACTTAAGGACAGTAAATCCGAATATTAATACAAGTCAAATCTGACTTACAATAAATGGTAAGCTAATTTGGCAATAGATAAAATCTGAATTCCTATAGAAGGTAAGGTAATTTGGCAATATAAAAAATAATAAAGTATATTTACGAAACTCTACATTCATGAAATAACATATTTCAATTGCATATTCAAGATAATATTTGTGAGTAAAAACATCAAATACATCGAATTCATTTAAAAGTATGATGCTATGTAAAATGGGTGCTTGATTTGCTTCCCATAGCTAATTTTGAAAGAAGATTTCCTAAGCTTAAATTAAAGAAACCGTGCCTTACCAACCGAAATATGCAATCGATAGAACAATTCTTAACGATGATTTACCACTACTTTTTCAGACGAATAAACGTATATTAAAACAATAATGACTAAAAACACTATCTAATCTCAAATTCACCTGTAAACATTCGACTGAACACGCATGAGTACAAGAAAACAGTTGGGAAAAGTGTCTCACTTAAGTTGTTATGGTATTCGTATGCTCTTACGAAAGAAGGAGAGCAGCGCTTTCTAGCGGTACTAAATTAAGTTATTTTGAATGGATAGGGAATTTCGAATTAGTCTCTGAACAGTTTACTGCCAAATTCCCTTACCTTACCCCTATACTGTAGGCGCCATCAGAAAAGAATTCTTTGGTACAAAATATAACTTAAACACTTTTTTTAAAAAGCTAAAAAGTAAATAGTTTTAATATATAGTATTTTTCTTGCTAATTTTATTGCTCTTACAAGGTACAAGTACTGCAATATGTTTTTTTTATAACTTATTAAAATACAGTAATGTACTGTAATTGTAAGAACGAACTTTACTGCCGGCTACTAATTTTTTATCGTGTTGTGTAATAGTGTTGTTGTGTTTTTCGGCAGATAATTAATGTAAGTAAGCTACAACATTAATTAAATTACATATCTATTTACATATTTATTTGCTATGTTTAGCCATAATTACAAGATAATTTCACGACTTCCGTAATTCATCTTGTTCTTGAATTTGTCACCCCTCGGTCCCAAACGTGACGAATTACAGATGTTCTACTGTTTTATATAAGATAACCGATGCTAGTTGTCACGCTTAATATGAATTTCAGTCAGTTAAAATATATTAAAATTAAAACCAGAATAATTTTTGTTAAATGTAACATTTGTTATAATTTTTGTTTACACTACATACCTACTACAAAGCCGAGGCACATGGATCCTCCATCCATTACAGCCATTTCGTATTGAACAGTAGCGTTCCTAGTGACGAATATTCGTACCATTGTTTTTTCTCAAGGCGTTAGTTAGGCTATCTTTCTAACATGTCTTATTAAAAACAAAAATGTAATGCTTCAGTTATTTAAATGTTGAAGTGAATGTGAGCTTTTACACATTGTAAGCAGTTAGAGGAAATATGCATGAGGACTAAGGCTTTTAATTTGGAGGTGAGAATTTAATTTCTAACCTAGATTTTGCTTACCTGCAAATATATTATTCATTGCTTACTCATGAATTTAAGAAATAAGGGGAAATTATTTGACTTTAAACAAATTTATTGTAATGAATAGTTAATTTTAGGACTTCTGATTATAGTTTGTTATTAAAGTTGTGTGGAAATAGATAAATGAAAAGTCTAAGCCGATCAATAATGAGTGGCCTACAGGCCTAGCAACTGAACTTCCGCTAAACAGATTGAAGGTTAAAAGTATTTGAATGTCCCGTACGATATTATTAATTGTAAAATTAGTCTACAATCGTGAAGTAGACATTTAAGTTACATTGTGTATTAGTAATTTTAGGAATAATTTCATAACTTAGAAAATAGTTTTGTCAGTGTAAACTTTGTTGAATTTGCTGTCGGTGATTTTCGCGTAGTTTATTCAAGTTGAAAAAGTTTTACATTTTACAACTTGCACGGACTTAAAATTTAGGTAAATTTTTAAAACAACCTTGAGACATTCCGTTCTCGATTGTAAGTTACTAACACCATCAGTGTTTAGACTAGCTGCTAGAATGCGTTGAAGAGTTGAATGGTGCCGGCTTTAAAGGCAGGTTACCGTTAATATTGGCAATCCATTGTATCAGATGTTCTCTGTGTGTTTTTATATAATGTTCTATTATGCTATATATATTTCATAATGCCCAAGTATATGTAACAGTGGCAGGGGTGCCAATTATACCCCAAAATTCATAAACACAAACCATAAATTTACATTATAACAAGTAAAATTTTAAAAAAATTCAAGTTAATTTCTACTGAGGTTAACAAAGAAAAAAATTATTTTAGTTAGTCCAGAGCACTATTTATGATATTGTGTGGTAACCATGGCTACAGTTTAAGGTTATACAATTGAGGTTCCGACAGTAGCCAGAGAGTGGGGAAATTCATATATGTACATCTTTCAGATATATATTTGGAAAGTTGGAACAGTGCCAAGACACCCTAGACTTGGAACATGAAGATACTTAGTTCAAATCCAGCTGGGCCCAACACATTTTATTATTTAATTATTAAATGAATATTTGAAAAAACTTAAATAATATCAGTTTTAATTTACTATAAGTTAAAAAAAATGTATTTGAACTTGATTGGATGAATAAAAATGTATTTTATTAACGATTGAAAATTTGTACCAAATTTATATTAGAAGAGTGTGAACTAATAGAAGGTATTTAAAAAAGCAGAAAATGATATAAAATTTTGTACAAATTATGTTTTACAATTATTATAACTAAAACACTTGCAAATATTTTTAAAACTTGCCTGTAGTAGCACTTACTTATATTTATCGAGGACAACAGTTTTGGGAGATGTGTCCCATTGTCAACTCAGACCGTAATTCAGAGTAATATGTGTAAAATATTTACAAGTGTTTTAGTGCAAACTAGTAGCTCATGTGAAGATGGAATCAACAGATATAATTATTATTAGATTCCAAAATGTAAACCTAATGAAATATTGCTTCTCAGGGTGGGTATATCGGGATATATATTTCCCTGAACTTTCTAAAGCAGAAAATTTGTAGGCGCTTACAAGAAATTTAAAATCTAAAAGCATAATATATTATATTTATGTGTGTAGTGTATTAAAGAATTTTTAACAAAAAATTAATATTCTTAAATTTTTAAAGTTGCTTGTTGTAATCATCTTGAATTTACTGATTAAAATACAATTAATTAATATATAACTAAGACAACACTTTAGAGCTTACTTGCTGATGCCTTTTGAAACAAAACTCATGGCTTAGCTTCTTAAAAGAAACAATTGTTTCGAAAAGCATCAGCAAGTAAGCTTTCAAGTATTCGCTTGGTTACGAATTATTTACTTATATAAAAATTTTTAATTAATAAATTATTATTTATAAATTAAATGCATGCTAAACTGTTATTTTTTAAAATTAAAATAAAATTTCTCCTTCACATTGGTTTTAAAAAGCAATTTTGTATTTACAAGTTAAAATTATATCTCCGCAAAATTAGTCTTGCTTCCTAAAATATACTCTTCTTGCAACAAAACAACTGTTTATTTTTATAATTTAAGCAACTCTATGAAAAACGTTCCAAGACATTTAGATCAACAATTTATCTTGGCAAAAACCACTACTTACTTATGTTCCTCAACCATCATGTTTCATACTTGGCCAGTACAAATATTTATTTAATAACTAAATTATAAATTATTCACTTTTACATTTAAATTATAAAATTTGTGTGGTCTAGCCAGGTTCGAACTGAGAATATTCGTGTTCGAAATCTAGCGCAACTTGGGATTGCACCAACTTTCCCATAGCTAGAATTAAATATCTCAAAGATCCATATGAATTTCCCCCTTCTGGTTGTCATTAAAATCTCCATTTTAACCTCAAACTGTTACCATGGTTACCACACAATATTATAAATAGTTATCTAGGATAACTAAAATAAAATGTTTCTTTGTTAATCTCAGTAGGAATTTACTTGAAAAACATTTTTTCTATTACTTGTTTATATGGAACATGCACTTTAAGTACATCTTTTTCATTTTGTATTTATATATTTTTTTTGTCATTTTTTCATTTGATATACAGTTAGTTATAGAATGTAGAAATAAAAAAAATATATATATCATAAGTAATTATAGCGTAACTGAACGAAAAATTCTTAACTTACTTGCTGATGCATTTGAAACAATAATTTCATTGACGAAGCCAATGTAGACCACTACTCAGTAGGAACCTTGACGAGTAACGGCTTGGCTTCGTCAATGAAATAATTGTTTTGAAATGCGTCAGCAAGTAGGTTAAAAGTTTTCACTCAGTTACACAATAACTATTTATGATTTATTCAGTGACTTCAAGATGGTTACAACAAGCAACTTTAAAAATGTATAATATTGAAAAATACTTTTATTTAAAAACATTGACATTTTAAAAAAATATTTTATAATCCTATTTAAAACAAGGCGTTTAGTAAATGCATAGCATATTTAGTATGATATAGACTAACATGTAGTGTTTCTACTTTTCTGAAATTTATACATTGATTTATCAAATGAAAAATTCAAACTCATGAGTGAGTTACTTAAGTAAGTTTACATCATTGCAATCTATCATTTCAAGACACAAATTAATATTTTTGAACTTTATAAATAAAAAAATTGCTGAATTGAAGTAAATTTTTGAAAAAAATACTGAGACGTAATATTTTTGTTATCATTAAGTGATCTTATCAGTTTCGTTATCTATGGTTTTTATGGTTACATTATTTAGATATTACGTTAATTTAGAATATTTTTAAGCGACGCTGTGACAAAATATAAACTACTCTAACCCAAATTTTAATTCCAAGGTGCTAGCACTGGTTGTGCTCTCCACCATCCCCTGGCCTGGACCTACAATCTTCAAAATTTCTTGTCCAAGAGACAGTGCAACGATTGTAAGAAGAATTGTTCAGAAGGTAAGAATATTCACAAGGCAATTTGAAGCACAGTTTATTTTAAATAGTGTGATAAGAAATTATTACAAATAATAATATTCATCCAAATACAAATAATAATTTTATCATTTGTTGATTTCATCTTCACGTGAGCTACTAGTAATCACTAAACACTTTTAAATGTTTTAAACTTGCCTATAGTAGCACTTACTTTGTTTGTTGAGGACAGCGTTTTGGGAGATGTGTCCCTTTGTCAACTCAGACCGTAACTCCAGAGTTAAAACATTTAAAAGTGTTTAATAATTTTATGACATCTATATTAGAAACCTATTTTTAGAATTAAATTACAAGCAAATAAAGGAAATATAACATAATAGTGAAATATAAAATGTTGAGAAATAAAAAGTTAAATGTAGAAGGCAAAAATAAATTCCATCAAAAATGTTTAATTTTCATAATGATACAATGGAAGCGACATTGTCCTTTAATATTGATATTAATAACCCTCAAAGATAACATCTGCTACGATCATTGTTTAAAACTCATTGCTGTCAAAGTTATCTATTATAAATTCATGTAAATATATCTTTAAAGCATGGCGATCATGAGTACCCAGCTTATGTCATGCTGATAACCAATATTATCTTTAAAGAGAACATGGTATAAACATCGTTGCTTACCCCGATTCCCAAAAGGCGTAACTCAAAAGATATAAACTAATATTCAAGTAGCTCATACGTTGTCGCAGCATTTTCTAGTACAAAATTGTACATACTCTCATATTTTAATAATTTTTGCACAGAAATGGATTCCTGTGCTAGAAAAGTATCAAGTTCAGTTACCCTTGGAATGCCCATTTCATCCAATGAGAGACATCTTCAGGCCACAACAGCAAGCCAAGTTGCAGCATCGACCCTCTCAGTGGACATGTGGTTTTTGTGGAAAATCGTTTTATGATGAAAAGTTTCTGGATTTGCACTTTGATAACAGACATAAAAATAACATCAATATGGTAAGAAACAAAAGTAGTAGTATTTTTTGAATAAAATAAGTTAAAACGCTCTAAATACTTTTTGAGTAGTATTTCAAAAAATGGAAAAACTAAAAGACCCCAGTTTCAAAGCTTAAAACTATGAACATTGTACACTTTTAGTTACCTTATTCAATAAAAAAAAACAATATTTTGAAATTTTCAATAACACAAAATAAAGTTGGGTTACAAAATTCACATATTTTTTGTGGGTTTTTCTCACAAGAAAATAATTTTATAAATTGCTTATTTGATTTTATCAAGTACTTGGTGTTAGAGGATTCTTGTACATTTTTTTAATGGATTTACAAGGATTTGTTTTTAAAGTGTTTTTACCTTAACCAGTCATAAAATACAAACAAAATGAAACAACATAATACAACGAACTAGACACACTAACTCAATACATGTGTTACTGAACACTAGTGCATCAGAATACACGGGCATGACAAATAGTTGTGGAGAGAACTACATTGAAACCTTTACAATTGTACCTTATATATACACTTTTCAAATTGTTAGATAAAGCAAAACCCTGTATTAATTTTAACATTAGGAAATTTTCCAAATCCCGATATTTCGAGCTTCCATTAAATTCAAGCTTATTTCTAATGGAGCCTATTTTATCTATTTGAAAAAAAATGGTGAATTGAGTTTCAGGAAATAGTTATAGCTATAAGGTGTGCAAAGGAAATGAGTCGGGCTTCCAAGAAATGTTCATATAAAGTTTTATAAAGTTATTTAGTGCATTTTTAATTATAGTATTAGGGTTCATTAAAACTCCTATTTCATCTAATGCACAAGAACATGTTTTCGTTAAATCCGAGTGGGCCTCGGTCCCATCTAACTCAAATTATCAAAACTACTGTATATATATATATATATATTTCTATGCGTAGATAAAAAGGTTTATGTGTAACTTGTGTTTGCATATTTTCTAGGCAGAAGATGCAGTATGTTTAGCAGATTATTGTGACATTATGAGGTGTGAGGTTGTACGAACTCAAGACCTCTCTAGCAGTAGTTCAATGGAGGTAACACATATGAATACAGATATTGAAATTTGGCGAGAAGCTACAGCCTATCACACCGCTTTAACTCCAGCTGGACCACGTGACTTAGCTCGGGTATCGGTCAAAAGTGGTTTATTTGCTCGTAACCCTACGCCTTCTCCATCTTCAAATCACCACTGCCCTAGAACCGAGGCACCGCCTACAAGCCCTCCTGAAACTGAGAACATCACTTCGGATATGTGTGACAACACTCTTTTAGATTCATCAGTGCCACCAAAACATCAACGCCTCAGTGAATTACAGAAGTTAAAAGCAAATTGTAAACCAGAAGAATTGCAAAAGTTGAAAACAAGATGTGAGGTTAGGAAAAGTATAAGTATTTTAGCAAGCAATTCATATTTTGTAGCTGTATCATAGGCTATTAATATAAATTGATTCAGTAAATATATTATATTTTATTTACATTATAATATTTATATTTGTTGATTCCATCTTCACGTGAGCCTCTAGTTTTTACTAAAAACGCTTGTAAGTTCTATTTTTTATGCTACAATGATTATTAAATTTTATAAGGTTTTGGTTGGTTTTATCAAGAAATTTAGCTACTGTCTGAGTTGACAATGGGATACATCTCCCAAAGTGGCCGTCCTCAACAAAGCTCTACTATAAGCAAGTTGTAAAATATTTACAAGTGTTTTTAGTTATAATATTTATTTTGAAATTTAACATATATCAGTTGTAGAAATAGAAGAAATTAAACCAAAATACTAAATTATATATGCTAGTTATATTTCAGACATTAAAATACTATGAAATTTATTTCAAAGCTTCTCAAAACCTCTTTAGTCCACACTGTAAACTTTATTACACAAATTTTTAATTTATTGAACTGAAATATGTTTCAAAATAATTATTGGTCTCCTTCATTTTTAAAGATATATTTTCTAAAAGTAGCACTTACTCGTTTGCTGTGTATGAGAAAACCAGTTCAGGGGGTTTCTACTATTTTTCAATTCCTTTTATTAGTTCACACTCTCCTTATACATATCTTGTTAATTTCCAAACATTATTAAAATACTATTTATTTGTCCATTCAAGTTGAAACACAATTTAAACTTTTTAGCAAATGACACTTGATTTTAATACAGTTTTTCAAATATTAATTCATTAATTTTAGTTTTATATTTCATCCCGTTTGGCTTAATAAGTGATAATGTATGATTCCATAAAACAGATGATTTTATGTTATAGGTTATGTGGTAGAACACTACTTTAACCTATTGGTTATTTTACTTTATTTATATTAATTGTAATTATTTTATAAAAAGTACCTAAAACAAATTTTTTTCTTGACATATGTAGGAATTGACTAAAAGAAATTTTTTTCATACTGCTTGTTATTGGTATAATTTGAAAATAGAATTCATTTTCTGAATTCGTTATTCTCATAGTACTAAAGAGTAAGTGAATTTTTCAAGAAATTTCATAATTTAAAAGAGAAATATTCTGATAAATATCACTTATACTTTGAAGTATTCAAACCAGAATCATACTTGATACAATTGCGAATCGACTATCAAGAGCTACATTACAGTACTCTCATTTTCGAGCATTAGAAGATTTGATAACTAGAGCACTACAATATAGATCTCAAAATTTGACCTCCAAATATATCAAATAATATTCTTGTTTAAGTTCATTAAAGTGTGTCATAATCAATATTAGAAAATAGAGTTGCTAGTCAAAAATATAAATAGTTTACTAAATACTAACAGAAAGAACTAAATGAATTAAAGAATATGTCTCAACTAGACAACATCTTTTATTTCTAGGTTCTTACATCATACCTTAATAAAAGCGGATTACAAGTGTACTTAAAAAATCTTCATAACATTTTTGATTTCACTAACTGAATTTGATTTCACCAGGGTCTGATAAAGATCATTTAGTGCAACCAAAAACCTTGTTTCTAAGTAGGTTTTCACTATTGCCTTAAATTATACTTTCGATAAGTAATTCTTTATTAGGATCAAAAATGAAAGTTTTTCAATTGTAATAAACAACAAAATTCATGAGTATCATTTGTAGCAAAGAAACTAAAACATTGCATATAAAAAAGATTTTTTTATGAACTTATTCAGAGACTAAATTAAATTTTCTCTCTTTTGGAAAACAGCAGAAAAGAAATGAAAAAACAGTTCGTGCAGTAATAAAAATTAGCATTGCAAAGTGGAAGTCAGATTTTATAGTGAAAAATTGTTATTTATGTAAAATTGTTTGGATAAAGAACACAAGTCTCATTTAAATGCTGTTTTATCTAAAAGTAGTAACTTTAAATTTGCTTGTAATAATCTTGTATTAACTGATTAAACTATAAGTAATTATTTTAGTTACAAGCATAACTAAGTGAATACTTTTGAACTTACTCTTCAGCGATCGCCGGCAGAAGAGGGTCAGTTTCATAAATGAAATGATAGTTTTAAAACACGCCAGCAAGTAAGTTTTAAAGTATTCACTTACCCAATAATTAATTATAATTTTATATTGCCAAACAAATATGTCACAAGTATAACTCATGGGACATAGCAAGAGACATGGCCTTGTAGTTGTCTTCTTGACATTTAAAGTAGTGGGTGACCTGCTAACTCAGTTTATGTCATTGTTCTCTGCTATACATATCAGTCTATCACAGTCATTGTGCTTCTTCTTCATTGTGGCTAAGTGCAAGAGATGGGTAGACCAGCATCCTGGCCTTCCATCTCCGCTAGTCGACAAACTTCCTTCCTTCACATCTCAAGTCTCTTGGCATCTCTCACCACATACACTAAACAGTAGAGTCACAATAATTCATAGTAAATGGGATTGAGACCCCTCGAATTACACGGAAATATTTTCTTGTGCATCAGAAAAAATACGAGTTTTAATGAACCCTAATACTATAATTAAAATGCACTTAAATGAGTTCATAGAACTTTATATGCACGTTTCTTGAAAGCCAGACTCATTTCCTTTGCCTACCATATTGATATAAATATTTTTCGGAAATTCAACTGATTTCATTTACATACCTATAAACATTTCTTGGAAGCTTGACTCATCATTTCCTTTGAAATATATTATATAGGTTCAGATAGAAATAGGCTCAAACTAAATGGGAGTTCGAACTATCGGGTCTCGGATTTTCGAGACTCTACTATACTTGCATAAATTTCATTAATGGTAACCAACAGTGAACATGTCATATTTAATTTTGTTTCAGGTCCTTGTACGTGATTGCATTGCAGGACTTCTTGTTAATTTATCTATTCAAGATTTTAAAGATGTTGAAGGTAAAATTATTTCTTAATAATAGAAATTGTTGTTAATATTGCAGAAAAATCTGTACCTTATAAGCATTATAGAAATTAAACGTATTGTGACCTAGATGAGAGGAACTTAGTTGCATAAAGCAATAAAATACTTTAAATATTAATTGAAACAACTTTAGTGCTGAAAACAAGTCATTTTATCAACTGAAATAGAGAAAATACATAGTTGCAAATTCTGAACAAGTTGGAATACTCCAAATATATACACAAAAGAGCTTTACTCTATTAAAGTCATAAAAAAATTGTATTATGTACTTTATTTAGATAATAGTCACATATTTCACTGTACTTAAACTAAATATACCTTGAAATTACTTTCTTCCATCTGTTATAGATGTATCAATTGGTCTTACATCATAAATAAAGTTTGTTTGTAGAAATTATTGTATTTAGTCATAATGGTATAGGAATTGTAATTTCGTGTTTTTTTACTTTAAAAACTATTTTAATAGTATTATGGAAATTTTCATTTCCCATAATTGGTCTTACATTTTGTATGCCGTGTTTGGTAGTGCATATAAACTCTCTATGATACTATCAATAGCAGTTCCTTTCTCTGAAATGGAACCATGTAAGCACGAGCCATGATACATCCCAAAATTCCTCACCAGAGAAGTTTTATATTCATACCTCTTCCCCCTGTCATTTATAATCCTTTCCTAAGATTTATTGACATAGGGGATAAAGCTGTAAAATGACTGCTTGAAAACAGAATAAAAATATTACAAATTATTGTATTTTTTAATTAATTATTTTTTGTTTTAAATAAATCCACTGCAATAATATTCCATCAATAGCTATGGCATTTTTGAGGGATATCTTGAAAATAAAGATATGCACAATCACTTTGAGTGCATAGTGTTAGCTGCAAATGTTAGAAATTTCAATAGTTTTATTGTACACTGAAATTTGTCATCATTTTTGCAAATGGTGGAAATATTATGCATGAATACCTCCCTTAACATTTCCCTATTTAGCGCAATTATTCATTATAATCCTACAATATACCTTCAAAGTAAGCGGTGATTTGTATTGAAACCTGTAGTATCTGGCAAATAAGTGGAGAACAGACATCGCTTTCTAGGCCTTCTAAGAAGGGACAGTCAGCGTTTTTGTTACACTCTCAGTTACTGTTCCGTGTAAATAAACACCCTGTCTATTATTATTTATGACAAATATGTAGGTTACATTCCCTACTGTGTGTGTATGTTACTCTACTATCTGTAATCATTTTGGCAAGTCATTCTGTCTCAGTCTTGTTGACATTGTCTATAAAAATATTGACTCTATTTCATTAAAGTTGAAGACTAAGGAAGAATATAAGTTTTAATATGAAACTACAAGTTTTAAGGCAATTGGAAGTGGGTTTAATAAATATTTAAACCATATTACAAAAAAATCAAAACAAATAAGAAACATTCTTTCTTATTTTTAATACATTGCTATTGAACTCATTTTATCACCTGACATGATGACATACTCATTCAAACCTCTATAGTGCTGAATTACCACGGAGTGTGCCGTACAGTAATAATGTGGTATTACTATTTATTCTTATCCCTTGGTATGAAATGTGATATAAGATTCACCCCTGTCACAGTGTTGTTTTCTAACTTATCTCTTAGTTAGATAGAAAAAATATATACCTTGGATATTCATTTTCCAGTCAATATTTTTGACATCCAAGCTGAAGTTATTGATTTCAAGAAAATCAAACATATCTGGAAATAATAAGTAGAGTTGATCAATGATTAATTTTATGCCAACATGACCATATTAAACTCGCTACATCACAATGTTGTATCAACTCTTGGGATAAGAATGCTAAAGTATTTTAGTAACTTTTGTTTATATTTTTTAAACTTCCCAATATGTAGTGTGTATGTAAACTAAATTCTTTATTGTTGACAGAGGAACTGAATCAAGCTGTCTGCTGGTATTTGACTTGCGATCGTTACTGGCAGGACTCTCAAGCAGATCCTCGTCCATTTCCATGGGGCCTGGTTTTTGTTTTCATCATGGTTTTATCTCTTGGTATCTGTCTATGTTACTACATAATTTGGGTACTTTTTGAGTAAGTTTTATTTTATAAATAGTATTTTAGATTTATTAATTGTTGAGACGAATAGCTTTATTTATAAAATATGGACACAGAAAAATCTATATAATAATGTCAGAATAAATGTTATAACAATAATATCAGAATTCGGATAGTTGAAGTACTGTATTTTGTTTCTATAAATAAATGAAAACCTTAGCTACAAATAAAATAAATAGTTACAAAAAATTAATACACATTTCCGGAACACAGTTAAGATAATCAAGACTATTTAACTACTTATTACTCTTCTCAGTTTTGTTGTGAAGGTCTGATAATACTCAGTGAAATTATATAGTTATTAATTTCATTTACCACTATATGGCGTCTCAGGCCAAGTTGAAGGAAGCCTGTTAGCTAGGGATTAAGTCCAGCCTGGGCATATGAATAGGCTTAGACAGACCGGCAAGAACATCCCATTAGTGACGCATCGCCGATTACTCCTCTTAAAAATGTCAATCCAATAAATACGCATTATATGGGAAAAACGTTGATACGGTTTTGTTAATTACTATTAAACAAACAATTGTGTGTTTATTTCGCGTTAATCGGCTGACTTTAAGTGTAATTACCTATATTGAAAGAAAGTTACACTATATGAAGCGTAGCTGGTAATCTCTCTTCAAGTCGGCCGATTAACACGAGACAAACAAGCAATTGTTTGTTTAATAGTAATTAAGAAAACAGTATCAATGTTTATCCCATATAATGCGTATTTATTACATTGACATTTTTAAGTGGAGTAATCGGAGATGCTTCTTAATGGGATGTTCTCACCGGGCTGTCCAAGCCTATTCATAGGTCCAGGCTGGTCCGAATCCCCCACCTATCTGGCTTGCCTCAAATTAACCTAGGACTCCATATAGAAGTTTCCCAAATTTATATAGTAAAACATGTTACAAAGCTCTTGACTTATTATGAACCACGATACTAATTATAAGCTTTCTTGAATGCATTTACTGTATTTTGTTGTTAATAATGGCTGTTTCAAGATACGAGGACAAACAAAATGCATACACATTGTAAATTTAGCATTGTATAAGTAAATCCATAGGTGTCACCTTTAAAATATTAGCCTTTTTTATAGGTAAAAATGTGACTTATTACTCTATAGTCCTAAGTATCCAAAAATTCTAAGAAAAAAATTCTGACTCTGAGGTAGCCCTCGATAGGTTTTTTTTATAGAAAATGTATTCTGGAAATGCTAATGCATTTTAATTTGTCTGCAACATTCAATAGCTTCACTACATCTTTGTTTTGAGATGTTTGTTGTGAGATTTAAGCCAAATACAACCTATCATTCTACAGAGAAAAACACAATTGACTATTCAGAAATTACTGAAATCAAATTTCGTAAAATGACTAGTAATGGCAGAGTATTGGTCTGGTAATGAAATCATAATTTTTCATTGAAGAGCGCTTCATCTCATCAAAGCAATGTTCCATCAGTAGAGTATAGTCAATCAAGATTTCATACTTATGAATAATAATTATTGGATAACTGAGTGAAAATTTTTGAACTTACTTGCAAACATGTTCCGAAACAATGGTTTCATTGACGAACTCGACCAGCTACTGGAGGGAAGTTTTGTAAAACATGAGTTTTGTAAAACATCAGTGGTGGCCGATTACTGTTGACTGTTGTTTGCTATTGAAGTTGCTTGTTGTAATCATCTTGAACTACCTGATTAAATTATAAATAACTATTGCGTAACTGAGTGAAAACTTTTGAACTTACATGCTGACTCGTTTCAAACAAGTAACCGATCTGCTTCGTCAATGAAATGTGTCAGAAAGTAGGTTCAAAAGTTTCTACTTAGTTACGCAATAATTATTTCTAATTTAATTAGTGCATTCAATATGATTACAACTAGCAAGTTCATTTATATTAATTTAGAATATTATATATGCTTGAATTTACCTATATTATATATTTAGATTTCTTCTTGTTGTCAATACATTATTTCTTTAGTTCAGATGACATGAGTGTGGCAAGTACAAGTGTAACAGCGAGTTCATCTCCAGCGCATCACGCTCATTACTCTGATGATTATTACGCAATGCCAGACGATATGGCTCAGAGTGAGCATTATATCTATGTCACGTACCCACCAGATCTAAAGCGCAGACTTCTAGAGAGGTAATAGTGTTCCTTAGTACTATAAGGTACTAGTTAGTTTACTTCATAAGTATAAATAAAGTATTAATTCAGAAAAATTACAAACAACAATAACCCTTGCAACAAATATTTTAACAACCTTGATGTAGATTTTAATAACACAATTAGCATCATTAGAAGGTTACATAGTCCCCTGCAAGGCGTATGTTTGTAACCTGCTGAAGATACTAAGTTAGCAAAATGTACATCAAGGTAATAACAATACAAACAAAAAACCTCTAATCACAAATATTTTTATTCTAGTCTTCTGTACATTTCACTTACCAAGTAGCCATCCTCAGAGAAAGACAATACCTACTGGCTAACTCTACACAGTTTGTCATGTCTCTGAGGATGGTTACTTGGTAACAGAAGTGTACATAAGACTACAATAAAAATATTTGTGCTTAGAGGTTTTTTGTTTGGATTATTTATTAATAATAAACCACAGAAAATTATTCCAAGTAATTAGTACATCAAGGTTGTTTAAATATTTGTAGTAAGGGTTATTGTTTAATGATGAGGATTTACACGTTTTAAGTTTTTCAGTTTAACTAAATGAGTAATGACTTGATCCTCATTAAAACAAATAAATCAGTAACTTCTTTCACATGTCATAGTTTTAAAACACATTCACTGCAACACCAATTTCAACAAAATGCAAAACTTTTTTCTTGATATTTTGCATTAAGACCATCATAGAAATTCCTGGTGGGGATCATTTTGACCTTAGCTTTCCCATTGTGTAGACAGTTTTTAGAAATTGCACCAGTAAGCTGACAAATAGCATCCTAAACAAACAAAAAACCTTAAACTTCTTTGTTGGTAGGTTTAAATGTTTATTAAGGAATATTTTTGTCCTAAAATTAAAGTTAGTAATTATTTGTTACTTTTGTACTCAAAATATATAAAACTATATTTTTGTAATGATTAGGAATGTGAATATTTTATTTAACTTTGCAAATTAGCTGTAGAAGTTTGAATAGAATCCATGCTGGAAAGAACACAACGTGCTGCTAGAACAGTTTTTTTTTCTTCTCTGTTACTCCTGTTGTCAAGATAAGAAATTAATATTGGGTATGTGTATCTGTGATTCATCTGTGGGCAAGTTGTCAGTGATGGTTCCAGGAACGCACTCATATTTTTTGTCCTTATCTGTCCGAACTAGGGATGGTCGATATTTTCTGTCACTGTGACTTGTCACTGTTATTAGTTTAACGCTGGTTGTACCTGTGACATAATATGGAAAATGCCAGTTCCAGTGACAATGAATCAATCGGAAGTTGCCTCTGTTGTGATTGGGCAAATAGTCACAGTCACTGGATGAAACGGCTGTCATTGGTTGATTTGTCGCTGTCCCTGCTTATGGCACTGATTATCTTGCAGTATCAGTATCTTTGACTCACGTGTCAACTGTGTTTTTATTTAACAAAATTTTGTGAGTGTACACCTCATCATAGTGCAGTATCAGTATCTTTGACTCACGCGTCAACTGTGTTTTTAATTAACAAAATTTTGTGAGTGTACACCTCATCATCGTGCAGTATCGCTGACTGAAGGGGAGAGGGGGGGGGGTTGTCTCTGTTGTGATTGAGCAAAATGTCGCTGTCGCAACTGAAAAGTTACTTATATTTTACCATGGTTGTCATTGGTTGATTTGTCCCTGTTACTGGTTCTACTCATTGACCTCGTGTGTGGGTGGTCGATTTGTGTTAGGTTTCAAGATAGTGACATTGTTGTGTACAATAGATGCTATTTTGCACTCGGCTGTTTGTTTTTAATTTTGTAGGAGTTTTTTTAAATAAAATAAGCCTTCCGAAAAACAAACAAGTGAGGTGTGGAATCATTTCACCAGTGTGGTATGTCTGTCTGTTATTGGCACATACAGAGGTGTCACAGTATCCGTTGTCACCGGTACTAAAGTCACCAGTAAAAGTCACTGATCCAAACCTGGCGCCGTCACTAAAATCACCGATCCGTTAATCACTGGATCGGCCATCCCTAGTCAGAACTGGCTCAATTGCTAAATGATGAAAAATTTCTTTATTAATTACTAACTAAAGTCAATAATGACACATATGGTGTTCTAACTATAAATTAATCTAGCTTGATTTGACTTATTTGAAAATGAAAACCATCGAAGTATGACGCCAAGAGCCATACTGTGTTGAATATACTGGTTCTCGTCCGTCCAAAATTTATGGCAAGAATAACTCAGCATACAGACACTGTACAAACATTCTCTGGTAACTGCTTACCTCACTTGAATCACTAAAAAGAGAAAGGAGACAGTCGTGCTTGATCAATGTGCAGTAGCAGATCCACGTTCTCTAAAGTGAATGTGTTAGGAAAATGTATATTTTTTTTCATAATGTTAAAGATGTTAATTTTTTTCAACTTATTTCTACATCTGAATCTCAAGAATGGAGGGAAAGATATGGAAAATTAATTTTGTAATTATGAACATTTTTGGTTTTATCAGAAAAATGTCATGAATAAAACAGTGTTATCACAAATGTAACTCAAATAATGAATTTCTATTTCGTAGAAAAATTATGATTAAAAAATGAAGACATAAACAAGTATGGATATAAGTAGAAATGGGCCGATACCTAAAATTTTCTATTCCGATTCTCAAATTTTGTTTTCACTTCTCGATTCTTTGATGTTATATAGGCCTACATGATATTCTCTAATAATGAAGTTAGTTAACATCTTGTTCATATAATAGAGTCTTTTAAAAGTCCCGTTTTAATGTAATAGACTACACAAAACTTTCGACTTTGATTTATGATTTGGAATTTCCGAGTGACAAACATATTGGATAACAGTAATAGTTTATTTAAAATTACAGATATGAACTTCAGTTCACAATAACAATATAACTTCAGTAATAGCCATTTCAGTTTCTATAAATGGAGAAATAGGAACTACCTTCTCTTTGTGTTTTGTTTCGACATATATGAAGTTGTGGAGGTATAGTGGCGGCCAGAGACGAGGGGAGAGAGAGAGTGTTCAGCTCCCGAGTGAGAGTGAGACAGCAGAGCAGTGACAAACGGACCAGAAATGTTTCTGATCGTCTTTGTTGTTGCGTCGTAACAATAATATTTTTGTGATCTCAAATAGACATTTGCTTTAATCGTTTCAATTCATTCAAAGCAACTAATACTTGAATAAGACAGTTGATAATTAAATATACCACCTATAAATTACACCACATACGTATTTCATCAATTAAAACAAAACAAAAAACGGAATCGGTACTTTAATCAATGGGGAATCGAGCATCGATGGTTCCTCGATACCATTAGAATCGACAATTCCTGGAATCGGCCCATTCCTAAAAAAATTATCATTAGTAAAACCACATGAACAAATAATGTTAAAATCTACTACTACCCATATTTTTATTATTAATTTTTAAAATATGTATTAAATGTAGGCTATAATTATTTTTTAGATATCGTCTTAAAATTTTAGAAATATGGCAATTGTAAAAAAACTGATAAAAACAAATTTTAATGGTGTTTAATTTTGTACTGTAGTGTTTGAAAAAAATAGGTAGTTTAAAAATCTTCTTGAAATTTAAAGGTGTGTCCAGACAGACAGCAATATATAATAATGTACAATGCATAAAATTCTGTATTAAATTTAGATGTAAACATTAACTGCAGCCTTGTAAAATGTCATTGAAAAGCTGTTCCAGCAGAAAAACTAACAAAACTTATTGCCAAAATTTATGACTATATCAACCTGCAATATTATTCAATTATCAACATTCTCATACAAAATAACAATAATCATGTTTTAATTATTTTGGTGGAATATAATTTTAATATATATATATATATATATATATATATATATATATATATATATATATATATATATATATATATATATATGTCTTGAGGATTGTTGAGATCATGGACTTCTTGGGTAAAATGAATTGTGGAGAATTTATTGAATAGAGATCTGATTATTAGTTTAAATATGTTACACTCCCTTTTTTTTAAATAAAAATGTAATATTTTAGAAAAGTACATTAAACAATAATCATAATTGGGTTGTGTTTTCAATACATTTTTTGTATATTCAAGGTCCTGGGTATTAAAAGCTGAAGTATAGGTCTACTATATACAGTATATGTCCATTGTTTTGTCTCCTCAAATATTTGTGACAAATTCTTTAGCTTTGAACATTTACTGTGACTGTGTCAAAACTGCACTATCCAGTATTTTGTGATGGATGGTTAGAATCACTAATAAGAGCTAAGTCTACTCTAAATTCAGCTAGAAATACAAATATTTTTAGGTAGAATGTTGTCGTTATTGTATATTATGTTGAGAAAATTGTATCCATTATGGTTGGGATACAGGTGAGGTTGGTTAAGAAAATGGTAACCACTAGGCCTTTCTACGCTATACACTTTTCGACATAAAGTTCTATACAAAGGCTCTTCAGAATTCTCTTAGCCTCATATAAGTAACTTTTTAAGTTCTTAATTTAACTTTTAAAATTTTTTTCATTGTGGTCAGTTCAGTTTAACAGAGATTTTAAATACTGAAGTTGGTTAAAATGTTTCGGTTTAGTCCAGCATATGGAGTGAAGACATCAACTATCACCTGTGCGAAGAACACTTTGTCTATATTGTAGACGCGACTTTACCTATGTACCTTCTTCAGTTTAACTAAGGATTGCTTGGTCTTGTTTTAAATTCCTTCTATTAGCTCACTCTCCTGATGTATTTCTTGTACAAATTTTGAATCGTTAAAATACGTTTTTTGTTCATCCAATCAAGTTCAAATACATTTGTTTAAACCTATAGTGGATGACAATTGATGTTAGTACGGTTTTTTCAAATACAGTCGGCGCCGCTTATTGTGATCATATTTGTCAGAAGCATATTTGATAACAATAACCGAACGCTTAATCACGATGTAGGCATTGTATGTGATAGCCGTACTGCATTGAACTCACTGTATTATAGCCACAACTGTTTGTTCTGAACGGTATGTAAGCCTATCATTACATTAAGTAATTCTAATTCTGTAACACTATAGTTAAACTGTACTTACCAAATTTTGATGCTATTACGGACAGTTTTATGTACAGTAGTAGAATTTCTGTAACTTAGTTTTCTACTTGTTAAAATTAGTGGGCATATTTCATGTCAGTTTATGTTATTCCACTGTAGATTTTTTTAAAACACTGAATCTAGCATAATTGAAAAAAATATATAGCACTACGTAAAACACTTGATCAAAACATTTTAACATATAAAACCTCATTATAAAACACTTCAAACTTAATTACACTTCAAATTTACATTTACTTTTTCTCGAAGAATTCCTCTATATGTGACTGTCTGTAGTCTTCTCGTAAAATATTGTTTATAAATTGTTCATATTCATAATGTTTGTTGAAATTTTCTGCTTTTTGTTGAACAAACTGTCTTAGAATCTCAAGAGCTTGGTGAACTTCCTGCTTAGATCTTTGCGGTACACATTAATCATTGTCGTCATCATCGGTGCCTTCTTCTTCTTCAGTAACTTTTGATGATGAAGCAACTACCTCACAAATATCATCTTCAGTCATTTCCGCTGCTGTTTCAATACTATCGTCGACTTCCATCCACTCAGTATATTCTTTTAAGGACAAATCGAAAGGCTTCAAGTTCTCTTCAGAGTCTTCCTCAGATGTAGCTTTCTCTTGATTTTCTTCAACAAAAAACCTACCTTTTCTAAAACAATTTTTCACAGTTTTTTCAGAAACTTCATTCCAAGATTTTGCTATCAAATGAATAGCATCGAATAAAGAAGTTTTTTTAGCCAATTCATTTGAGGTAAGGGTTTGAAATTCATCCATATTTTCTATAATTCTAGCACGCATCTCTCGTCGATAAAAACTTTTGAGATTTTGAATTATGCCTTGGTCACATGGCTGAATAATTGATGTAGTATTGGCTGGAAGGTAAATAACTTTGATGTGTTTTAGCGTAGTGCTTATGTCATTATGTGCAATGCAGTTGTCTGTAGAAAGACAATGTTGTGTTTGAGGCGGGTATCGCATTTAGTCAGCCATTCATTAAAAATTTTTGATGTCATCCAAGCATTGGAGTTTGAATGATATTCAACCGGTAGCTTTTTGATACCTTGAAAACACAGTGGATTTTTAGATTTACCGATAATTAAGAGTTTTTTTTTATGACCAACCATGTTAACACAACACAAAACAGTTATTCTTTGTTTACATATTTTACAGCCGTTAGCACTTTCATTTTTAAATAAGTAAGTATGTTCGGGTAAAGCACGATAATAAAGTCCTGTTTCATCTGCATTGTATATGCAGCTAGGAGAATACTCGGCCAAAATCTTTGGTCATTCGTATTGTAACCAGTCCTCAGCTCCAACAAAATCATCATTTCTTTTTTCACCACACGTTTTCTTGTAAACAATGTTTTTTTTTCTTCCATCGATTGAACCATCCATCTGTGGCTTTAAAATCCTATTTTCCTATTTTTTTGGCAAGATCCTCAGCTTTTAGACGCATTAGTGGGCCGTCAACTCGAGCATCTTTTTCGCTAACATTTTTAAACCACAATTTCAAAGCTGATTCCACTTGCGGATTCTTCCCAGAACGATGTCTTTTGTTGTCAACATTTGCATTACAGTTTGATAATGACAAGAATTTTTCTTTGTTGTTCAATATTTTATGTAAGAGAGGTTGAGAAACGCCAAGTTGAGAAGCAGCGTTTCTTTGACTCATTTTTTGTAATTTACTGTACCTATCTAGAATATCAAGTTTTTGTTTAAGAATTAAATCGCGTCGTTTCTTTTTTGAGATTTGGACATCTTGCTATACTGTCCTTTGAAACTTCAAGTGACACTAAACTCTACAAAACAGATGAAAAAGATATTTAAAAATTAAATTATGTAAAGTCACACTCAAATACTGTAATAAACGTTCATAAAAATTCACTGTTAAAAAATACAGCTGTACTGTAAATGGCTCAGTAGTAACATCAACTAATGTTAACAAACAACTAAAGACGACTCAGCGAGGCTAGGGTGTTTGCGTAAACAAAGAATAAGGGAGACATTCTGAGAACTGTGTAAAGTGCTGAAACCGTTATAGAGTATTTCTGTCATTCTAAGAATTGGGCGTCATTGTGTGTTGCACGTGCTATTTACACTAGTTTGTAGACATTTTTACTTGGTCTATGCTAGTATACGTTGACGCATATGATTTTGCATGGCAAATTAAATGATAATAATAAGCGAACAGATGATTACAATAAGCGGCCTAATTACAATGTATTAATATACGTCCGTGTTTGTTTTTCAATGAAATGATAACAATAACTGAATGATAACATTAACAGTGATCACAATAAGCGGCGCCGACTGTATTTATTCAAATATTAAATTAAAAAATTTTTGGGGTCCAGCTGGACTCAAACTTAGAACCTTCATTGTTTGAAGTGTAGCGTGCCTTGGCACTGCGCCAACTTTCCAATTTCTAGAAATATTTCTCAAAGATGTATATGAATTTTCCCCACATCTGGTTGCTGTTGAAACCTTCACTGTACAACCTTAAACTGTTGCCATGGTTACTACACAATATCATAAATAGTGCTCTAGGGTAACTAAAATTAAATTTTTCTTTGTTAACCTGAGTAGGAATTTACTTTAAACAATTTTTTTATAATACTTGTTTAGCAGGAGTTGAGTAATGTGGTTAACTGGGTATCAATGACTTTCCAGTTATTTTTTTATGTTATTCGTAACAGCGTAAAATGGGATATGATAGACCCTTTTAGATACCAGTCCTTGTTTAAGGTGAAAGTGGGGAAAAGCTAGCTGGGAATCCCAAGAACCACTGAAAGAGTCTTTAACAAATTCAAATTTGAGAGCGTAGATATTATCTGAGGGTTCACAAAAGGTTTAACCCAATACCGATTAATGTAACTCAAGGCTTATCAGTTATTTGGTAGATAGCAAATCTTCATGACAGCAGTTCCGATTTTAGGCCCATTGTATGTATAATTTGACAATGTCAGAATTGGAGCAAATGCTGAATTGGATTTTGAGAATGAATGCAGTGACACTGACAGTTGTGTGATTCATTCAACGTAGATTTGCTAATGAAATTAGTGATAGTAGTAATTTTATAAATAGAAACAGTAATCAGATAATATTCCCACACCAGGGTACTTCAAATTGTATCACAAAAATTCAATTGTAAATTGATTAAAGTATGTATAAACATTTTTTTGAATATCGAAATCGTGTTGCTGTTCATGACAAGCTGGTTGTTAATTACTTATTACACATTTGCTATTACTTGCAACCACATTTTTTGTTAACTAAAAGTTGTTAAATTGTTAACTTACACTAGGAGGAAAAGTTTTTGTCTTACGACTTACGAGGAGGCTGAAGAAGTTGTAAGACAAAAACGTTTCCTCTAAATGAAGTTAAAAATTTAACAACCTTTAGTTAATAAAAAGTCTGGTGGCAAGTAATAGCAAAAGTGTAATAAATAATTTTTTTGAAATTATTAAAGTTTTTTAACAAATGTCAAGTGAACAATTGATTGTGTGAATATCAGGGAAAGCTTGCTATTAATTGCTAACATTTACTAACCGCAACTTATAATCATTCAAATCGTAAGTATTAATTTCAGTAATACTATTTCATCAATTGTTATTTATATTTTGTCACTATTTACCATTGTAAACCTCAAAGTTAGGTTTGTAACTATTTTATGCAGTTACGTAGTTACTTTGGTTTTTCCTTTGAAAAAGGATCTTTGAGCATACCTTTGGGAACTACTGTTCAGGGTGATCAAAGTTCTCAAACCTGTTGCAGTCATGGGAATTTTTTTTCACACTTGACATTTAGGGCCCCTTTCATGAAAATGTAGTTTACAGAGACATTGACTTTTCAAATGTTTTTTTTTTTAGTTTTCTTTGCAAAAAACCAAAGGAGGGTAATATTTTCCATATTTAATTACCCTAGAAATAAAATATTTCTTTAAAAATCTACAACTCACATAATAATCAGAAAATACATAAATGTTATATTATGAAATAACAAAAGAACAGTTTACAATAAAAGTAAAGTGAACGAGTTATACAGTATGTATATATATATATATATATATATATATATATATATATGAAGTTATTATTATTACTTGTAAACAATTTTTTCCACCACTAAGTGCAATAATTTTACCTTAGGTGATGAGGCACCTTTCGGTCACTTGACCATTGTCGAATGGCTGATTAATTTTTCTCTACTTTTCTGGTGTGGATGTTCGGTCCGTGAATATATATATGTATTACTAGACCGAGATTTTTTGGACTAGGAGACTGACAGACTTACCTTAGTAAGAGTCCACTCTGTAGTCTTGAAATAGAAACACATAAAAGCACTTAACCAATATGTGTGTGTGTGTTTTTGTTTTTATTAGGTTAATTTTATTATTAATGTTGTTTCTTATGTGTTCAGTGTTTTGGTGGGTAATTTTATAGATTTTAGATTCTGTGTCAACTATTAGGTTTTTTTATTATTTGTTTTTTGTTCAAATTGGGTAGGTTATATTTGAAACCATTTGTTATTTTTATTTTTTAGTGAATTGTGTTTTAGTTAGGTTTAAGAATTTTATGTTGTTAGAGGTGTGGTTTGGTTTTAGGCTAGTTTATAGATTATGTTGTTTTTAGATTTTCGATTGTTATGTCTATTTATTGTATTTATTTTGTGTTTTATTATGATTTTTTGTATTTTTTTGTGTATTTAGGTGTGATATTATCAAAGGTTTTCATGATTTCTAAATTAGTTGTGTATAGTCGGTTAATTTGGCTTTTCTTATGAAAAAATACATCAAATCATAATAAACACAAAATAAATGCAATAAACGGACATAACAAAAAAATCGAAAATTAAAAAAAACAACATAACGTAGAAACTAGCCTAAAACCAAACCACGCCTCTAACAACAAAAAATTCATAAACCTAACTAAAACACAATTCACTGAAAAGGAAAAAATTATAACAAAAAATGCTTTCAAATATAACCTACCCAATTTTAACAAAAACCAAATAATAAAAAACCTAATAGTTGACACAGAATCTAACATCCATAAAATACCCACAAAACACTGAACAACATAATAAGAAACAACATTAATAATAAAATTAACCTAATAAAAACCCAAAAAAACAAAACAAAATACAAACGAAAAAATAATTATGAAACTCAAAGAAAAACTAGAAAACAATGACTACGTAATATATATATATATATATATATATATATATATATATATATATATATATATATATATATATATATATATATATATATATTGTAACATTTATAGAATGGGCTATATAATATTATTTAAGAATTGGAAGAATATATTAGAAATAACTCACACAAAATTTAAAAAAAGAAATTCATTAAAAGATTGGTTAGATTAAATTGAAACGAAATTTAGGTAAAAGCCTAGAAAGGTTATAAAACGGTTGTAACATATAAATAAGATATTTGAACTGTAAATACATAAAGAAATTTGTTGTATCAAATAAAATTTAAAACAAGATAATCTAATAATAGTTATATGTCAAACAAAATTGTAAATACTAGTAACATAGGGCATAAGTAATTACTTGAAGGAAAAAGTGAAAAACTATTGTAAACAATGAAAGGTTATGTTTGGAAAAGTCCAGTCAAAACACACACAATTCAAAATATTACAAAAGTAAAACACAAAGACACTTCACACACTAATAATAGTAATTAAATAAACACTGGAAGGTTGGTTAAGGATCGGAAAATTGAAACAGTATGTTAACAAAATTAAAACTGGTGAAAATAGTTCGTTGACATTAACAGATGTGAAAGTAAAGAAATAGGTCAAGTTGCAGTCGACTCTAGTGGGAAGGAACGGAACTTCGTTCAATTAGAGCATATGATTTTTTTTTTAAGAAGAAGGAAGCCGCCATATTAGAAAAACAAACAATTGTTTAAAATCTAAGGACGCGTAGTTAGTGTCTGGCATGGTGACGCCGAGGAAGCAGACCTTTCTTAGCAGTCAAAATTTTACATTGGAAAGGAAATCGTCAAAATTATACCGTTTTGTGAAGAAACTTGACAAGATTAGACAGGGATAAGTGAATTGAAAGAGTTAATAAAGTGTAAATATAATTTGAAGGAACTAAAACGAATTTAAGTGTGTAAAATGTCAAATTAAAGAGAACGGAATTCTACGTGTGAGCAAGCAGCCATTCGACGTTATTTGATAAGTTAAGTACCTAGCGCTATATAAAAAAAATAAACTTTAGTGGACTCTTAGGATAATAGGGAAGTTTAAAATTGTACATTAGAATATCTTGTGATAAATAAGATGATAATCCAGTTCAAATAGTTTCGCTTTTTTTTTTGCTTATTCCAAATTAAAGTTTTTCCATCAGGAAAATATTTATTAAAACTAATTTCAAAATTTAATATTGTTTTTCAAAATTTATTTAATTAACAAAAGAAGTAAAAATATAGCCCATGCTATAAACCCCGAGATTGTAAGAGATCGTAAAATTAGCCAAGGGTATTAAAATTGTGTAACTATAAAATCAAAAGAAATAAGAGTTAAACCGAGTTTGTTAAAACTTGTTAAGTTATAAATTTTTGTTTTGTGTTTATTGTTTAAATGTTGAGATGAAATTGTGATAATAAAGAATTATGAATTGTTCCTGAGTTGTTTGTGTTTTAACTAGAAATAGATATCATCATTCAAATAAATATTTAATAATAAAAATAATAATAATAAACATAGTTGTATTGCGTTTTATAAAAACTTTACAATATATATATATATATATATATATATATATATATATATATATATATATATATATGAAGTAGATAAATTACTATTGTAAATACTTTTATCCACCACTAAGTGCAATAATTTTACCTTGTTGTGATGAGGCACCTTTCGGTCACTTGACCATTGTCGAATCACTTAGTGGTGGAAAAGATTATTTACAAGTAATAATAATAACTTCATAAAGTCAGTGTAACGGAAAAATAATGGACAACATGAAATACCACAAGATTATATATATATATATATATATATATAGATTTTTTGGACTAGGAGACTGACAGACTTACCTTGTTCCTAGTCCAAAAAATCTAAATAATCTTTACCAACAAAAACTAACTTATATATATATATATATATATATATATATATATATATATATATATATATATATATATACACATATACATACACAGTAGAGTCTCATAAATCCAAGTCCCGATATTTTGAGCCTGTTTCTATTTCATATTTTATCTGTTTGAAAGGAAATTCAAATTATTTACTGTTAGACAATGCACTTTCGCATCCTGATAAAGATCAATTGTGCTCTGATGATATCCGTGCTTTATTTCTACCCGCAAATGTTACGAGCCTAGTCCAGCTGATGGATCAGGGTGTTAAAAGTACCATAACACAAAAATGATTTGATAAGCAGAAGACACTTTATAACTTTTTCCGAAAAAATGTAGCAACCATGATGAACTATGTATTCCAAAGCAACATTAATTTATGTAATTACTCTAATCAAAAAAATCCTATAAAAATAATTTGTGTATTCTGAATTATAGTATTAGGGTTCATTAAAACCCCTATTTTTTCTAATGTACAGGAACATATTTCCGTGTAATTCGAGGGGATCGGTCCCATCTACCTCGAATTATCGAGACACTACTGTATATATATATCCTAATCCTTTGAATTGTAAACTTTAAAAATCTTTTATAAACATTTCTGTTGCGAATGTCTTTTAACTCAAGACATTAAAAAAGCAGATAAATGCTTGTGATGGTAAGATCACATAACTGGCAAAATATCTATGAATTTATAGATTATACATTGGTAACAAATTGGTAAATTTTTTTATTGAAAAAGAATATTTAAAAACAAGTGTTAGCATTAGTTTTTTTTTTATATATCTTTCCTGGATACACTTGTTCCGGGAAACTAGTTTTTTCCCATTATTGTCTCTTTCAAAAGTTACCTCAATGATACTAACACATTTGCTGCTGCATGAAAATAAACTTTATAATGCAACCTCAAATGCAGGGAATATTTCAATTAAACATTCAGTCTGTCAGTAGAAGTTTATATAGACCTAAGCAAACAAAATATTGTTCCATGTCTGGACATACCTTAAACTGCTTGTAGTAGCTTAGTGCTTTTAGAGCAATTATTACTTCAGACTGTTGAGTTGAAATCTGCTAGAGCAGTGGTTCTCAATCTGGGGGTACGCAATGGGATTTGTGGAATGAAAAAGTGTAATGGCAGATATGTTTAATAACTAAATGAACAAACTAGTAACTAAAAAAACCATCCACAGTAGTAAACGAGTATATGAGTTAGCCTACTATTATATCGTTACGTCACAAATTGACGTCAAAATTCACATAATTTGTTAGATACTTTCCAATGAAGATAAATGGAAAGCTTAATAAAGATATTCACCAGATTCAAATTCCTTTTTCTAAAGAGAATTTTCAATCCGCAGTTAGATATTGCACAGAAAGAAAGTTTGAATGAAATGTCTACTGACAGGACAATGAAATCATCTTTCAAGACAAAACCTTTCAGAAACCTTGGGTTGGGCCTCAACGGCGAATGTGAACATCTGTCTGAGATGACACTGAATGTTTTGTTAGCTTTTCAATCCTCTGTATTGGTGTAAAGAGGATTTTATTCTATGATTTTACCAAAAATAAATACAGAAATAAGGTGGCTGCGACCCCAGATATCAGAATGTATTTGGTTTCTTTCAAGGCAAACTTCAAAAAACTATGTACAGCAAAACAAGGTCAGGGAACCCATTATTGTGTAAATAAACAAGAAAAAAGGCCTAAAATGTTTCAATTTTTTCATTAATTTTTTTATATAAATAACAAAACTATTAATTTTAAAAGAACAAGTTAATTTAAAATGTTTAAGTTCTGAATGTATTTCCTGTTAAAATTGTAATGCAATGATAGTCACAAAATTATATACTTTTATTGGGGCCTATTTTCATTTGTCTTTGTTACACCAAATTTTATTTTTATTATTGTGTCTAGAATAGAATCTAATCCAGGGTTACAATTTATGATAATTGGTAAGGAGTACGCATCTGAAATAAGGTTAAGAAGCGCTGCTCTAGGCCTATATATGCTAAAAGTAAATGTTAAACAATCAATTTAAATATTTTCTGTTACTTGACCAATTATAGCAAAATACTATCAAGTCATGATAAATATTGTTTTATGTGGTTTAAAATTCAAAGAATAGTTTTGAGAGTAATTAACATAGTGTTATTTGAATAAGCTTCTCATTCTCCAAATTAGTTCTAGTATAGATTTGTTGTACTAATGTGTTTGCATGCTTTGTAGCTGCTACAACCGAACAACCCGTCTGTGAACTCCTGTCCTTGGAAACCATGTGGTAATTTTTAAAATTTTCAAGTATTTTTAATGTAGAGCTTATATTTTAAACATACATTTGCTGTTAAACATAATTCTGTTGAATTGAATTAAAATATATAACAACGATAATTTTACAAGACTAGAGTTGATTTTGAAACTGTAGTTTACAATTTATGATTACAGTAGAACCTCTCTAATTCATCACAGTAATAACAAACATCATCTGTGCTGACATACAGTGTAGGCGCCATTATAAAAGAATTCTTTAGTACACAAGAAAATTACGAGCTTTATTAAAAACTAAAACGCGGATGGATGTAAATTGCATTATTTTTCTTGCTATATAACCATTCTTAGAAGTTAATATAACATGTTTTTTAATTAATAAATTTGTTGAGCACTGTAGACTAAATAAATACATTCCACTAACCACAATACAAAAATCTTTATTTCACTACAATTACTTTATGTACATTTTGATTACATGGTAATCATCTTCAGAAGTACTATATAAGTATGATAAAATTATTGTGAAATTGTACTTCTGAAGATGATTACCATGTAATCAAAATGTCCATAAAGTAACTGTAATGAAATAAAGATTTTTGTATTGTGGTTAGTGGGTTTCATTTATTTAGTTGTTTTATAATGTCTTTTATAAAATTAGAGTAACAATATGGATTATATTGCAGGATACTAGTGTCAACGCAGAAATTATGAACCCCTGAGTTTGAGCTTCAACTACAAGCGAACCATTCGTGCTAGAATAAAACTATTCACACCATTAATTAGCATGTTTAATTCTGCGTTTATGTATATAACAAAATAATTTTAGCATGAATTTTGTTAAACTTAGCTCAAGATATAAGGAAAAAAGTATAGTTTTATCATCTTTTTTTCGAAATTCCACTTTAAAGCATATCTGCATTAAAACCATTGGTCCAATCTTTGTGAAATTTTTGTACTATATTACATGACTCATTAGTAACCTAAAATTGGAATTATAAAAATTTATCTTATTAGGGAGTTTCTGTAGATTTATTACAGCAACCTTATTTCACAGCTATTTTGTCCTAATAGTTTTATTCTAGCATGAATGGTTCAGTTGAAATTAAAGCTCAAACTCAGGGGTCCATAACTTCTGCGTTGACAGTAGTGCTTTTATTGTACTGTTGAGTTTTTTGGTTGACATAAATAATGTAATTACAACATAAATTACATTGCATACCTATGTGTTATGTTTAGCAACAATCACTGTTAGTTTTACTGTAATTCGTCACTCCCTCAGTCCCAAATCAGAGAGATTCTACTATAATTCCTTTAAAATTTTCTTATTGAAAAAGATACAATTATAATTTAAGTTAATTTACAATTGTTTCTTTAATTATGTTAATATTAATTTCTTTATGAAAATTTTACATGCAGCCAATCACAAAATAAAGGAGGAAGAGTATCTGCATGACATCACAGCATGTGAGATTTATTTGAAGAAATTTTGTGATCATGTTCACAAGGCCATGTTTCAGGCATTTATATACGAAATTATTTAATTCAAACTAATTAAATTTTTATGACAATTTAGGAATTATTAAAAAATAGAAAATGGTTAATATAGTACTGGGACAGGCGTGTTTTTGTAATTTTGCTCGTACACTACCTCGTAAGGTAGCTTGCAGGGTAATTCTACTCAATGAAGTAACTATAAAGTGACTTTTAAGATTGAGCAAAATCTAAAAACGTTGGAACAAAAGTAATATAAACAAAGGTTCAATACTTTTGTTATAATGTTTTAAAATAAAGCCAGACAAAATAATTGGTTTAGGTCAGGAATTGTTAACCTTTTAGACACTGCAATACCCTTTTTAGGTTGAATATTTTTGCAGAGCTACAATGTTACCAAATTTTTTCTACTTGTAACAGTTACATGTTAAGAAAGATTATTACACACCACTTTAATTAAGACAAATGAAAAATCGGGTGGTTTTTTATAATTATTATTAAAAATATTCTGGTTCATTTGCAATCCTTAAATTTAAAGGGTTTGTTTCAAGTGTTGGTGTAACATCCCTAGACACTTTATCTCCCTCCTTACTCATATCATCTTATCTTATAATCATAATTGAACTATTCCACTAAGGATATTTGCAGTAAGTCAATTTAACCCTTTGATTAGCAAGATGTGCCTGTCCTGATATGGCCTCTAGGAGCAACATATTTTTAAGAGATTTTTACACCTTTTTTTCTTTATTATTCTCTAATTTTTTATATTATAGAAATATATTTGATAATTTTTTTCACTCATTTTCTCATGTTAACCAAATTTTACCTCACATTTACTGATAATTTTTTTGCTAAAAATTATCTGTTTGTAAAACGCCTATTCATTGTAAAATAGCACACTAACTTTGAAATGATCTGCAAACATGTGAGAGAAACCATAGACTTTGGACATAAAAGAATTTCTTCACTATTCAATCACCTATTCATTGTAAAATACAGCACAAACTTCAAAATGATCTGTAAATACGTGGGAAAACCAATAGACTTTGAACACTAAAATGACTATGTACTCTGTGTAGTATTTATTGTCCAAATAGTGCCAAATATCCTAGAATACAACACAATACACAGGAAAACAGATCATAAATGTACGGCTATGTTAATCTGAGAAAAATGGTAGAACCTACGTATACTGGAATGCTTCAGCTGGCCGTTGCATAATCTCTTGTACTGGTATGTGAATGCTAATCAAAGGGTTAATGAGCGAGTAGTAAAAATGATATCATAACTTTGGGTGGCTTGTAGCGCAGTCATGTCATAATTGTGTCATTACTGTTCATAGGATTGTTTTCAGATTGAGTTATGTAGTGATCATTTGAAACATGCTATATGGATTTATATTTATGTCAGAAACTGTATTGTTTGTCATTAGGTATCCTTGAACTGACTTCCTACAGTAAGAGAAACTAATAATCTCATGAATTGTAATTTTAGGAAATTTGTTCTGCCTTCGGTAAGTTCCAAGTTCCAGAGTACTAAGTAGTACTCTAGACTTTTACTGAGATACTAACTGCATTCATACAGATTCTAATGATGACCTCTCGTACATTTCCCTTGATGATCATAGTCTTTTAGGTTTAACTTCTGCAAACAGACACATGTTGATGTTCAGTTGAAGCACAAAGCTGTTTGTTTATATTTCCCCCAATCTCAAAACATTGGCAAACGGCTATATTCAGTCCTTATTTTAATGAGAATGCTTCAAAACTGAAGAAGTTTGATCAAGCTTTACTTAACTCTTCCTTGACTACGCTTGGATAATTCCGATTGTTATAACCAGAAACTCACTCCATTTTCTGGTGTTGTACAAGTTTTTTTTAACTATTTAACATGTTGGGTGCAGGTGACCAAATCTTTCAAGACAAACCCCATCATTCACCAAGTAGCATCATTCCATTTTATTTTTTAATGCCCCACTCACTAAGCTAAAAATAAAACGATAGTTGACTTGTGTCCATCATATCAGTGAAGCATTACGATTTTCCAAAAGTTTTTGCTGTTTAATTTTGTTTTATTTATTCTTTCAAAGGAAAGTTCTACATGAATTATTAATGCATGTATATTGATTATTATTTTTATTAAATTAAATTATAACCATACTAAAATGTTTAAAATGTCAATCTTTTTTATTTTTTTAATATAACCTCTACTTTTTACTAAATTTAATTTAGAAACTTTAATACTTAAAATATTAAACACATGTTAGAGTTATTGGAAGTATCTCAAATACTGGATTATTTTCTAACTGGAAAGTTAATGGTAATTAATACCAAAGCTCTTAGAAAAACTGAGAAGTATACATTTTGAATATGAACCTATTAAATATTAACGTTAATTTTATCATTAACTTTACTTTTCTGATTGCTTAAATTCTGTAGTAAAAGTCTAAGTTACTGACAATGAGCAGTATGGGTTTATCTTGCTCAAGAGGTTGTTCTTGTCTTGTGAGGTAAAATACAATATAGAATGTAAATAAAGAAACAAACTTACAACCCCGTAACTAAATATTGAAATGTAGTGAAACTGTTGAAGGCGAATTGTTGCCAAAATCTAGTATAAAAGTCTTAAAATGAGTACAAAACTGAATATAAATTAAAGTCAAATGTGTTGCTTAAAAAACTACTCTGTAGTGCTAGTTTGTTTCCAGCATTCTCATTAAAGTACAGAATGCACATGATAAAATATGTTTGTGGTTTGTACAAGATTTATTAGCTTAGAAGCATTAGCAAAACTGTGGGTGATATGTTTAATAACACAGCTAAAAAGGTTCCTAGATTGTGGTTTTCTTGTAGAACTAAGCAGCCAAAACATTATTAAAAGAAAGTAAACCAATGACCTATTTTATTTTTTCTTAGACAAAAAATTCCTGGTATTGGAAAAGTAAATTTATAATTTTCTTTTATAAATTAAAAATAAAACATGCTTGAGAAATTTTACTATTTAGAAGTTGTAATGGCAATATGTAAGTATTTTATGAACAATCATTTTTGCATAGTTAATGTATTGTCGCATTTAATGTTTATTTTCTATAACAGTTAATTCACTCTCTGATAGTTGCACAATCTTTGTATGTATTTAAACAAATAAATATTTTGTAAACCAGTATTATTCTAGTAATTTTAATGATACCCATTTTAAAAACAGAAAGTTTTTGAAAGAAATTAATATTTAGTTCATTCCATAATTCATGAAGATAAAGGCTTATATATGTTTATAACTCACTTCAGTTACTCTCTTTGATTGACAAAGGATCCTGTGTGCCCGAAATATATCAACATTCCAGTGTGTTTGTTCAAGATTACAGACTACACAATAACTAGGTATAGTAAGAGACTATAGAGTGAGATAAATAAGTCCTTTTTGATGTTTTAATTTTTTTAAGAAAAAATACAATCAATGCATTTTATTTATTTTTCTTGTTTTAATCATTGAAAACTTCTCATAAACATTCATTAAAAAAACGATTATTCCAAAAATGACTATAAACTTTGTAAGTATAAATATAAAATACGTAGATACATATAGTCTTTGAAAATATACTGCTTTATCCCCTTGCAGTAATCAGAAAAATTATCCCTGACTTATATCTTATTGGATGGACTAGGAAAAAAGAATTGTCCTTCCATGAACGGATGTATTTTCGTTGAGCTTTTATACAAATTATGAGGGACACAACAATCCTTACTCTGTCTATGTTATGTCTTCAGTATTGGTAAATTCAAAAGTTCCTATTTATGCTTGTTATAGATAGTCAGAAGGCTACTTGAGTTTGAACAGATCCCTGTAGACAGTTATGGAAGGAGTGTTTATAATTGAGTTACGCCCATTGCCAAAAGCTATGTGACAACGATTGTCATCTAAATTGACAGCCTACAGTGCAAAAGATATGTGTGAAATTAGACTCAGTCTTCTTTGAAAAGCAATCCCAGTATGAAAAGAGTATTATCAACTTTGTAAATGATTGTTTTGTTGCTTTCATTTTATAGACAAGTATTTATTCAAATCCTTCTATTAGCTCACACTTTCCTGATTTAAACCTTGTACACATTTTCAATTGTTAATAAAATATATTTTTATTCGTCCAATCAAGTTCAAATACATTTTTTTAAACCCATGGGAGATGGCAATTGGTGTTAATACAGTTTTTTCAAATATTTATTCAATGATTAAATTATAAAAATTTGGAGTGTCTAGGTCGGATTCGAACTGAGTATTCTGTTCGAAGTCTAGTGCTTTGACACTGAGCCAATTTTCTCATAGCTAGAAATGTACTTCTCAAAGATGTACATGAAATTTTCTTTTGCCAACATTTGGTTGTCGTCGAAACCTCCATTACACAACCTTAAATTATTGCCGTGGTTACCACACAATATCATAAATAATGCTCTAAGATTGAAAATGAATGAGAAGAATAACATAAACAAACAAACTTGATTACAAACGGTATCAAATCTTGCTTCACAAACGAACAATGCAAAAGGAAAGAGAAAAGAAACTACAACACAATGCAAGTAACAAAAAATAAGGAAGCGTATAGTTACAAACAAAAACAATAGTCTAACACCATACATAGAAAGGAAAATGAAGAATTGCAAGGAAATTCGCTTTCTATTTTGTCACTTAATATTGTTATTCTGACATATGCATATACATATTTATATTAATTGTAATTATAAAATAAAATGAAACTAAAATAAAAATTTTCTTTTTTGATTTAAGTAGGAATTGACTTTAAAAATTTTTATATTATCTGTCATACAAATTATCAAATTGAAAGAGATTTTCAGGGTATATTACTCCACATCAACAGTTTATATAGCCAATTCTTATATTTTATGCCGTGTATGCAATGCCTCAAAATATTCATCCAGAAATAGTTAGATGGCTTATATTATGTTTTGAAAAAATATATCATTTCTTCAATTATTCCTATCTTTAGGCACACATCTAAATACAATAAAACTATTACTGAACAAATAGTGTGAAAAAGCTGTAATAAGCATGAAAAAAGCATAAAGACATGTTCTGTTTATATAACAGATTATCCAACAAGGTGCATTTAAATTGACATCATTGAGTAATGGCTATTGCAAATGTTAGTGATAATGATCACAAGAGGGGGATTTAGACCTGGTTATAAACACCCCATTTACTGGCAATATGACTACTATAACCAATTGTAAGCACCCATAACCAATTGATTGGTTTCTTTTTGCATGCTTTTCAATATACCATCCATGACCCATTATTGGCTTGCCAATGAAGTGGTCGGTTTTTGTTTTGAAATATTATTCTAGGCTTGGAAATATAATTTAGTGCATTTCTTTTGATAGTATTTATTATAATTATAATTATAATTTTATTCTGAGAGTCACCTTTATATAGTTTTCTTGATAGACAGGCATTAAAAAAATTTAGTGCAGTGGTCACCCCTGCACAGCAGCTCGACTTTTGACATAATCACTTCAAAATGTGTGGGTCATAATTTGGAACAAATTAACAAAGTTATTGATCAATAATTTCTAAGATCTAGGGTCAGTTGTACATATTGTACAAAGCAGTAAATCTATTTAACCATCATATTGTAGAAAAGATTTTAAAAAACATTATGTGTAAGACAAAAACTAATTTAATTAAACATACTGAGATAATGAGGGAATAGAAATAAAATTACTCCATTAAATTTAGTATATTTTACATACATTTATATAGACAATTATGCACCGTGTGCAGTGCAGACAACTGTTATGAGACTTAGCACTGGAAGACGTCACCAGTACACATGTCCTCATAATAACGCTGACTAATGAGCTTAATTTTAATTTCCATATCCAAATTGTGATTTTAAATTTAAAATCTTATCTTAGCAATAAAATTCCCAAAAACATAATGGAATTACCATAATTTCTGTATAATTCATGACACTATTCCTAACACAAGGGATTGCTAGGAAGTTAGAGTGGAGGCAGTGGTGGGGTGGTGAAATGAGTGGAACAAAAGCATGTAACTCCGCAACGAAAGGCATGATTTATAGGGGGTTAAGAGAGAAAGCAGTGGTGAGGAGAGGGGAAACAGAGTAAAAGCTAGTAACCCCATAACACAACTAATTGCTAGGAAGCTAGAGTGTAGGAAATGTCTTAGTGGTGGGAAAACAGAATGAAAACTTGTAACTCCACAGTATAACGAGTGATCACAGAGGGAAACTTGTAACCCCCAATAAAACAAGTCATCAGTAGAGAATTTGACAAGGCAGTGGTGTGAGAACATAGCAAAAGCTTGTAACTCCACAACAACTCGTGATTGTTGGAGAGTAAGAGAGAAAGGTGTGGTGTGATGGCGGCAGTCAAAAGAACAAAAGATTGTAGTTTCACAATACAGCACGTGATGCTTAGGGGGTTAATCTCCCTTAGAAATTCTGAAAATTCAGTTTTTTCCCAATCAGTGGCCACCCTATATCTAGTAGTTGCTTAATAACATAGCCCACTAATAAATTAGTCCTTTAGGTCTTCATGCGGGTAGTTCAAAGTCTAACTTACATAGGGACATAGGTGACAAGGCTATTCCAAATTATCATAGATCTTAAAATTACTATAAATTTTTTTTAAAGCCTAGTAGTAAATTTCAGTACTGATGTCTTTACATTTTGAACTGATTTATAACAAAAGTCCTTGATCTGGTTCTCAACCTAAAATGATGATTCTTCTCAAATAAAAGTATTCTATTTTAATTTAAATGAAAAAATGTCTTTCATAGAAGGACGTAATAAACTGGTTTGATACATACGTAAGGGGAAAATTCATTACATCTAAAAATTGTATAAGATATTTTATTTTACAAAAATGTACAAGAATAAGTGGTTTCAGGTCGGCTTGTAAGATTAGTGCATTATAAAATGTAAATTAAAAACAAAATAATTGTCACACAATAAGACTTTTTATCTTGGTGAAATATATTTCAATAACAATGTATTATTAAGACTAGTTATACAATATGTCTACAATGTTGTTCACACACTCTGCTGTATTTATGAACAATTTTTTTTAAAATTATTGCAAGATTTAGTACTTTGTTTCTAATCTACATTTTATAATGTATGATAGAACAATAAAAACACTAAGCAGTACCAACATACTAAAATGTTACCTTAAGTAGCAGATATTTATATTACTGTAATAATCCTAGAAAATGAAAAACAGTAAGAACAAACTTGTTTAAACTGTAACTTTAAACCTGTTTAAAAGTAATTGAATAAAATATTTGCATTTTGTAAAACATTTTAGTGAAAACATTTGCAATTCTCCAGTTCTTAACTTAGTTAAAACACTTTTAAATAGATAGTTAACTTTTTGAGTTGTTTGAATTTACCTTATTAAAATACAGGATACACACTTAAATCCAAATTATCTAAATGTTGTTAATTGTCAAATTATTAAGTAATCCAGCAAAGGATCAATGTGGGACATCAACACATTGATAACCTAATTTAAAGTTATATAATACTAAAGGTATTTATTACTTATAATAAATAAAACTATTACTAAACCTTAATTCGTAATAAATTTTACCGCCCATTCAAAACATTGCTAAATGTATTCAGTTCTTGTCCCAAACGCCAACGAATAACTGTATCTAGATATGTTTGCAAACTCTGTTGATAATCTGCTAGATTTACTTGTTTATCACAAGATTCAGTATTCAATAAAGAAGAGATAATGGGATCCCATAAATCCTTCATACAATATCTGAAACAAACACTTATCTTATCACACATCTATTTCACATTTGGTTGTTATAAGGTAATGTTATGTATTTATTAAACAAGTACAAGCTTGCTTAAAATGCCTTGATGTACTGGTTGAAAGTATTAATTTTAAATTTACACTTTCAACAATTGTATAAGACGATTTATATAGGCCTCATTATTTTCATTTTATGTCTGTTTTAAGAATAAAAATAAGATAGATCTACAAAATATCTTAGGAGATAAATTGTTGTTAAAAATTATGTTGGAAATGTCCTCCTTCTGCCTCTAGGTAAAGCTGAATACATCGTTCTATGATTTTGGCAGTTTGTTGCATTATAAATACTGCTAATTTCGTGTGTAATATTGTTCACCAAATCATCCAAAGTCCGAGGGTATGTAGTGTAAACTCTTCCCTTTAGATAACCCCACAGGAAGAAGTCTGGTGTGATAAAGTCCGGTGATCTTGGCAGCCACAAATTCCTGAAAATTATGCTGCCTTCAAGTGATTTTGGATCAAAGCTATAAACTGACCTTAGCTAAAGTGACCATAGCACTGTTGAAAGTACCGTTGATGCAGCTCAATTACATCCAATTATTTAACGATTTCACTGAAAACGAGTTAGTATTCTTGTGTGTTCACTATAACGTGGAAAAAATGGAACCCACGATTCTCCTTGCTGATACTGTGAACTGAACTCAGTATCGGCAACTTCTCTCTGTTGACAAATAAGCGACTTACAAGCAAAACTCCCAAGATCTACTGCGTTTGATAGGAACATAATACCTTTTAGCGTATTACTACTCAAATAATGGAAAAAATGAAAATCATGAGTTTTATGTGAATCACTCTAAATTATATTTAAACTAATTTCTTTAATGCAAGAAAAAATGTTTCGTCAAAATGAAATTTCCCAAATAATTAGCTATAAACGTTTTTGTACAGAAAAATTGTGCCAGAGAAATCAGTGGTATTTGTGGCTATATGAAAATCTATACCATAATTTGTTCTTTCACCTAATTATAAAATTTCACCATCAGTTAATTACTGTATTTCAAGACTACATGAAACAAAATCATATCTTTTCACTGTTGCTTAAATCTTCTGATAGGAATATATCTTATTCCAAGAACCTATCTTAAAATTCTAGCCGTCTAGAGAAGTTATCTTTTAGATACAGGTAAAATATAACTCCCAGACTACTACAGACCAATAGGAAAAGGAACTCTGATCACTGATGAAGGAAATCATCAATAAAAATTTTTTACAAGCAAAAATAATTTTCTGTGTATAAAGTAGCAACTATCCACATACAATGTACAGTAGACTCTCGATAATTCCAGGTAAATGGGACCGAAACCCCTTTGGATTACACAAAAAACGTTCCTGAGCATTAAAAAAAAAACAGGAGTTTTATTGAACCCTAATACTATAATTCGAAATGAAATAAATAAGTTTATAAGACTTTATATGAATATTTCTTGGAAGCCCAACTCATTTTCTTTGCATACCGTATTCATAAAAACATTTCTTGGAAGACTGACCTAATTCATTTGCATACCATAGGCCTATGAACATTTCTTGGAAGCCCGACTCATCATTTCCCATCAAATAGATAAAATATGCTCTAAATAGAAATAGGGTAGAATTTAACAGAAGCTCAAAATATCGAGACTCAACTGACCTTTGAGTATTGTAAAGAGAAAGACATCATACCCTAACTTAATATTTTCCTTCCTTTTTCTCAGTAAAACAAATTTTACATTTTAAACAAAGCATTGCAAATAGAAACATTTTTATACCTACAGTAGAACCTCATTAAGTCGGACTGTTGACTCAAATCTCCGGATAACATGGAATGATTTTCAAGGTTGAATAAAAAAACAATAAGAAATAAAAATCAAATATATATAGTAACAGTCTAACACAACAATAAAAACGTCTAAGACATAAAGATAAAAAATAATGCTGATAGGACTACAGGATCGCACATTACGAAAGTGGCTCATGCAATTAAAACGGCCAAAATTTACAAATATGTTTGCCTAGGAATAAATTGTTAAACTGTATATACAATATTTATGTATGTTCATATACTGTACATAATACTCTTTGTTTGATAAATATAAGAGTTTTTCTGTAAGTACAATGTCTTCTTTTAATTTTTCTTTAGTGTCCGGCTAATCCGGATGAGCAACTATCCTAGTTAGTCCGAATTATCAAGAATCTACTGTATTGAGACAAGAATGGCAGCATAATTGTATAATATATTAGTGACAAATATTAAAAATTTAAAAGGAAACATTTCTTAGTTCATAACTAGAGAACATGTTAGAAAAGTATATACAGTAGTCTCGAAATTCTGAGTCCTGATAATTTGAGGATATTTCTGTTTAAGCCTATTTTATCTATTTAAAAAAAAAATTATGAATTGGGCTTCCAAGAAATGTTCATATCAATACTGTATGCAAAGGAAATGATTTGGGCTTCTAAGATACGAGGGTGGTCCACAAAGTAACCTCCGTTTTGAAATAAAAAATAAACCATTCGAGATACAAAAATTTTATTATATACATGTTAAAACTACAGCTTTTCTCTACTTTTCTACATATTCACCATACAAATTCATGCACTTATCATATCTTTTAACAGTTTTTTAAATTCCGTCTTTAAAAAAATCTGCCGCCTGAGAACGTAGCCAGCCTGTCACAGCGTTTTGAAGCTCTTCATCACTCGCAAACCTCTGAGATGCAAGCCACCGCTTCATTTACGGGAAAAGATGGAAATCACTGGGAGCCAAGTCCGGGCTGTAGGGGGGAGGTGGTAAAAAACGTCCCATTTAAACTTTTCCAAAAGTTCAGTTGTTTTTTGAGCTGTGTGAGGGCTGGCATTGTCATGGACAAACACAACGCCCATTCTTCCATTTTTAAAAAAACGAACACATTGACGGATTACACCTTCGCTCATAACGTTTGGGCCATACACTGCACTCAATTCACGATGAATTTCAGCTGCTGTGTAACTTTTCGACCACAGAAATCTTATTACACCTCGCACTTCACATTTGGCGGGATTTTCTATCGCGGCGCTCATGTTTTTACGTTATAACAAAAGAATGCGCGATCGTACGATAGTCTCCCTTGGACAGCTAGAAGCACACTGAACGGCTGCGCACACCGATATGAGAATGGCGGCGCTACCCCCCCTACTTATCGCGCCACGCACAAACGGCGGTTACTTTGTGGACCACCCTCGTATATTTATATTAATACGGGCTTTCAATAAATGTCCATATAAAAGGATTTTGTACATTTTAAATTGTAGTACTGTATAAGGGTTCATTAAAACACCTATTTTTTCTAATGCACAGGAACGTATTTCCGTGTAATCCAAGTTCTCAGTAATCCGATGGATCTACCTCTAATCATCGAAACTCTACTGTATATGTCTTACCATGAGTTCTATTACAATGCCAAATTTTCTGTATGTAATGAGTTTTGTGGAAGTATGGTAACTAGATATTAAATTTAAATGAAAACTTTGTAAAATTACAGATCTAGTACAGTAATAATCAAAAAGGTTTTACCTGTGAAGCGGTTGTTTTAATTTCCACTTATTTCCAGTTTTTACGACCTTCATATAATCACCAGTAAGCAATAAGACAATTGTTCCTACCAGTCCAAAAGTGTCAATCTGAAATACCAAAAAATATTTTTAATGAGAAGTTAATATTAAGCCATTGTATCCTATGGACAAAAGATGTCCAGTAAAGGTCAGTACAGAAGTCAGTTTCTCATCATGATTCTTGTCTTTTGTTTGCTTCAAAAGTTTATTTTTTGATGAGTCACAAATAAGACTAGACATCTGTGTTGTCAATGGGATCCTATACCAGCCACATACTAGAGGTTACCTCCATATTGGTGAATTTTTCCTTATAAAATATAGGAGAGTACGGTCTTGTGTTTAACTTTATGACTTTTTTAGGAACGGACTAATAATCTATTATAATCGTTTTGACCTACGTACTCAGTTTACTACTTAATTTCCGACCGGACTGGAAATAGTATCTAGATGTGCTCAACGAAGGAACTTCTACTAACGCCCTATGATGTTTGTCATATTATGTTGCTATTTTTTGTGTTTTATTTTAGAGTATCTAAATTTAATGGCATTAAAAGTCTTGCCAGATATTTTAAAATTATTAATAAATAATTATATTACTGTACATTAGTTAACCATTTGCACTCGGCCAATGAGAATGCTTGTGCTTAGGTATTTGCGTCCACGCCGAGGCTTGCAAGACATTGTCTACACTACTGCTCTGATGGATTTTAACACATTTTTTTAAATCAGTTACTCTGTCATTTATAAAGGGTTTAAATACAAATATTTTTCAACTATACAATTCCTTTTATTAGTAAAATAAAGGTGAAGTTATACGTAAAATGTTTACATTTAAACAAATCACACAACAAACGATTTATTTACATTACCAGGAGTAAATAATAATTAAAAGAGACTTTTAAACAACCTTCAACACTACTAAGGTTAAAAAAATCAAACAAAACAAATAATATATTTTGTAAATAGGCACTTGAAATGTAACATTTGTGTATGAAAACAAAGACGTTCGGGACGTCTTGTTCTATTAATAACTTTTACCAGAGCCCCCAAACTACGAAAAAATAAAGTTTTGTATAAAGCGATTTCAAACCCCACAGAATGTTGCAGCATAGTTTAAAAATGGCAAACTATAACTGGTTTAGGAGTGGGATGCCAGAAAAGTAAAGCCGGGTTATACTTGGCGTCTGAGTAGATTCGACATAAAACATTGCCAGGTATCGCCCGGTTTTGGAGTACGGCACCAAGGGTGTTGCTCTGATGGTTAGAGCCGAAATACATATTAGCAAAGCTGATTTATAACTGGCAGAGGGTTTAAAATTATATCTTAAAATGGAACATAATGTATTAATTTGTAAATTTGCCAAAATGAAGAAAGTAGAATTGAAAGGCTCCATTTTATACATGTTTTAATGAATAACAATATAGCTAACAATAAATTAACTTTTCAACTATATAATATATTTGTTTTTTTTTAATAATTACATTTTTTACCATTAGGATATGGAAATGTCTTTATCTGTAGTAAATCAAATATGTTAATGTAGATTTTAGTGGAGTTTTGGAATGTGACTCAACAGCTAGGTCAAAAGTAACTGGAGACAGATAAAATATGTAATTTAAATTTGAAGATTGAAAAATATTCATGTACTACACTTTTACATGTAAGACAAACACAAATTTTTTAAAGTCAATTCCTACTTAGGTCAACAAAGAAAAATTTATTACAGTTACTTTTTATTAAATAATTACAATTGATATAAATAAAGTAACATAATATATTCGTTAAAATAGCTGTTCTACCACATAACTTATAACATAAAATTAGCTGTTTTATGAAATCGTATGTTATCACTTATTTTAAGCCAAATGGAAAAAGGAAATAACTAGATTGCATACCTTGTCCTTTTCGTGAAAAGTTTTTCTCCCATACAAAACTAAAATTAATTAATTGTTAAATATTATTAATGAATTAATATTTGGAAAAAAACGGTATTTAGATCAAGTGGCATCCCCACAAGTTTTAAACAATGTATTTGAACTTGATGGGATAAATAAAAACTATTGTATTAATAATTGAAAATTTGAACAAGATATATGTAAGGAGAGTGTGAACTAAGAAGCAATTGAATGAAAACCTTTAAAAAAATTTGAATATAAAGCTAAGTAGTAAATATTAACTTAATTATAGGGTGTAGATATATTATGAAAAAAAAGCGTTATGGAGTTGTCTTGCTATATTTAGACTTTTTTCAAAAGCTGTTGGCAACAGTTTTAAGAATCAGACTTCATTCTGTGAAAGCAAAGATAAATCTAAACCCAATGAACCCTATTGGGAATTTTTACAAAATATTCCAGGAAAAAAGTTGTACATTGGCATTAGTGGCTTGATTAAACTGGTTTAACATTAGCTGCAGAGTTTTGGCATAGCTCAAGACCTCTGAAACCAATATACTACATACAAAATAAAAGCTTAAATAACAAGTGCTCAGTAAATTTCGTTTCAGCTGGAATTTATTTCTTCACATTGTCATTTTATTATTTTTTCCCAGGCAAAAAACTAAATTTTTTATCATTTTAATGAGTTTTGTTATTCTATCTGGAAAAATTATAGACATATTGAAACATTTACATTCGTAAAAGCTTTTGTATTAGACAAATTATTTCAAATTATTTTAGTTTATGAGCTAGTCACTACAATTTTTAGAAGCCGGTATACAGACTATCCCAGCGATTGTTAGGAATAACAATGATGAGTGTAGCCATTGTTTGATTACTTTAAGAGGGTTTATTTTATGATATGTCACACACAAGACTAGATGTCTGTGCTTTCTAAGAGATATTTATCGATTCTCAAAATTCATAGGATAAATAAAGAAAGATATTTATGGCCCATTCTTCTGACACCTCTAAAAACAATGGAATGCTCCAGCAGTTTTATGTCAACTAGAGTGTGAACCTCAGTAAAGGTTTTATTGGGTGTAAGTCAGTAGCTGTAATTAGTGCATTCTTGTATACATATGAAATGAACTATAATAGTGGGACCCTAAATTCTAAAGCACACTTCAAACAGTAAGTAACTTTTAATTTGGTATAATAATCAATTAACAAAAAATAAACTGACTACCGTACAAAATAACAACTAAAAAAATTTTACCAGTATAAATAATATAATATTTAGTGCTTTGTGAGTGAGAATATTTTTGTAGTGAGATACAACTAAATAGACCTGAGGAATTAATTCGTAACCTGCTAGTATCCACGGCGTGTATGTAATTAGATCAGCAATGGGTTAATACTGAAAATTCCGTGACAAGAAATATTCAACAAAGTTTATAAATAAATCAAAACCTTAGGCACATTAATATGAAACTATAAGATGATAGATAATACTGTCTTATAGAAATGAGATGGATAGTTATGTGGGAGCACTTATGTAGAACAACTAGGAAAGTGGAAGATGGTTATGGGTAAATACTCTGAATCCTAAAATACAAACTATAAATTCAAAAATATTTCAAATCTGCTCAACCCACCTGATAAGTCCAAGGTTTATTATCTAGCATTTCTGTACAAGTGAAACCATCTGTAGTGACAACTGTTGTAAAGGTAGTGCCATGAGGTAGCAAGGTCATGTCAATGCTCCTACCAAAGTCAATAAGCTTCACACAAATCTGATTGTCTAGTGAAGGTCTACAAGAAAAGGCTATATATAAATAAACATAATATTTAAAAAAATACCCACAAAACATATACAGTATGTGCCAAAATAAGCAGTACTGAATCAGTTGTAAGATTTTTTTATTTATATAGTTTTACAAACACATACAACACTGGCTAGACTCTGGTATAAACATGTTCTATACGGCCTCCGCTCAACTTGAGGCAACACTTGTACTGTTCTTGAAGGTTTTGCATCATTTTAGTAAAGAAGGGGTTTTTATGCTTGTTATACACATGACTAATTTTTTCTGTAGTAGGACAATGATGGTTGGTGGGTTTTCAGCAACACTAATTATCACAGTATTATTAATCGGGGTTTTACAAAATTGATTCTGAAAACAATGCAGTGTGTGACAAACTTGGGCTACCCGCACGCCCAATTCCAAATGAGCGAAAATAATGCTATACGATACGTTTCCCTATAGTAGTTATCACCATATCAGCAAAAACTAACATCAACACAAATACGCTGCAACATTCAAAAGTCGGCACAGCTGATCGAGAAGTAACTACGTAACTACAACTGATTCAGTTTCAGTTCTGTTTATTTTGACGCATGTTGTATTTAGTCCATGTTCTCGCTAACTGTTCAGGAAGTGAAGTACTTATTAAGTAATATAATTTGTCAAAGAAAAATAATACGTCTCTTTACATATTAAAACTGCTTTAAAACACGTGTGATAGGTTTAAATAATGTGTTAATTATATCAGTGAACAGCTTGTAAGTGCAAGTGATAGGACTGTTTAGTAGGGAGTTATCATTTTCAATTAATTTTTGCTCCTTAACTCAAAGAGATATTATCATTGGTTAACATTATTTTCATTAAGATTATTGGTAGTTATGTATTATGTGGAGGCCACTAATATAGGTGCGTAGTAATGTATAAAATTACAACTAAATCTATATTTGTTCATATATATCTATATACACCTAGATTGTTCATAGGTAAATAAATTAACTTCAATCAACACGCAAATTAACTGCGGAAAACACGCTAAAGATAGGTTTATTTATGCATATTTTAGTTGGAACATTTTTGGGCGCGCAGTAGCAACAGCACGTCTAGACATAATTATACCTATAAAGTATCCAGTTAGGACAGATTTGGTTGTAATTTTATACAACACTACTATATACTTATTTTAAAATATACCCATAAAGTATCCAGTTAGGACAGATTTGGTTGTAATTTTATACAACACTACTATATACTTATTTTAAAATATACCCATAAAGTATCCAGTTAGGACAGATTTGGTTGTAATTTTATACAACACTACTATATACTTATTTTAAAATATACCCATAAAGTATCCAGTTAGGACAGATTTGGTTGTAATTTTATACAACACTACTATATACTTATTTTAAAATATACCCGTAAAGTATCCAGTTAGGACAGATTTGGTCGTAATTTTATACAACACTACTATATACTTATTTTAAAATATATCCATAAAGTATCCAGTTAGGACAGATTTGGTTGTAATTTTATACAACACTACTATATACTTATTTTAAAATATACCCATAAAGTATCCAGTTAGGACAGATTTGGTTGTAATTTTATACAACACTACTATATACTTATTTTAAAATATACCCATAAAGTATCCAGTTAGGACAGATTTGGTTGTAATTTTATACAACACTACTATATACTTATTTTAAAATATACCCATAAAGTATCCAGTTAGGACAGATTTGGTTGTAATTTTATACAACACTACTATACACTTATTTTAAAATATACCCATAAAGTATCCAGTTAGGACAGATTTGGTTGTAATTTTATACAACACTACTATATACTTATTTTAAAATATACCCACAAAGTATCCAGTTAGGACAGATTTGGTTGTAATTTTATACAACACTACTATATACTTATTTTAAAATATACCCACAAAGTATCCAGTTAGGACAGATTTGGTTGTAATTTTATACAACACTACTATATACTTATTTTAAAATATACCCGTAAAGTATCCAGTTAGGACAGATTTGGTTGTAATTTTATACAACACTACTATATACTTATTTTAAAATATACCCGTAAAGTATCCAGTTAGGACAGATTTGGTTGTAATTTTATACAACACTACTATATACTTATTTTAAAATATACCCATAAAGTATCCAGTTAGGACAGATTTGGTTGTAATTTTATACAACACTACTATATACTTATTTTAAAATATACCCATAAAGTATCCAGTTAGGACAGATTTGGTTGTAATTTTATACAACACTACTATATACTTATTTTAAAATATACCCATAAAGTATCCAGTTAGGACAGATTTGGTTGTAATTTTATACAACACTACTATATACTTATTTTAAAATATACCCATAAAGTATCCAGTTAGGACAGATTTGGTTGTAATTTTATACAACACTACTATATACTTATTTTAAAATATACCCATAAAGTATCCAGTTAGGACAGATTTGGTTGTAATTTTATACAACACTACTATATACTTATTTTAAAATATATCCATAAAGTATCCAGTTAGAACAGATTTGGTTGTAATTTTATACAACACTACTATATACTTATTTTAAAATATACCCATAAAGTATCCAGTTAGGACAGATTTGGTTGTAATTTTATACAACACTACTATATACTTATTTTAAAATATACCCATAAAGTATCCAGTTAGGACAGATTTGGTTGTAATTTTATACAACACTACTATATACTTATTTTAAAATATACCCATAAAGTTTCCAGTTAGGACAGATTTGGTTGTAATTTTATACAACACTACTATATACTTATTTTAAAATATACCCATAAAGTATCCAGTTAGGACAGATTTGGTTGTAATTTTATACAACACTACTATATACTTATTTTAAAATATACCCATAAAGTATCCAGTTAGGACAGATTTGGTTGTAATTTTATACAACACTACTATATACTTATTTTAAAATATACCCATAAAGTATCCAGTTAGGACAGATTTGGTTGTAATTTTATACAACACTACTATATACTTATTTTAAAATATACCCATAAAGTATCCAGTTAGGACAGATTTGGTTGTAATTTTATACAACACTACTATATACTTATTTTAAAATATACCCGTAAAGTATCCAGTTAGGACAGATTTGGTTGTAATTTTATACAACACTACTATATACTTATTTTAAAATATACCCTTAAAGTATCCAGTTAGGACAGATTTGGTTGTAATTTTATACAACACTACTATATACTTATTTTAAAATATACCCATAAAGTATCCAGTTAGGACAGATTTGGTTGTAATTTTATACAACACTACTATATACTTATTTTAAAATATACCCATAAAGTATCCAGTTAGGACAGATTTGGTTGTAATTTTATACAACACTACTATATACTTATTTTAAAATATACCCATAAAGTATCCAGTTAGGACAGATTTGGTTGTAATTTTATACAACACTACTATATACTTATTTTAAAATATACCCATAAAGTATCCAGTTAGGACAGATTTGGTTGTAATTTTATACAACACTACTATATACTTATTTTAAAATATACCCATAAAGTATCCAGTTAGGACAGATTTGGTTGTAATTTTATACAACACTACTATATACTTATTTTAAAATATATCCATAAAGTATCCAGTTAGAACAGATTTGGTTGTAATTTTATACAACACTACTATATACTTATTTTAAAATATACCCATAAAGTATCCAGTTAGGACAGATTTGGTTGTAATTTTATACAACACTACTATACACTTATTTTAAAATATATCCATAAAGTATCCAGTTAGGACAGATTTGGTTGTAATTTTATACAACACTACTATATACTTATTTTAAAATATACCTATAAAGTATCCAGTTAGGACAGATTTGGTTGTAATTTTATACAACACTACTATATATTTATTTTAAAATATATCCATAAAGTATCCAGTTAGGACAGATTTGGTTGTAATTTTATACAACACTACTATATACTTATTTTAAAATATACCTATAAAGTATCCAGTTAGGACAGATTTGGTTGTAATTTTATACAACACTACTATATACTTATTTTAAAATATATCCATAAAGTATCCAGTTAGGACAGATTTGGTTGTAATTTTATACAACACTACTATATACTTACTTTAAAATATACATATAAAGTATCCAGTTAGGACAGATTTGGTTGTAATTTTATAAAACATTACTATGTACTATATTAGTAGCCTCCATATAACACATAAGTACCAGAGTATTATTAGCATACTACATATTGGTTGCACTGCTACATCTGAATCAGATGCAGCCTTACATATATAATAAAGTTAATCAGGCCCAGTCTAGAGCATTACAAGGTTCAAAAACAATTTTGTAACAAGCATTTTATGAAAGATCTTGATAATTTCAAATCAACAAAAAAATTACTGTATTATTAGCATGGTTTATAGCTAGCTGCAAAAATAGCAAGTATAAAATATAAATAAAAAAATATTTTTAAAATTATAAAAATAAAGTTACAGAATTTAAGATGTATTATTCTAATAAACATTATACAAGAATTTCTATTTATAAGAATATTATAGAGAACATACTCACAGAGCTGATAAAACGAAGTTGTCAGGTTTGATATCCCCATGTATAATTTTACACTTATGTAGGTGATCAATTATAGAAATCATCTGAATAGACATGATGATGATGATGTTCATAGAGATAAATCCATCCTGAAAGTGAATATTTATATTACTCACATTGGCATAAATAAAAATAAACTAATAGTTATATAGTGTGATTCATATAAAACGCATGATTTTCATTAGTCCATTACTTGAAAAGGAATACTCCAAGAGGTTTTATTGGTCTATCAAATGATACAAGAGATCTTGGAGTGAGCAACTGGATGAAATTGAGCTGTGCCAAGGATACTTTCAACAACACAACGGCACTTACCACATGTCGCGTGAGTCTATGGCACTAATCCAGAGTTACTTTGAAGACAGCATAATTTCCAGAAATGTGTAACCGCTAAGATCACCGGACTTGACCACACCAGACTTCTTCCTGTGGGGTTATCTAAAGGAAAGAGTCTACACTACACAGCTTCGGACTTTGGACAATCTGATGAACAATATTACTCGCAGAATCAGCAGTATTGACAACTTCCAGAAACCTGGAACGACTTGTTCAGTTGTGCCTAGAGGTAGACGGAGGACATTTTCTACATACTTTTAACGACCAATTAATCTCCTAGATATTCTGTACATGTAAAACACAATAACATGTTATTTGTAGTTTTCTTCTTAAAATAAACATTAATTGGAAATCATGAGTTTTATAGGAGAAACAGTTGAATTCTTACACATCAACCTATTCTATAAATAACTTTACAAATAATTGTTTTTTACTCTTAAAAATACAAATTCTCTTAAAAGTTACACTGTATCGATGCGATGACAGCTGTTTTACGAAATGGTTTTATATTCAAATGATTGTTGACAGGTTTAGTTTCATGTTCTTAGGAAGAGGTAGTAGAGAAATAGGCATGATGTTTTATACAGGACTTTATAAATTGTGTAAAGTTGAAGATTCAAAAATAAATACCATAACAAAATACAAATTAAGAAGGATTATACTGTAGCGACCAATTAACAGTGAAGTTGCTCTTGAGAGATCGCAATACGCGAGACAAGAGGTAGAGGACTCTGTAGAGTCAGTATAAACACTTTCTTACAAACATGATAACGATTGTCAAAACACTCATGGTTAGTAATGATAAAACTATGACAGTCTCCTTCATTTCAGTTCAAATGCGTTGCTGATCGTAGCCTTCTGTAATATAGAGGATTATGGGTAAATAAGTTTGATGAACTGTATAAGATGACAGCATAAGGTTGTTGATATTAGGTAAATTTGATGATAATATTTTCGGTAATTAACAGCAAACAATCATGAAATATATGCAGCCATATCTGATGCAGAAGTTGTTGATCTATTTCATTCTGAAAATGTAACAAGTTTTCAGAAGTGGTCAAACACGAGAAAGCGGGAGTGAGCGAGTATACGGTTAGCTGGACGCAACAGTACTTAGATCCTCCACCTACAGAACAGGTGAATTTATAGGGAAGATTATAATCATAATTTGTGGTGAGCCAAAATGTAAGGCAATATTACATAATGGTTAAATGAGAAAATAAAAATATGTCAACAAATTGTAATTTTGAAATACATAAAAGAAAAAAATTAACTCACCGTCTTCATTTTCATTGTTTTTGTCACATCAAGCAAGTTACCATATGTAGCCCATTCCGTTTCAAACACAGTGGAATTTTTCATAAGGTAGGCATTATTTACTTCCATAAATCCACCAATCTGAAAAATATTTAAAATGACAATTGATGTTAATAGTTTTCTCAAATATTAATTTGTTAATTACATTTAAAAATGAATTAATTTTAATTTTATAAAGAAGAAAAACTTTTCACAGAACTCCCAAGGCTATAATGTGTTATTTATTTAGTTTAAAACAAAATGATAACATGATTTCATAAAACAGCTGATTTGATGTTATAGGTTATGTGGTGGAACAGCTGTTTTAACGCATAGGCTATGTTATTTTATTTATATTAATTGTAATTATTTAATAAAAAGTAACTAAAACAAAATTTTCCTTTGTTGACGTAAATAGGAATTGACTTAAATGATAATATTCTAAATTAAACTTTAAATGAAAGGGTAATCCTAGCTTTCTTAGATTTAAACACTTTTAAATAAATAACTATACTTTACATTCTTACCATATTAGACTGCATATTTTTTAAGCGGAGGTGTAATTCTTGAACAATATATAATTCCCAAATATGTGCTGGCTTTTGGTATTTTAGGGCTACGTGTTTATCTTGTTTCATTGCTTTTAAAACCTTTGCATATGCACCTTTACACATTTCTCCTTGTACAACATAATTTGTTGAACCTGTAAAACAAATGCAAGACTACAGATTGTATGAATAACTAAGTATGATCCTAAATCCTTCAATTTATACTTCAATTTATATTGAAAAAAAATACAATAAAAATGTTAACGTTTTACATTCATTCGGAAGATCGGCCTTGAACAGGGAGTTCGTAGTAAACCCGACAATGTGACCTGTGCGCATCACAGTATAAATATTTATGTCGGGCCAACGGTCATCGGTGTCCGACAACATTATAAAATAAACCAGTTTAAATGAGTAAACACACTAGAAGACAAAATTATTATGTTTTGTCATTTTCTAAACAAAAAGTATAAATAAAAAAAAATTATGTTTGAAGGTTATCAGAAAACTAGTTGACAGTCAATATATTAATACAAATTAACAATAATTGCTTCTATGTTGTTAATTAGCCACTGGTTTTAATCTTATTGTTTTAAACTGTTTTGCATCTCTTTGACAATTTGAAAGAATGTATTTGTTTTACAGACCATAAATAACGTATATTACAGATGAAAGTGACAGAATTGAAACAGAAACTAATATACTTACCCAATTTTATATTAGAATTAGCTCTGATAGAATTTAGTTCTTCATCAATTTCATGCACTCCTGGTAGGTGGCATGGTTTTGGATATCCTATTAAAGTTAGTAGTTGAGAAGTTATTTCTGTAGAGAAGGGATCAATGTTTCCACTTATACTCAAATTGGCAATACTATTTTTTAACTCAACTGAAAAATAAATAAAATCTGCTTAATTTCAACACATCCTATTTAATCTGTTCCTTCTATTAAAAATTGCTTAAAAGTTTGTTTATAATTTTTTTAATTTTCTCAGTTTTTACCTAAAAAGATATTAATTTCTTCAACACTTAAAGATTAGGACATGTGAGTACAAGGAAAAAATTAATACTTTAAGTTACGTAACAATTCGATTGACAATCCAAATTAAAGGCCAAATTAAATTGCTTGAACTTGGACTAGTTAATTGGACCAGAAAACACCCTGAATTGGAATCTTTCATTTCTAATGTTAGATTAAAGTGATAAAAAGTATTTTTAAATATTTAATTAAAAAAAAAACATACTTTAAGAATATTGCTCCACTATTATATATTTTACGTAATTACTGAATTAAAACTTTTCAACTTACTTGCTGGATTTTTATTTTATTTTTTTAAATTGTATTTATTTTTGTTATTAAATAAATAAAGCCTCTAAACCACAAATAACTTTTATTTAAACCTTATGTACATTTCAATTGCACACCAATCATCATCAGATAAACAGTTGTATTTTTTAAATACCTCTTAAGATGATTGCTGTGTAATTGAAATGTACATAAGGTTTAAATAAAAGTTATTTGTGGTTTAGAGGCTTTATTTATTTAAAAATAAACATTATGCCACAGTTGCTTCATACAGTTACTTGTTGGTGCGTTTCAAAGCAAATCGTTTCATCGATGAAACTAACCTACTACTAACAATTGCTCATGGTTGCAGGCATATAATTTATGAGTGTGTAGGGGGCTTGATTTAAATGTATTTAAATGGAATAGGGTGTTAGATTCGAAGTCATTGTTTCGAGACACATCAGTAAAAAAGGTCAAAAGGTTTCACCCAGGCAATAATTAATTATAATTTAATCAGTGAATTCAAGATTACAACAAGCAACTATTATATATTATTTAAATGCTAAAACTACGCTTGTGTTATAATGTGTTAACAACTCATATTGCAGACCACTCATTATGTGTACTATTCATTTGGATAACAAACATTACACAGCTTGAATATTTTGTACTAAATCAATGTGATATAACACCTACCAATGTCTTTGGAAGAAGTACAAGGCATCCTTTGCTTTATTTCATTCAATTCAAAGTCTTGTGACACCTGCGTTCCTCCTGCACCATTGCTAGAGCTAGAGCTGCTTGTAGCACGCTCAGACAACTCCGATATTTTGCTAAGGTCAAGATTTTTTGCTACTGGTACTGGTTTTTGCAACAATTCTTCTGTCACATAAGAACTGAAACAATGCCATTAATGTATTTTATTGCAGTGAATGATATGTTAAAAATATTACAACATAATCTCAATACAGCATTGCTAATGAAATGCCTGAATAATAAAAGCATATTTTATCTTCGATCTTCTTGCGAACAAATTTACAGGTGGGAAGTCAATCTTTTATATAGGCTTTTTGTTGCTGCACACTTTTTCCTTAATTTTCTACACTGTCTATCCCCAACAGTTATAACTGCTGGAATCATAAGTGACTAAGTAAATCTCACAACAGAACACTGCTCAGGTAAGCATTTCGGTTAAGCGAAGTTTGGATAAGAGATTTTACTGTAGCTCACAAAATTAATTTTAACAGCATGAGACTAAACACCTTATATTCGGGCAATCTGTAACAAAACAAGCTTTCAGAACAGGGAAAATTACTTTATTCAAATCACTTCTCCCAATCTGTTATAGAGGTTTCCACCATTAATAGTAGTATAGATAACAAGCCCAACATCCTTTAGCCCCGCAGTATAATGAGATGTGCCCCTACCAACACATCCCCTACCGCAGTTAATAAGATGTGTTAGCTCCATTAACCCCATCTCACCTACTTATATTATTTGTACACTTACGATATCATTGATTTTGGTGTAGACAAAAGTAACAGTTTTTCTTAGTGTAGACAGTAATTGTAGGAATTCCCAGGACGGTTTCAATTTGGTCTTAGCTTTTCCAATAAGAGTTCATTTATAAGGACTTGCTTCCGAAAGCTGACAATTAGTGCCTTAAACAAGCCTTACTAGTTTTTCTTGGAAAGTTTAAATGTTTTTCCAAGTAGAATTACATCATAAAATTAAAGTTCTTATTTGTTAGCTATTTTTCTACTCAAAATTTGTAAATTTCTTGTACTCAAAACGATTAGATATTTATAATTGAATTTTAGGGCTCCCGTGTTGACCTGTAGATCCCCTCCCACATACTGGGCTTGTATCTAGACCAATGACCATTAACCTGTAATTACAACTACCATAGATTTTTCTCACTATATCTGATTGTTGTCATTAACAAATCCTCACCAGAGACCTACAACACAAAACTATGTAACTTCTGGTAGACTGATTAGTTCAAACTATTTAATAACTCCATTTTACGTACCCATTATGACTAATATTTAAACTCTTTTAAGAGTATTTGTTATTAATTCTAACTTACATATTTGCTTGGTGAGAAGCAGCAGTCTGGAAATGACCATTCATAGGCGTAGATGAAGGCAGAGCAAATGCAAAAGCTTTAGTGTTGCATGTAATATTTGTCAAGTCACCATCATTTTCCTGAAAAATATAATTATATACAAAATGAAAAATTAATTTAAATACTTTATATGAAAAACTTTAATTAAATATTTAAAAATTTAATAGGTTTTTCATGTTAAAGTATGAAAACTTAATGTTAGCGATTCCTTTGAAGGAATTATAGGAAGGAAGTAACCCTTTATCAACTCAGATCTCTTCATTTTATGGAGAGGGGTCCATAAAGAAAAACAGTAAGGAAACTACAGTAGAGTCTCGAAAATTCAAGTCCCAATATTTCAAGCCTATTTCTATTTGACCCTATTTTATCAATTTGAAAGAAAATGATAAGTCGGGCTTCCAAGATGTGTTTATATTAATAAGGTATGCATAGGAAATGAGTCTTTCAAGGATGCACAGGCTTTCAAGGATGTTCATATAAAGTTCTATTTTTTTCTAATGCACAGCCGTTGCTGTGTATTCAAGTTACTTCCGTGTTTTTGGTAATCCGAAGATGGTTCGGTCACATCTACCTCGAATTATCGAGATTTTACTGTATATTTAGAGGCTTATGAGATTTTGGAGGTAATTATTTCAAACATTATGTGAATTCTAGTATAATTGGGAATTGTGTATGGGTCCTCTTGCTCCCTTGACTCTATATCACTGATTTCTTTACTGAGCATATTCTCTGCCATTAAATATTGTAATAATTTGATTTGATAGCTTAGGCCCACTCAAGCACAAGATTATGTATGCACAATCAAATTCCCTACAAATGTAGAATTTTTTTTAATACAAGTTTTTCAATTTTAATTTTCATTCAACACCCTCAGATATCTATTTGTTTTTTATGCACCAATTAAGCCTGTTTTGTTTTCTTATACAAAAAGCTTTTTTTGTCATTGATATTCAAAATCACAGAGAAAATAAGATCTATAGTTAAACTCACAAGAAAGCTAGCTACATACTAATTACTGTCAGATCGTAAGACATGGCTAATGACAAGCTCTGGATGTAAAAACAAAATACATTTGGAGATTCCAAAATAATAACTGAAAGTTTAACAATTCTAGGAAAATATTTTTAGATGATATATAATCAACTCACAGGTAGATGATTCCTTTTGCTGACAACTTGTAAAATTTTAGTGAAATATTCATCTGTCATAATACAGATTATAGGCATTATCTGATGACAAATATTCTATATCATGTTAAGTAACACAAACAAACAAATCAAATAAACAATCGAATCAATCCGTTTATCACCAGGAACTGACAATAGTATAGTGCAGACTATGTAACCGTGCATTTGGCCATGAGAGATTGCACGAGATTTCTTATGTACTACCACTTTTGAAAACATTACTTATTCAGAATGTTCTATAGATTAACAGTTTCTGCATCCGATATGTCGACACATATTTCAAGATTGTTAGCTATTTCATACCGAAGCTAATTTATCAAATATAGAATTTATTACTATATAATAGAATTTATCTAATATCGGCTGTTCATGCAGTCTGTTTTGACAGTCTTTATGATGTTTGTAGAAAAGTATTTACACTAAACCTCTGCCTCCACCCTCACATACTGCGATCTGTCAAGGCCAACTGCATGGTTATGTGGTCCACACTATACATACAAATAAGTTTTTATTTATTTACAAATCTCGGGCTATGGAAGGACTCAATAAAACAAAAAGAGATAAGTTAACAGCTGCTATCCTTATGTATTAAGGTTGTTCACAAGCTTTTGTCATAGGTTGAAAATTGAGAATAACTTTCATTAACCGACAATGTCAATTTAAGAAATTTACAATCTATTGTAAAACATTAAACAGATTTTATAGTTAGGCTATTTTTGTTGTTGTAAAACCTAAAAACTATTTTATTTGCCTTTGTAAATTATAAATACATTGTAAATTGTTTCAATTTTGTTTTGTAGGTTATTTATATCCTATTTTATGGTTCAGTAAACAATAAAATACAATATGGCTTTCTGGATGTTTTAACAATTTTCAGAAATAATTTGCATATTTGGAAATATGCAGAAGTTCAGTATTAATCAGGAGTTGACTGTACTATGCAAAACTATTAAGAGAGACCTGAAAGAAAATAGATATCTTATGAGAAAATAGACTATCAAAATTTTTATGCCAATCTTTACCTAGACATTTTCTCTCTGAATAAAAAAACTGCCACAAAAAGGCAGGCATGTTTATCAATAAAAGTAACAATATATCTGCTTTATCTAAATACCTATACCTATCAAAAAGTTCTCTTCCCAAAATGAAGTAATAGGGTAGATAAATTAAATATGAGCATAGTACCCATTCATTAATATCTTTGTTTTAGGTTTCTTATAAAATATTCAATAAATAAATGATTAAATTTCAATTCTTACACAAATAAAATAGAAACTTCACTTTTCATTCAAATACCATTAATTAAAGATAATGAGGATCATTTAACTAAACACTTGGCCTTGAGATCCTAATAGGCGAGATTGAGATTAGAGGTGGAGGGCTGCTTTGAGTCAGTATAAATACTATCCTACAAACATGATAAGGACTGTCAAAACAGGCACTTCTATAAGCCAGTCCATATTAGATAAATTAACTTTGCTATGAAATAACAAACAAATTTGAAATATGTGTAGACACATCAGATGCAGAAGATGTATATTTATAGAACATTCTGATTATGTAACATGTTTTTAGAAATGGTAGTACACAAGATATCTCCTGCAATCTCTCAAGGCTAAGTGCAGGACTATACATAAAATCTTTAAAAAATTTAGGTAAAGAAACTTACCTCTGCATTTAATCGTGGCTGTTGTAATTGAAATTGTGGAACCAAATGAGGAAGAGGTTCTTTTCCTTCAGAATAAATGAATGGTGTATCCAAAACAAAATTATTACTTTTATTAACATCTTTTCTTTGTTCAACAGACCCATCAATAGGATATGAAGACTGTTGTCCACTAGGTTTTTCAAAAACATATTCGTTATGCTCATTGTTTGTACTAGAATAAACAGATTTCCTATTTTCAGCATTTGCATTTGGTGGCTTGATAACCTCTGAAATAAGACCGAAACTTGGTATACTTTGCAATACTGGTATCTTAAATTTATTGCATTCCATTTGATCTAATTCTTTTTGTGTTTTATCCCCAGGTAAACCAAAACCATCACAAAGGGAGTTGTCCTTTTCACAATTATCTGTATACACAAAAAACGTTTGCCTTTTATTTTGTTCCTTATGGCCTTTTCCAAAATTTGATTCTGCTACATCATCATTAAGTACTGAAAACTGTTGGCATTTGTTTGTGTCAGCCTTGTTTATGGAATCTACCAGATTAGGAGCAGTAGGTTTATCATCGGTAAACAGGGTAAATGGAAGCATTTTTGGTTGAGGCGCTACTGGTACTTTGAACATACCATCAGAATATTCATCGGTTGATGGCAAGAGTGTGTTTCTTCTATGTTTGCCTGCAACTAAAACATACATTTTTAATAAAATGCTAATGATAAAAGTAGAAATGTACCGATATCTAAAATTTTCTATTCCGACTGCGAGTCTCAAAATTTTCTTTCGATTCTTATAAGTTATAAATGTGTGTACATGATATTCTCTAATAATTTATTTATTTAACATCTTGGTCATATGGTGAAGCCTTTTAAAACTTCCCTTTTAATGTAATAGGCTACAGAAAGCGTTCGACCTTGATTTATGAATATGAATTTCTGAAAGCCAGACAAACATATCGGATAAAAGTAGTGATTTATTTAAAGTTACAAATGCGAACTTCAGTTCACAAACACAATAAAACTCCAGTAATAGGCATTTCAGTTTGCATAACTGGGGAAATTATAACTACCTGTTCTTTGTGTTTTGTTTCTATAAGTATGAAGTGGTGGCGGCCAGAGACGGAGAAAGAGCGAGTGAGATAACAGAGCGTGAAGAGCAGTGACCAGAAATGCTTCTGATCGTCTTCTTTGTTGCGTCATAAATAATAATATTTTTGTAGTTTCAAATAGACAAAGCAGATAAGACTTATCAGACTTAAATAAGACATAGCAGATAATTAATTATATTTTCTACAAATTACAACCACATACGGTTTTTAACAGTTAAAAAAGCAAGAATCAGTATCGGCACTTTAATCATTGGAGAAGAGTATCGACAATTCCTCAATTCCATTAGAATCGAGAATCGGAATTCGCCCATCCCTAGATATAAGTTTTTTTTGTTAGTATTAATTAGCAGTTTATTTACAATTATTAACAATCAAATACTGTATTTGCAGTTTTTCTTGTTAAAAAGTAGCTATTTTTATAAATATATTATACCTAAATTATTGTTCTTTGAGGGTTTCCTCCTTTATCAAAAACTATTAACAAAATATTATTTTGAACCCTTATATTTATAATAATAACTCTTTTAACAGAACAAAATTTATTTAATTTATTAGATGCTGCTTAATTTGCAGTATGTAAAAATCCTTGCATTTCCATAACTCAGCCAGAACTTTAGACAAAAGCAACAACAGAATTGCCTTTGCTGCCGAAATTGCTCTTATGCCAACCATTGGTGTTAAGTATTGTGTGTATATGGGAAAATATTTACTGAATGAGAGCATCTTGCGAATTAATGATTGTGCAGAAAACAGTCGGCTTTTTTATGCAAAGTCGACCACCAGTAACAGATCTCCAGATAATTCGGACCACTTTAGGAAATACTGGGGAGGATCACACAGCACCGGATTGTACACATATCCGCAACAGGTCTCCAAGGTTAAGAGCCTCTAGTCGATACAATAATGTAGGTAAGGGAAAACTGAGTACTTGAACTGTAACTTTGGAAAAAGAATTGGTTCTGAGGATTGAAGGTTTGTACCATACACTCTACATAATGAATCGATAAGTCCAGCAGCAATCATAATAGGTACTCTGGGATTTAAACGACATGCAACTGTCACAGACAGCTCAGCTTGCATACAAGTAAAGTGATTTAGTCCTTTTGCTGTTTTTAGTTTAATTTATTCAAGTTTCTGAAGTTATATGCAATGGGAAAAAAAAGAATATTGTTGTAACAATGAAAAAATCATTAGGAGCATTGTGCTGAATTGATAAAAATGAGTTTTTTAAAATTTATTGTTTGTGAACAGAAAAAATATTCAAGAACTTTGTTTTAAAGTTATTTTAATCCTTTGATTAGCAACATGAGCTTGCCTTGATAACCCCTAGAAGCAACATATTTTTTAAAAGAAGGTTTGAAACAAAACTTTACCTTAGGTTTACTGATAATTTCTTTGGTAAAAATTATGTTAGTTTTTTTTGTTGCAAAATACCTATTCATTGTAAAGTACTGCACTAACTTCGAAATGATCTATAAACACAAGGAAAACCCATAAACTTTGGACAGAAAAGAACATCTATATTATTCAATCATCTATTCATTGTAAAATACCACACAGAATCAAAACGGTCTATAAATACGCTAGAAAACGCATAGACTGGACACAAAAAATGGTGACTATGTACTCTGTGTAGTATTTATTGTCCAGATAGTTGCAAATATTTAACCTAGAATACAGCACAATACAAAGGAAAACAAATCGTAAACATACGGCAATGCTAATCTGAGAGAATTGATAGAATGTATGGGAATGCTTTCGCTGGCTGTTGCGAGATCTCACATACTGGTATGTGAATGTTAATCGAAGGGTTAAAAGAGAGTTTGAATAATAGAAGCAAAGCAAATAAAGGTAAATTACAATCTTGCAGCACATAAATAGTACTTGAAGTGATCTTTTTCATATTTTAGATATAACTATACAGAACATGCATGAGAGTTTTATATTTTATGGCAGTTGTAAATTTTCAACTTGTATTTCATGATTTCAGAATTTATTTTAAATATATTTTCTTCTGTTTTTATAAAGACATAACCAAGCTTCATACATTCTCTTTTCCCAGCTTATCCAACAGGTTCTGCTGAAATTTTCTAGCCCAAAATCAAGGACATATTTTTGAACAACAGTTAACTACAGTAGAGTCTTGAAAATTCGACCCATATTGATATTTCTTGAACCTATTTTATCTACTTAAAAGAAATGAGCTGGGTGTCCAAGAATTGTTTATAGCCATAAAGAAGATGAATCAGCATTCAAGAAATATTTATATCAATACAGTATTTTTCTTCCTCCCCATTCTGTTGTTGTAATGCTGTCCCTCATGCTGCATGCTGCTCTATGTTGTGTTTGATGTCCATATCAGTTATGTTTAGATGACAGAAAGTCAATGGGCCATAAATATCCTTCTTTATTTATGCTGTAAGTTTCAACAGTCAACAAATATCCCTGCTCAAATGTCTAATCTTGTGTGACATATCAGAAAATAAACTCTCTTGAAGCAAACAAATCAATCAAACAATGATAACACTCATGATTAGCTAGACTGGTCTTTATTACTGGTACTAATAAATCAAGTTCCACCTGTTTTCACAGTGATCTGGTTATGAGAGGTTTTACTGTATTAGGGTTCATTAAAAGTCCAATTTTTTCTAATGCTCAGGAACTTTACCCGTGTAATCCGAGCGGGTCTCGATCCCATTCACCTCCAATTATGAAGACTATATTGTATAACATAAATTATGCAGCATCAAGGATTTTTTACTACAAAAACAGACTTTGTAAAATTTTAAAATCATAACTTCCAACAAGCTATTAAAACTTAGTATTACAAAAATAATCAGATTTCATTATATCTTTCATATTAGATGATATTCAGACATATTTGCACACTTCTTACTGAAAAACTTGAAGTAGGTTTTAATGTTTATATAATGCAGTAGTTATTTGGTGAGAAACATTTTGATGTTCTTATAAATAAAAAGAGGTTAAAGGTTTTCTCTTTAACCACAAGCATGTCCTATACTGGTGTTTTAGAGTTGGCAAATAAGAATGGTTTGAGTTCCTACTTAAGTGCCACTAAGTACATACACTACAAAGTTTTCCAATATTAAGATAAAGCATATAATGAAAATTACAATCAAGGAACTGAGAAATGACTACACTAAAGAGAAAGTGAAAACATAAACAACTGAAATCTTTACTCAAGATATCACTCTAGCGAAATACGTTTTGTTTATAGCAGGGATCTTCATAAGGATTTCTTACAGCCAAATAGATTGCATGAAGTTTTCCTCAGGGGCGCAATTACAAGTGACATTCTCAGATTACCATTGCCGTACGTTTACGATTTGTTTTCCTGTGTATTGTACTATATTCTAGATTAAATATTTGCATCTGGATAATAACTACTACTACACAGAATACATACTCACCATTCTTTTGTGTCCAATGAGTTTGGGGTTTCAAGCGTATTTTCAGATCATTTCGAAGTTTGTGCGATTTACAATGAATAGGCGATTGAATAATGAAGAAGTTCTGTTGTGTCCAAACACTATGGGTTTCTCAAGAATTTACAAATCGTTTTGAAGTTTGTGCGGTATGTTACAATTCATAGGTATTTTACAGAAAAGTAAAAATTAACAGATAATTTTTAGCAAAGAAATTGTCAGTAAATGTAAGGTGAAGTTGGGTTAAAATAAGAAAAAAAATAAATTTAAAAAATATTATTATTATTACTATAATTTAGAAAATTAGAGAAAACTAAAGAACAAAATTTAAAAAAAGGAAAAGTGTAAAAATCTTTTAAAAATATGTTGCTCCCAGGGGCCATATCAGGAAAGGCACATGTTGCTAATCAAAGGCTTAAATACCATAAAGATGTTTGAGGATAGCTATTTTTATAGTAACTAACCGTGTCAATTATAATCAGTCATAGAGAAGACAAACCGTCAAAAGTTTGAAGATGAACATGACTTAATGAAGATTCCCCTTCATTATATAAATGCAGTCATGATTTAGTAAAAAACATAAATTATGACAAGTGTTGGGTCGAGTGCCTAAAGTCTGGGTTTGGTCCCCAGTAAGACCAAATATTTTTATATGCATTTTCAAGCCCGAATTAAATTTTTACTGTAGAAGTCTAAATGACCTAGGGTTAATAATACTTTGCTTGAAAATAGTATGGCAGAGTAAAGCAGCTTTACTTTGACTCTCCAAAGCCATCTTAGTTATTAAAAACAAATTTAGTTCGAACTTAAAAGCTTTTAAAATTAATTCAGGTCTTATCTCTCATCATTCATAATTATACAGTAATTCCTAGCTACTAGCAAGGTTTACTTTGATGCATTTTCCATAATTATGAAAAACGTGCTAGGAAAAACTAGGTTATATGGAAAAAGTAAATTTTTGGTTCTTGAAACACTCTAATTAAATTTATTGAGCTAACTGCAAATATGTTTATTATATGTGTAATGCAATATAAGTTCATGTATATTACAGTTTATATTTGTATTATTTCCAGTAATTACTTACATGTATTTTTGTGAAGTTTATAAAAGGTTTAGAAAAATATCTTTGGTTTTGAAATTAAACCAGAAATTTGTTTACAGGTTTGAAAATGTTCTTTGAAAGAATCATTTTTTATTACTTTTTAGCAGTCTTACCAAACAAAAAATTTTCTTCTCTGTAAAAAGAGAAATAACATATACTTTAAAATTTACTTCACACAAAACAGGCTAGTGATATTTATCTTAAAAGACTTAAATGTGAGTTGTTTTTTCTCCTTTTGATAGGGAAGAACAACTTAACATTCTCTTCAAAGCGCACCTGTTTCTTTAGCACTGTGAAAATCTGACACACGTTTGTATTTTTCTACATTAATTTATGACTTGTTACTTTCAACAAGTAATTCCTATCTCCCTGAGAAAACTAATTGCCAAATTTATTTAAAATTGAGAAAACCATCACACTAAGTCAAACTTTAAACAAATTTAGTACTAAAAATAACTAATGAAACAAACCTTGAACGGGTGATGAGCTGTTCCACATTTCTTGCACAACCAAATCTATTGCTTCTTTTGTGTTTGTGGTGAGTGATGCATTGGCATCCATCCGCTGGAATGGACATCAAACAAAATTGTAAAATCATAACTATTCTATGCCGGTCTAGTTTTTTATTTAGATATGTTTTAATATAAATAATTGATTAATATTACTTTTAAATTACAAACAATCCAATTTTTTACCCAGCAGATCTAAGAAAAAGAACTTTAAATCTTGGTTTAGAATTTTGCATAAATTTCACTGTTTATGATTTACGTATACACTATTAGAAAAAACAGATTTCACTATATGTATTGTTATAAAAAATGCTATAGACTTGTGCAAGGGTCTAGATGATCTAAACAAGCCAACAAAAAGATCAAAACGTCATTTGATCCACACAAAAAAAATTAAAACAAAATTTACAAACCACAATTAATTCAGATATTATACTACATATACAAAATTTAGACCAATGTAATTAAGCTCCTTAGATTAAGAAAATCTATCAGTCTTTTTTGACATAAGCTGCCAGTTAGTTAGTGATTTTTGAACATGCCAAAATCACAATGACATAAAGGGTGCTTTGATGGCCTTATCCAATGGGAAAATTTTTTACCCCTTATGATTTCTTAAATTTTTGCTGAAACTGGTGTGGAACTATTTGAGGTTGAGATTTTTTTTACTTTGTAATTGTGGCCTTAACAATACTTTACATACTGATTATTAAAGTTTGTCTCTATCACAATACTTGTAATACAGAAGAGTCTCGATAACTTGAGGTAGATGGGACAGAAACTCCTCAAATTAGTGAAAAAAACAGATTACACTTTCCTCCTGTATATTAAAAAAAACAAGGGTTCTAATGAACCCTAACACATAATTAAAAATGCACAATATACGTTTATAGAACTTTATTGATTACAGTACGTACATAAATGAATGTTGCTTTTGAATACATTTCCCATCACATTTGTAACATTTTTTGGAAAATGTTGTGTGTCTTCCTAGTTTGCTTATCAAATATTTTGTGTGCTACGGTATCGCGTAGCCATTTCATTAGAAGCACATCTGATGGCATGGTGTCTGTCTGTTGTCTAATATAGTGCAGTTTTCAAGGCAGTTGTTTCTTCACAATTTTCTCTTCTTGTACTGTTTCGATCAAATCTTCATCTTTATTCTTGTCATCACTACCTCCAGTAGGTTTTAGTAACATTTCAACAATCGTAACATCTATTATCTAAAATTGTTCAAATGGGAATTTTCACAACCCAGAAGTTTCTTGATAATAGATGTCAAAATGTTTCTTCTTGTGGATAACAGTCAACTGTTTCATTATGACTTAGGATTTTATTCCAAGACTTACTTGATGTTTCACCTCTTATTTTGTTCCATGATTCGGCTATCCAATACACAATCCTTTACCTTTATTTGTTTTAGAAAACCTACAATGCCTTCTCCCCTTCAGCCACTTTCAAGAAAGATAGTAATACAATGTGTATTTTTTTTTCATACACTCCACAACACCCTGAATTATCAGCTTATCATCAGATATTAGGCTCGTAACATTTTGGGAAGTAAAAAGCACGAATATCATCAGAGCACAGTTGATCTTCATCGGGATGTGATGGTGCTTCATATAATAATAAAATATTCTTCAGAGAAAAATTCTTTGCTTTTAAATACTTTGTAGTTAAAAAACTACCCTTAGAATAGTTCTTTACCCTTCCAATCAGCAACTTTAGTTCTTATATGAAACGCTGACATTTAAATTTTTGTAAACACCAGTGGCTTAACGGAATCTAAGACAGGCTCAAATTTAACAAAAACTTGAAAAATCGATACTCAGAATTTCAAGACTACTGTATGTATATATTTCCTTACAATGGACAGAGCAGTCAGTTAAACAGAACATGAAAGGGATAACGATCATCCTCTACTTGAAGATAAAACTAATGTCTGCCTCATTGCATATGAACACACTCTTTGTGCCTGATAATTGTAAATAGTCCAATTTAATTATATTTCATTGCACTTCTTTCTGAGATGTTGAACATAAAACTCTGTTAATTCCAAAAAATTATAACCAAAACAGGTTTTAGTTTAAATAAATAATAGCAACAAACTCAAACACTTTTAGTTTTAGAAGAGCTTAAAGCTTATTTGAGAATAACGGATTAGTTGGAAGGCTGATTTATATACATTGCAAAAATCCAGAGTTTGCTTTCTTAATACAGAAACAGAAGGAAACGTGAAAATACAATTGTATCTAAAACAGGGTGACCAATACAATTTTAAAAAATATTATGACCTAATAAGTCAGAGGGATTGTTTGAAATTGTAGATAAACTGAACCCTGAAATGTAAGCAAAACTAAGAAGCTCCAGATAGAAATACTAACTTTATAAAATATTTATTTGTAATGGTGAGAAAATTTCAACTTCTTTAAATAAATATGCAAATACTTCTTTGAATAAACCTCTTAAAAATGGAATTACAAGGGTTTTTCAGAAAGAATGTTCTCTCATAAAAATATCATAAAAGAGCCAAATTCATAAAAATTTTATAAAAAATAAATAATCACAGATTATAAAACAATTTTTAAATTCATAACATGTTTCTCTATAGCTTCCATTTTTTTTTTTTCTATTAAACATTTGTTACAAAGTTGTACAAGCTTTCTTTTGTAAGCCCAAGTCATATGAGTCTGACTATTATACTAACCAGTTTTCATCTGCTTCTTTCACCTCATCGTGTATGCTGAAGTACTTGACACACAACAATTTTTTTTAGTTAGCAAAGCAAATAAAAACCACTTGGTTCTAAGTCTGGATTGTATGCTGGATAGTCAAATTATTCTAATCAAAGTTAGAAGACTCTATAGCTTATTCTGTATTGCATATTGAAATTTCATCAGAGTAACAAAGAAAGCGGGACTATTTATTGTTGTCCCTTGTTACATAAACTCGATTAATAAGATTTCGTGTTTATCCAGTAACATGGTTGCTATAACCTTACGAACTGAAACTATCTGTTTTTAACGACTGATTGTGTAACGTCTTTTCATTGATTGACATGTTGAATCTGGACTAATGGGAGAAATCTTGCAATGTTTATCTCTTGTGACAATATTCTCCAAAAGAATTCAAAAATTCCAATGCTGAAGTTGAAATTGTGAATTCCCAGTCTTCGTCAATCTGTCTGTCCACAACATTGACCAAATATTCTGTGACTGATAGTCAAACTGATTACAGTTCACATCAACATTTTTCCATTTGTCTAAGAATATTTTCTCCCACTCATTATAGGCCACATATTTCAATTATCTATTGATGAATGTTTGGCTGCTGATATATTCCTGGCAAAAACCAAATCACTGTACGTATTTTATAAGCAAACTGATCAACTGTTTTAAACATTTGGAACTGACACTATAAACAGCACACTGCAAAAATATAATTGCAAATTGTGTTTACATTGAAATAAAAATGTCACGTGATTGAAGAAAACAAATTTTATATATAACAACAGTTCAGTTAAGGCACAAACAAAATATTGAAACAGTGGTGTTCCTCTGATGAGCATATTAATACACAAAATTTACAACGTAGTTAAAATGTAGTCACAGCTAACATAAGTTATCATAACGATGCAAATTTAACAACAGAGGATGACAACTCACAGTAAGAACCTAAATGCAAACAACTGCAACAAAAATCTTAAACTTCTAAATTGTAGCCTCTACTACAACTAATGCTTAAACGGGTCACATACGAGGTCTGTTCAAAAAATACGCAGACTGAGGTCATAAAAAAAAATGTACTTTATTTGGAAGTTACACGTCTGGGTCTCCTTCAAAGTACTCTCCTCACCAACACACTCACTTATCCCAACGGTATTTCCACTTGTTAAAACAGTCCTGGTTTGCTTCTTTTGTGATATCTTTCAGCTCCTTCGTCGCATTTGCCTTAATCTCCGAAATCGTTTCAAATCTTCTTCCTTTGAGGAGTTTTTTTGAGTTTTGGGAATAAGAAAAAGTCACAAGGAGCAAGGTCAGGTGAGTAGGGGGGGGGGTGGGAAAGAACAGTGATCGAGTGTTTGGCCAAAACCTCACGAGTTCTGAGTGCTGAGTGAGCTGGAGCGTTGTCGTGATGGAAAAACCAGTTATCACTTCCCCACAGTTCTGGCCTTTTGCGTTGGACGGCGTCCCTCAGACGTTTCAGTACTTCAATGTAGGTAATCTGGTTGACTGTAGAGCCTTCAGGGAGGTACTCGTAGTGAACAACACCCTTAGCATCAAAAAAAAACTGTCAGCGTCACCTTGACATTCGACTGAACTTGGCAAGCTTTTCTGGGTCTTGGGGACGTTTGACTCACCCATTGGGATGACTGGACTTTCGTTTTAATGTCATAACCATACACCCATGATTCATCACCGGTTATAATTCATGACAAAAAGTTCTCATCTTCATTTGAACGATCAAGCAGTTTCCGACAAACCCGGACGTGATTGGCTTTTTGGTCGTCGGTCATCAGGCATGGCACAAATTTCGCAGCGACGCGGTGCATCTTCAATTTTTTGGTCAAAATCTCGTAACAAGATCCAACTGATATCCCACACTCTTCGGAAAGCTCTCTAATGGTCAGACGTCAATTTTCGTGCACCAGGGTGTTGATTTTGTCAACGTGTGGGTCGTCAGTTGACGTTGAAGGACATCCAGGACGCTCATCATCATCAATCGACTGTCGGCCACCCTTGAAACGTTCATGCCACTTTAAACATGCAGTACGCTTCATGGCAACATCGCCGTAGGCCGCGTTAAGCAGCAAATCTTTCTGTTGCAGATTTCCCTAGTTTTACACAAAATTTCACAGATATTCGTTGCTCCTTCAGGCTGTCCATTTTACAATCCGACAAACGAAAAAAACACTCTTTACTAAAACTGTGTGTAACTCATCAACAAATGAAGATATCTGCGACTGAAATACCGCGTTTTAATCAGCTGATTTATACGAACCTAGCGACACCAAGCGGATTCTCCTGAAACTAACTTGAGCCGCGAAATTCAAACAGTTTGCGTATTTTTTTAACAGACCTTGTAATTATTGTTGATCCTTATACTGGTTTTGTCCAATGATACATCTTACTAGAGGAAGACTTTGCATGAAATATGTTGCAATGCAAATACATGAACCTATTGATATTATCAGACATATCTTAATATAACACAAAATCAACGAACTTTAGGCAGTTCATTTCAAACAGCAACTAATCACCATTACCTGATGCAATTACTTTGTAATAATTGCTAGAAAGTACTACAAAGGACTGTCTTAACTTGAAGAGGGATTACACTGAGAATTAACAGTAGTAAAATGTAGTGCCAATAAATGAACCCTATAATAAATAAGTGACTAACCAGGGTTTGATTTTTCTTCTCCAAAAATATGGAATGAACAGGTTCTGGCTCTTCTGAAGCACTAATTGACGAATGAATTATTCCAGCATTAGCTTCGAAGAGGGAAGGTACCTGAAAATTAATTATAATAATGTAATAACACTTAAAAACATACAACATAAGCAGTTTAAGAACAAATATTTGGTGATGATGGCAGCTGAAAACAATGAGTTAATTGTATGTATATATATTTTTTAATAAAACTTATAATCTAATTATCTACAAAAAGATTTTTATAGACAAAGTATTTTATAACATGAATTGAATAACAACATCAGAAAAAGGATTTTTATATATATAGAATATTTTTTTTTAACAGAACCAACTTATAGAAAAGAACCTGAATAAATCATTTTTACTTACTAAAGCGTAAAAAGTAATTTTCAAATAACGAAAATATAATATCATAAGCTTATTGCACATACAATTTTGAAGTGCTCATAATGACTCATTATTCAAGTAAATATTGAAGACTCATATTTAAAATACTGAACATGAAAACAAAGGGTTTTTACATAAAGCTGGAACACCTTGGCATATAGATTAACAAATTATGATATAAACACAGGTTATTCAATCATTTCTTCCATAGACATATTTTATAGATATAAGAAATTTATTAAATTTATGATTTAAAAGGTTTAAGGAGATATTATCTTTTATATTTGTAAGCATCTACAGTAATCACATTCCGTGTAAATTGTTCAAAGAAGGTTGAATTATCCGCAACCTGTATATCTGAGCAAAAAATATGAAATCACATATTTTTTATCAGACAAAATCTCATATTGTATGGTCTTTTCAAAGAACAAATATCAATTATTGTCCTGCATACTCTCTTAGTATCGAACATATGAAATTTCGTAGGAGGACTCTATAGTTCGCTATAATTAATCGCGGAAAATCAAGCAACCAAAAGTTGTGATTGTTATGGAAATGTTTGAAATAGATTTGATGGATTAGCAAATACAAGGTATGATTGCAGCACCAACTTAAAAATTTTGTGATTAATATGCTTATAATGAATTATGTTTTCGTGATTGGAAAATTATTTTTTACTTTTTAATAAGTAAAAATTAGATATTTGTGTTTTCTTTTGACTTCAGTTCTGTTTGTCTTCATTTTTTTGAGGTATAATTTCTAATTTCTACGTACATTATAATTGAATTTTCTTTCATGTCTTTGGTTATGGTGGCAAAATTGTCAATATTTATCTATACAAATTTCCTATATGTACATACCCCTAATCACATAACTTGATCATTGTTCAAATAATTGAACAATACTATTTTTTTAACTTTTTTTCACTCAAAAAATGATTTTTTTTCTAGTTAAAATACAATATTACTGTCTCAAAATCATATTGATTGGGATGGAACTACAGTGGGATAACTGAGAATATCTCCTGTTTCATTTGCAAGCAAAATCACTTTAATCGGTTCAGAGGTAAACAGAACCTCTGTTTTTAAAAGACAGTTGAAAATAATACTATCAATGGAAAAGGTAAACAATTTTTACTGTGTTCTATAGTGTTCATATTCTCTTTAATTTACTCACTTCATTTTCTTTTGGCTTTGGATTTTTTCCATTCATTATCTGATTGTTCCCATTATCTGATAATTTGCTGCAAGTAGATATCTGCACATATAACACAACTCATTAAAATGTTTAAAACGTTATATGTAATTACATAATTCATAGATCTAATTTACTTTATTACACAATATCAAGAGCACAGTGGTACAATATATTACAATAAAAATATTGAAAAGAACCCCAATACCACAAAAATAATCAAAAATAACAAATAAGACAAGTTACTTAAGATTAAACCCTTATGTACATTTCGATGACCATGTCATCATCATCAGAGGGTCTAGTTACAAAACACAATCTAGCACACAAGAAGTTACAAACTAGAATGATACCAATCGTTCTCCGCGGTCTCTATATATAGGCGTGAGGTAAGCTCCGCCCCCTCTCCGCCCTCGACCGACAAATAACGATCGGCCATCAGGAACCAAATAGGTTATGTCAAAAATTACATTATAATAATACATATGTAATAAAAACTACAGCAATAACAATTAATAAACTAAAAGTAATTAGATTAAAACATCGTAATTTGAAGAAAGCTATTTAAGTAAAGTATATAATGGTGAGTAAGGAATAGGTCCTTTATCTGCATTCATTAATTTACAATTTGATTTGACTATAAAAACACTTTCATAACTATTAAGTAACTTTTTTGAGTTTATACATTTAGCTAAAATAACATTTTTATCTAAATCATGCTGATTACTAAGGACATGTTCTGCTACACTTGATTTTTCAGGTCTTTCATATTTAATATGGGCAAGATGTTCTTTAAATCTGGTTACAATTTTTCTTTTAGTTTGACCTATATACATCTCGTTACAAGTACTACAAATTATCTTATAAATACCTGATTTTTCCAACATTGGAATTTTATCTTTCGGGTTACACAATAAATGCTTGAGTTTATTTTGAGTTTTATAGGCTATCTTAACATTTACCTTTTTAAAAATAGAGTCTAACCCTTTTGTTAAAATATTATCGAAAGGTAAACTAATAAAAGTACATTTTTTAACTTCTTTTTGAAGAGTGGTAGTTGTGTTCAAAACATATTTTAATCTTTGTTTTCTAACAATATTATCTATAATTTTAGCATCAAAATCGTTATATCTAGCCACTCCTTTGATATAATTATATAAGGAAATTTTTTATAAGGAAATTAATTATATCAAAGGAGTGGCTAGATATAACGATTTTGATGCTAAAATTATAGATAATATTGTTAGAAAACAAAGATTAAAATATGTTTTGAACACAACTACCACTCTTCAAAAAGAAGTTAAAAAATGTACTTTTATTAGTTTACCTTTCGATAATATTTTAACAAAAGGGTTAGACTCTATTTTTAAAAAGGTAAATGTTAAGATAGCCTATAAAACTCAAAATAAACTCAAGCATTTATTGTGTAACCCGAAAGATAAAATTCCAATGTTGGAAAAATCAGGTATTTATAAGATAATTTGTAGTACTTGTAACGAGATGTATATAGGTCAAACTAAAAGAAAAATTGTAACCAGATTTAAAGAACATCTTGCCCATATTAAATATGAAAGACCTGAAAAATCAAGTGTAGCAGAACATGTCCTTAGTAATCAGCATGATTTAGATAAAAATGTTATGTTAGCTAAATGTATAAACTCAAAAAAGTTACTTAATAGTTATGAAAGTGTTTTTATAGTCAAATCAAATTGTAAATTAATGAATGCAGATAAAGGACCTATTCCTTACTCACCATTATATACTTTACTTAAATAGCTTTCTTCAAATTACGATGTTTTAATCTAATTACTTTTAGTTTATTAATTGTTATTGCTGTAGTTTTTATTACATATGTATTATTATAATGTAATTTTTGACATAACCTATTTGGTTCCTGATGGCCGATCGTTATTTGTCGGTCGAGGGCGGAGAGGGGGCGGAGCTTACCTCACGCCTATATATAGAGACCGCGGAGAACGATTGGTATCATTCTAGTTTGTAACTTCTTGTGTGCTAGATTGTGTTTTGTAACTAGACCCTCTGATGATGATGACATGGTCATCGAAATGTACATAAGGGTTTAATCTTAAGTAACTTGTCTTATTTGTTATTTTTGATTATTTTTGTGGTATTGGGGTTCTTTTCAATATTTTTACTTTATTGTTGATACAGGATTTCCTTGTTCTATTTGCTTTTGATTGAAAAATCACAAAGAAAAATTATTTAATCTATAAAATTTCAAAAATTAGAAACCTTAAAAATTTAACTCACCAGGTTATGCTCTGGATTTTCTTCTTTTACTGTAATCCCACTGTCATTTTTTTCTGAACTTATACCAACTGAATTAATCTGAAACAAATATATTTGCCAATATATATTCAACAGAGCAGGGTTATTTGATTAGTTTATAATACCTTTACAATCTCTCAACTACAGTGGGATATAGTTCATGCAAACTTGGATAATTATTATCAAACATAATATGCAGCAGAATTTCAAATTCACAAATTGTGTATTTGATTAATTGAGACATTCGAGATAGGTAGAATATTTTTAATTCCTTAAAACACCAATTACATCACAATAACATTCCTTAGCACCATATTTTGAATTTTTGATAGTTCTAATTTTGTAACATTCCTCTTGAATATAAAATTAAAAATTTCCACTATATTTTATTTTTGTTGAAAACAATTAGAATTTGTTTATATATATATATATATATATTTAGGTTAGTTTTGGTTGGTAAAGATTATTTAGATTTTTTGGACTAGGAGACTGACAGACTTACCTTGGTAAGAGCCCACACTGTAGTCTTGAAATAGAAACACATAAAAACTATTCAAAACACATAGAAACACATAAAAAATCTATATGTATGTATATATATATATATATATATATATATATATATATATATATATATATATATTTTTAGGTTAGTTCTAGTAGAGCTTAAAGCTTATTTAGGAATTTTTTGGACTTGATAGGAGACTGACAGACTTACCTAAAGGCAATAGTCCAAAACTGCAATCTCTTGGAAATAAGCACATATAAAACACATATAAAACACTTAATACACTTTTATTTGAAATATTTCGATCAACATGATCTTCTTCAGTCAAGAAAGAGAAAACAAAACAAAAGATTGAAGTGAACCACAGATGTGTATAAACATCCAAATGTCACAGATTCACAGATTTATAGTTTATGATAAAGAGCTATATGTGATATGTGTAGAAATTGTTAAATGTGAATCGTGTAAAGATTGGTTACTTGAAACTAGATATTAAAAGTCTGTCAGAAGGAAGGTAATGGAGCTGTTAAAAATGGTAGAAGTTAGGGGGAAGTTAAAAGGAGTTAAAACTCCATCAGATAAAAATCCTGTGAATCACCTAGTGATTCGACAATAGTCAAAGACCGAAAGGTGCCTCATCACTCAAGGTAAAATTATTGCACTTAATGGTGGATAAAATTACTCAAAAATAGTAATATATTAACTTCATAAAGTCAGTGCAACGGAAAAACAATGGATAATGTTAAATATCAAGAATATATATATATATATATATATATATATATATATATATATATATAGATTTTTTGGACTAGGAGACTGACAGACTTAACTTGGTAAGAGTCCACTCTGTAGTCTTGAAATAGAAACACATAAAAGCACTTAAACAATGATATATTTCAACCACACAGTGGTCTTTGTCAATTGAAGAGAAAACACAAAAAGAAATATGAGAGAATGAAATAAAATAATTGTAATCACAGATTGTGTAGAGTAGAATTCAGATGTCACAGATGCACAGATTAAAGATATATATATATATATATATATATATATATATATATATATATATATTGTTTCCATGAACATATGAATGATTATAGTTTATATAAGCCTGTCAGGGGAAAAGAGATTGGAGACGTCTAAGGCTGTTAGGAAAAAAAAAAAAATTAATGGATTTATCTGATGAGGTTAGGGGATTCTCTGGACTTGGTATACCACTGGTATGATAGTTCCCACCTTCTCAGTTCTGAGGGATTGCAATCAGGAGGGAGTGATTTAATTATTTTTGTGGTATAGCAGTCATCAAAAGTTGTGATGTTGTGCTCGCAGCATGTTGAGCTGTTGGTCTATCCGTATTCATAATTTTAACATCATGTCTGTGGCCATTCATTCTGATATTCAGACCATCCGTGGTCAGGCCTATGTACTGTGCTGAGCAAAGTTTACATTGTAGCTGGTATATGACATTTTTCGATGTACAATTATGATGACCCTGTATTTTGAAGACCATTTTTGTTGTTTGGCTGTTGAAACTATTTTCTGAGGGGTGTATTGGGCACGTCTTGCATCTAGGTCTATTGCATGGGAAGGAGCCATGAGGAAGTTTGTGTGGTTTCTCTGCATCAGGGTCTGGTAGTTTAGGATGTACTAGGATGTTTTTCAAGTTGGGAGGTTGCTTGTACCAAATTTGCGGTGGATCGGTGAAAAGATTGTTGGTGTGGACGGAAGCTTGAAGAATTTTGAAGCCATCTCTCAATATCTTGTTGAGTTTATGTAGACTAGGATGGTAGTCTGTTATTAAAGACAGTTTATTTTGTTCTGTTTGTGGTTTATGGTGAACCGAAGATTGTGCTGAATGAATTTGGTTTACAATGAGTTTTTTTGGGTATCCTCTTCTCTGGAAGGCTGCTGATATCTTTCTGTTAAAATCTTCCAATTCCCTATCATTCGAACAGATTCTCTTACCCCTGATTGCTTGACTGTATGGAATGGATCGTTTTATGTTTATTGGGTGGTTGCTGTCGAAATGGAGATATTGTAGGTGGTTTGTCGGTTTGATGTGAATTCCTGTGTTGATATTTCCATTCTGGAGTGTTACCTCTACATCCAAAAAGGTGATGGCTGATGTAGATTTCTCCTAGGTAAATTGAAGTGTGGAGAATTGTGTCAGGCTGTCTAAAAATGCCTGAAGTGTTGAAGCACCCTGTGTCCAAATTAGGAAGATGTCATCTATATATCTATACCAACATAATGGCTGGTGTGTTTGTGTCTTTAGAAAACTTTCTTCCAACAATCCCATGTACAGATTTGCGTACGATGGTGCCATTCTGGTGCCCATTGCTGTTCCCTTTATTTGAAGGTAGTTCCTACCCTCAAACTGAAAGTTGTTCTTCTCGAGGATGAACCTGGTCAGGTTCACAAGAAAAGGTGTAGTGGGATATATATATATATATATATATATATATATATATAGAGAGAGAGAGAGAGAGAGAGAGATTTTGGACTAGGAGACTGACAGACTTACCTTGGTAAGAGTCCATTCTGTAGTCTTGAAATAGAAACACATAAAAGCACTTAACCAATGATATATTTCAACCACACAGTAGTCTTTGTCAATCAAAGAGAAAACACAAAAAGAAATATGAGAGAATGAAATAAAATAAATATAAGTTGTAATCACAGATTGTGTAGAGTAGAAATCAGATGCTTATCAACAGATGATATCCAACTTACTTTTAGTGATTCTTCAGTTTCCTGATTTTCAAAATCATCTACTTTTTCAGCTTGAATTATATTTGAATCTGGTACTAATGGCTGTATCAACCCTGAAACAAGATAATATGCTCTGTCATACATTAAAATTCAAAGACTGCATGGATCCTAAAACAAGATAATCTACTCCTAACTCTTATTATATTAATATACACTGATTACATTTACTAAGACAAATTTTTTACTGCTTTTTATATACCAAACCTCAATAAGTCGGACTAATTGGGATCGTGGCCCATTCGGGTTAGCCAGAGATTAAGAAGAAATTGAAAGAAGACATTATATCTACAGACAAAGACTTTATATTTATCAAACAAAGAATATTACGTTGCAGTATATTGTATATACAGATAAAATCCAAGTTCATTTCTTGGTAAACAAATCTATCATTTTGGTTGTTTTAAATTTATGAGCTGCTTTCATGGTGTGTGATCCCGAAGTCTTTTCAGCATTAGTACAAAACATTATGTTCATTATTTTGATAATCTGTAGAACTTAGACGTTTATATTGTTGTCAGACTTTTTATGTAAGCCTATGTACTGTACTTATTAGACTTTATTTTTTAATTATTGCTTTTTACAGTAATTCAAAATCATTCCGGGAGATCCAAGTTAGCGGGGTCTGACTCATTGAAGTTTTACTGTACAGTAAATCTCATTATAATGGCCCCCCTCAAACAGGATGTTGTTTATAACACACTCTATTGACGGTAGACCATACAATCTGCCTCCCTAGTAAACACTTGCCACTTGGGCTGTGAATAAACCTCTACTCCCATATAATCACATATCATCTATCAAATGGCATTTCCCCTAAAAATGTGCAATATAACAAATAGTGTGCATAAATATTACTAATATATATAAATACCAATTTATCTGGCTGAAAACCATGCTAAAACTATCTCAATTAATGTAAAGGAATTATAAATAATGTAGACATTTCAGTAATATTTATAAGCCTAATTCACAAAATGCTTTATAAGCAAATACCCGCAATACCCAAAATGTCACTGGCCTGGAACATGACTTCGATTTATTAAAACTACCTCAAAATGCTTGTAACATCAATCTGAAGTCTTCATCTAAAAGTTACAAAAAATATTTTTGGTATTTTACATTACAGTCACAAAGAATGTGTTGACTGATTTTAAAAAACTTATGCTGCAAATAAAACTCACACATACTTTAAATCACTTTAAGTTTTTTAATAACATTCTGCATTTTTTTTATTTATTTTGAATGTTGACCAGTTGATGAAAACTTTTTCTCTTATAATGGACTCTCATTAAAACGGACCTAGCCCTCAATTAGTCTACTATAATGAGGTTCTACAATATTACTACACATTTAGTTTAATTAAAAGGTTTACACTTTTGGTATTAACTTGGCAAAAAACCACTACTTACTGATATTTTTCAGCAGACACTTTTTGCACTAGGTCAGCGCATTATTTAATGCTGTGAGTCACAGACAAGTCTGTTGCTCAGATGTGTTCTGTTGGTTTCAGTCTGTGGTGTATTGGTGTTCTGTGATGTGTTATTGTTCATAGAGTGAACATTAATTGTGTTCAAATATAGTATTTGATTGTGAGTGTATTTTTGTCGTTTAGAATGTGCTGTGGGTAGTATTTATGATGTTTGTATATCTCATAGTTTTCTGTTGTGTTAAGTTTGTTATTTTTTTTTTTTTAATGTAGATTGGTGTCTATGTTAGTCTGTGAGTGTATGGTGAAATTTGATTTGGGTTATATCTTTCTTATGTCTTTAATGTGTCCATTGTATCTTTTGGTAAATGTTCTCCCCGTTTGTTCTACATAAAAGCTGGGGCAGTTGTTGCATGTCATCTTGCCAAGTTAATAGCAAAAGTGTAATTACAGAAAAACCAAGGTAATACCAAAAGTGTAATTACAGAAAAGCCAAGTTAATACCAAAAGTGTAATTACAGGAAAACCTCAAGATATATAACACAAAAACAGCAAGTTTTTAAAAGTTTCTTCTACAGTATTACTGTACATTTGCATTAAAACTTTTTTGCTTTAATTCTTTGTATAGGCTTCCTGCTTCAAGACTTGAAGCTTGACTTTAAAACATATTTGTTTATATTACTTGTTTTTAGTTTTAAGCAACACAGTCACACTTTAAACTACCTGAGGTTCTATCGCAGATCTAACACATCTGTTAGGACCACATGCAGAGTAGTAAATGACAAATGATATCAAATAGAACTAAAAACAAGTTATAACTTACTTTGCTTTTCCAAACGCCTCATATACTCAGCAGCTCGAAGTTCTTCAAATTGAAATTCTCGGCTTCCAACGTATACCTGCATCATAAATGATACCATCTTACCTATTTTTATCACTATTATCATGTCAGAAAGCAAAACAGTTATGAATAAAAGAAATTATCACACTATAAGGTACTTGTTGAACTAAATTATCAAAATTGTAGTCCACATTTATCCCTTAATCTATTATACCCTCAAATTCTCTATTTAATATGTTCTCGATTGTGTGTGTCTTGAAAGAAGTACATGTCCTTCTCTAATGACAACATACATCCTCAGAGCCCCACACATACTGTTGCAAATTTGGGTTGTACGTCCCAACAAATATACTCTATATTTTAGTCATATAGCAGTACTTTTAATATGCATTTATAATATGTTCTCAATTGTGTGTGTCTTGAAAGAAGTACATGTCCTTCTCCAATGACAACATGCATTTTTAGAGCCACACAGATACTATTGCAAATTCGGGTTGAACGTTGCAACAAATAAACTCTATATTTTAGTCACATAGCACTACTTTTGATATGCATTTATATTGTAGGTTTTGTAAATTTGTTATAAAGGAAAGGTCTACCTGAAATTGTAACAGTATTGTACATTATGGGCGGAAATAAGGAAGAACCAATTAAACATAACAGGCGATAATCTAAAAGCAATTCTGATAATCAAGGATTCGCATTCTCAGAGTTCGGATCATTGGAGTTCTACTATACCAATTAATTTATCCGATTCAGTTTACATCTTACCTAATAATCACCTTGGTAAGAAAATCCGAGTTAGGTGCTTGTAATGGTTTGGAACATGATTATTGTTAAAACTTCAAACTAAAATTTTGTTAACACTGATATATAAGATTATGAAACTTACTTTGTGTTTGCAATACATCGCTTTCTTCGTAGGATCTGGAGGTTCGAACACTGCCAGAGGGCAAGTAAATGTGTCTTGCTTTTTTGGTTTCAGCGCATGAGGCACAAGAGCACCAGGTCTTTGTGGGCAATTAATTTCGTCTTCATCTTCGTGTACTGAAATATTAGTATTGCTTTAATTGCTTGATCTTTATTTTAAAAAATGAATCCTTAAAAAAGCAAACATAACAAGATAAATGTACAAACCTTGAAACGAAGGAGTCGATGGTAATTTTGAAATAGGCTTACTTTTACGACTTTGTCCTGTCCACGTTCCAGGTTTCAAACGATTTTCTTTCTGCAGTTGCTCTTGTGTTGGAAAAATACCATCTGCTTCAATCCCAACACTAGGGTAGTTTTCATTATCAGAATACTCCTGAAATATACACAACATTATTAAAAAAGTATGAACTTAATTTAATAAAAATAAAGGAAATAAAGGAAATATGTTTAATCTAACAAAACTTGAGAAAAATATTTGTGAAAATCTCTTGTACAATAAAAAAGTCTTTCGCTTCTTTCATTTAACTGTATGGTTGAACTGTGAAGGAATAAGAAAAGATTAAAACATAAACATACATTTTATGGGGTTTTGAGAAGTTGTGACTGTTGATAATGTTTCATATGTGTTTAGTTATTGTTTTATTCTAAAATATAAGGTAATATTATTACCAGAGCTGAAATGGAATAAAATTTTATTAAACCGCGATCATTAAAAATGCAGATTTCAAAAGTGATCTTGAAGATGTAGTTCCAAGGGTTCAGAGATTGAAGTTATTGAGTTTTATAATGATAGTGTTGAACCTTATAATAATACTGAGTAAGTTTAATACCTGATATAATGATAGGTTTCTGGGAACAATTGGAACTGGGTAGTAATTATAATATTGTAAACAAGACATAAGCATGTTCACAAGATGCATATAATTGTTGTAAAGAGGGTAAATATTACTTATAAGAGTCAATACTCCGGCCAAAAATTAAAATAATAGGCCTAACAACTAGCCAATCTGGTTAGATCTTCGGTAAGGCCTAGGGGTCATTTCCCAGTTCAGATACCTCCAACAGTAAAATATAATTTGTTTCCATCTTTAAATTCTATTAAAGAGTGTAATTTTTTAATTTAATATCTAAGCCAATGAGTTTATCTATACTTTTATATAAACATGTAATGGTGTCTGTCTATCTGTGTGTGTTACTCAATCACATAAAAACTATTAGACCCATTGAGCTGAAATTTTACATGGACATTCTTGGGGTGTCTGGTTAACACATAGGCCTATTTTTATTTAGAAATTCCCTCAGGGCACCGCCCCACTGGCCTTGAAAACTCTCTTAACACTCAATTATCTATATACCATTACATTCTTAGCTTAATCAGCTGATAATCACATGTAAAAGTCACTTTTAAACACATTTAAACAGATGGTAGTAACTGTTTGTTGTTATTCATCTTTCAAGGTTAGTTCTACTCTATAAATGTCATGTTACAAGCAGATTTTCCTTCTCATGGTTTTCAAGACAATAATCAGTAAGTTTATAAACTATAGTTTGATATATTTATTGGGATTTAATTTCAATAAATTAAATTCACCCTAAATATATATAAAAATTAAATCAATACAAATATATGTCAACCCTGTAAGAAAGACGGTACTATGCTGGTATTTTATAAAGTACTGAATAATTGAACTAAAACTGTAACATTCAATAATACGTAGGTAATAATATAATTATATAGCTAATAACTATATATTAAAACGTATGTAGTTAAATCTCATGATTACAGAATGTTAAACATTTCCATATTTAAACAGTCATATTCATTCATTTTTTGCTTACTACTTGTACAAATACTGACCTGATACACTTTTACTGGAGCTTTTGCCTTCTGATTATGATTTAATGAACTATTAGGCGCTAAAGGCCAAGTTCCGGGTGCTCCTTTAGTTTCTCTAACACTGGGTACTTTATTTTTACTCTTTATTCTACCTAATGCTTCACGGCCATATGGTTCACTCTCTTCAGGATATGCATCAGTGTAACCTAAAGTGCGCCTTCCCACACTAAATTGAAAATGTCTGAAATGCAAAATAATTAACTTAATTTATGTAAGAAATAGTAAATTAATTTTTAAAATAATCAATCTTATAAAATATAAAACCTCTATATAGAATTCAAGTGGTTTTAAAAATTATATACATTACTATAAACTCGAGGTATGGTAATGATGAGACGACATGATAGTGGATAAAAAAACTGAATGTAAGGATAGACTCTAAAAGCAAAATACAAAATTTATTTTATGATAAAAAAGATTTTAATTCTATTATTGAGGAGAAACCTTGTATCTGGTAAATTGTCAAGTTTTCAGACATTATTTTACTAAAGGATTTTATTCAACTTATGTATCAACTAATCCTGAAATGATAAGCATCCAGTCCTAAAATTATATACATTCTTTGTAACAACAAAATATATATGCTATGTAGTTACAAGAGGTGGAAACTAACTTCAGAATAAATAAGAAAACTAGGCACTACAAAATCAGAATGGTCATACAAAGTACACACTGGGGAGCAGGACCTCCCGACCAACGTTTCAATCCTCCATGTTAACAGAAATAGACGGAATAAAGAAGGCAGTTACGGCAGAAGGGCTTAGGGGTCCCAACTGAATTTATATGTGAATCAAAATTTTCCTTTCCCTAACTTTGATGTTGTAAGCACCAAAGTTCAACCTTTTGGGATTTGTCGCACTCCAGTGTGTCTGACTAGGGTTAATAGTATTACCGGTTAAAAATTTTTATAAAAGAAAAATTAAATATCATCTTGTTTGTGTTGAATGCAGAAAACGCTTCATACCAAAATAATATTCTTTCCTTCAATGATAATTTTCGATAAGCAGATATACTCTTTTGTGTTTTTTTCTAATTACTAATCTAATCATTCATAATAATCTGTCAAAAAGGTTTATTTAATTAATCTATATAGACTAAGGATCATAAAAGTAATTATTTTATGAAAACTCATCTTCCCCCTTTTATTTTGACATATATTTTATTTTATATGGACAATAGTTAGAAGTTATGCCTTTTTTAAATTTATAAATTTCCTCAGTAAGTTGTCCCCGCTACAAAAATTTTGGCTCCGTATATAATGATAAACCTAAATACAGTAGTCTCGATAATTCGAGGTAGATGGGACCGAGACCACTCGGATTACACAGAAGTAAGTTCTTGTGCATTAGAAAAAATAGGAGAACTTTATATGAACATTTCGAAGCCCGGCGCATTTCTTTCGCATACAGTATTGATATAAACATTTCTTAAAAGCTCAACTCATTTCCTTTGCATTACGTACTGATATAAACATTTCTTGGAATCCAGGCTAATTTCCTTTGCATACCATATGGATATCAATATTTCTTGGAATCCCGACTCATCATTTTCTATCAAATAGATAGAATAGGTTCAAATAAAAATAAGCACGAATTATACGGAAGCTCAAAATATCGGGGCTCGGATTTTTGTGACTCTACTGTATGTCTTTTTAAATATTTTTAATCATAGTTCCAAAATAAATTCAAGCACTTATAATACTACTTAACTGTTAACAAGTGACCCGGCGGGTTCTAATCAATTTCGATACAGTTGTCATGATAACCAAATTATGTTGTGCTAGTTTATTATTTTTTAATTGATCATTTGTAATCAATATTAATAAAAAAATAATTATGAATTAAAATATGTTAAATAATAAATAATATTAATAACAAATAATAAATATGCAACAGAAATAAATAAATAATATAATGCTACTCAAGGTTTGAAGATTAGCAGTTGTTTGCATTAATATTCATCCACCTAAAAGTGATTAAAAAAAAGAGTAAAAGATTGTCCAAAACTAGCTGACAAGTTAGTTATAAACATTAGGAAGGCAATAAAATCTACTTTATGTGTCCTGTTATTTGATGAACACATTAAGACAGATAAAATATCTTTTCTTATGTGACAGTTTCGAGAAGCATTCTAATCTGAGGCATGTAGACCATAACACGAGGGTCAAGGTAAAACTAAATATTCAACAAAAAAAAAACTACATAGCTTATAATTCTCTTGAAAACTAAACGAGTTCCTATTTACACCCTCTATAAACATTTTGCTAGAACTATACTTGTCCGTAGGATTAAATAGGTTAATAAAAATGTTAATTCTGAACCTGTATTAGTTTTATTAGGTAATAAATTCATCCATTACATTCCCTCTTACACTCTTTTGCTGATAGTGTTCGAATCAATTTAAAATGTGGCGGAAGACATGACGAAATGAATCTCTAGATGAGAAAGAATGATTGGGTCAGGCATAATTTTCACCATAATAGGTTGTTAGAAAATAAACAAAAATATTTTCATTTACTCATGAATTAAATGTACTTACTTATGAAATTCGATTAGTTGATCTAAAGGTTGTGCCCGATTCTTGATGCCTAATTGATATATCTGATCAGCTCTTAACATGTCATTGTTCTTATCGAATTCCTCCGCCCAAGCTCGGTAAAATAAGGTACACATTGTACCTAATCCTTGGCTGTACACTACCTGATATAATTCTAAAGGATTAGGTTGGGTGTCAAACTGGAAGCAAAAATAAAATAATCAATTAACACAATTTTAAAATCTATTTGTCTACACTCAGAATATTTCTAAATGTACACACAATTTTAAATCATGCTGTACATTTATTTTTTTGTGTGTCAAAAACTGTCACGATCAAAATAAATTTCTGAAGAACAAAATCAGTATTGAACTATAAATTTACAGTAATAAAATTTCACAAATACAATAAATGTGATTTTTACAAGTAAGAAGACTAGAAACAGGCATAGGTCCTGCTATCCATACTCATTACTTTGTTAAAATTTTGTTTACTTAAAAATTTGTACTGAACAAATAAATTTCCATTTCAACTTATCTCTTTTTGTTAATATTGAAAAGCTATTTGGCATGTGATATTGAGTTTGGTTATTCCGTTCCAAATACAGTAGATCTTTGTTAAGTAGGACCAGGCACAGTCATAACAAATATCCAGAGAACATCCAGTTTACCAGAGAATATCAGGAAAAACAAAAACGTAAACATACAAGTATACTACTGTATTTAAAATAATTTCCTTGTTTAAAAGAAGAAAACAATGTTAAAATATTTACAAAGTATAAGAAACATGAACAAATATATGAACTATTAGGTAGCAGATGCTTTTTAAAAAAAAAGCATGCAAGTTTATGTTATGTTGATTTCACCCAATCACGTATCGTTTCCAATTTGAGAATCTCGCCCAACATGGGGACTGTGAAATGTTCACTGATGAAATTCATTAAGGTTTTGTCCTACCCATTGTTGAAATTTTTTTTATTTACCACATCTAACTGGAAATAGGCCTCATAAGACCAGGAATATGTAAAATATGTCTTCATAGGTCTACGAGTTTGAAAATCTCACTTAATTTTTATGTGAATATCATTTTGTATGGATTGTGTAAAAATTTCTGCATGATTTTACTTATTCTCCCATCAGACGAGATCATACTGAAGGCTCTGAAGATAGCTGAATGGGCGCTTCCACATGCTACCTTTTCTGATATAAAGATCCGAGGTAGGCAGCCAATTTTTTTTTTATACAGAATCTGTTTAATATTCCTAATATACACATCTTCATTTCTGTTAGGAATATTTCTAAATATTTGACTAAATTTTTATACCTTTCCTAACATTACAATATTTCCTCTGTTAACGTGTTTCAGAATAACTACACTTTCAACACTTAAATCGTACTTCAACTAAATAGAATTTATAGTTAATATTAAAAAATTAATATATTATAATATGGTAAATAAATGACTTCAGTACTTTAATGAACAATGATATCAAATGATGCACAATCAGGGAAAAGTAATTTATATATAAATTGATGGTTTCGATCATAGAATTAGACATTGTCAGGAAACCAAAGTTTTAGATATATTAGATGAAATAAATAAAGGCTGTGAGTCTTGAGTATTCAGAAGATTGCTAAATGCGGACTATTTTTCAAAAAATATTGTCAACACATTTAGAACTTTAAATATGTAAATGCACAGTGAAGCTAAACTACAACAATTAGTTTGTCATTTATTAAACTAAATATGTTATTTTTATATTTGTAATACAAAATGTACAATTATGTTATTTTTAGTTATAAATTCTTTAAGAAATACATAACATGTTTTGTATAAATTGTTATATGCATAAAAAATTTAGTATTAACTAAAATATGTTTATAGAGAACACCAGAGAACAAAATACACTAAAACCTTTCATATCCGGATCAATGTAGCGACAGCCTAATCCGGAAAACAAAAATCCAGATATAAGAGGGGTTATGTAATGATGTTTTTGTACTACATAATCTTAACCATTCTAATTGCAAGTAGATGTATGATTATTCAAAGTAAATAAGTTACACTTCTTGAAGATTGTAATAGCAATATAGAACTGTAAGTACAATTTAACTACATGCTTGTATGTAGTTTCTTAATACTGTACTGTACATGTATATGTACATTAATTATCAGTTTTGGTAAAAATAGATGTGATGATGGTTTGCTTGTTTTGTTGAACATATTTCTTTGATGAAATATCCTTCCAAGTTTTGAAAGAGTAGACAATCAGCTGCTGTTGCTACGTCTTCTTATTCAATGTACTCGATCAGCTGGTCAAATGCCTGGAAAGCTATGCGTCATGGTTTGTTTTTTTTTGTGTCATATTCGGCAGATGCTTGCGGTGTGTTTACTAAGTCTATAATATCACTGGTAGTAACCAACCGTGTTCATGTCCTTACATCTAGGAATGTTTTGGAGAAGATCGTCAATTTCTTAATTTGTTTCACTAACAAGGTTTCTTGTTAGTAATACGTTTTCAATTCCCTCATTGTTTGTTTTACGATCCAATAGTTTTAGCCATGATTAAATTATTGTTATCGGCCTGATTACATCCCATGCTGTGGCAATCCATAAATCGACTTCTAGCAAGTCTACATTTTTTAGGCACTCGGAAACACTCCTTCTCGCATCCATATGTGTGATTAATATTGTTAGTAACTTACAGTGTATTACAGATTGGTAATATACCAAATGGTTGGGTGAGACAGGAAAGAACAAAGATGCGACTGCTGGTGCTAGAGAACTGGTTCGAAGACAAAGTGCCTTCCAGAATAAAGACTCTTACTTTATTTTCATATTACGTTCCGATATCAGATGTTTCAGATATGAGAGGTTGTACCGTACCAACTTTATTACCAATATGTGAGAAAAAAATCTAGAATGAAATTCCTAAGTAGTTTTGATTTAAATGAATATTTGTGTACTTTCCAATTTCACTATCCAATTTGTATATTTTTAGCAATACAATGTAACAAAATTTTATAGGAACAAAGGAATATTTTTTTTTAATTATTGAAATGTAATTTTGATTAGTTAAAAGCTTCAATTAATTTAGTAATCAAATTCTTGTGGAACCAAATTATAACTTATTTTAGTTTTAGCAACTTAGAACATAACATAAATGTAATACAATCTTGATACGTAGGGATATTATTATAAAAAAAATAAACCCTTGGAAATTCATTAAAAATTTGAGTAAGCATATTGAAAGAGTTAGTTTTAATAATAATAATAGTAATAATAAAATAATAATAATAGGTCTAGGGATATATTCCACAGCATATCCCCCCCCCACAACTCGCAGGTGACTAGTTAAATAGGTAATGTAGAGTAGGATCATATTTTGACTCGGTCTAGTTGGTTGTTTTGTCATTGAGCTGGTCATTGTTAGGATATAAGGTGAGTCAATGTATTTACAGATGGTTATTTTCAGGTATGAAGTATACGATGCAAACATCGATATTTCACCTTGCATAAATAGAAACCCCTAAATTTAAAGAGAAAATATAAGGGAGAAAACAAAAGGTAGGCCATGGTAGTATGTCACAGGCAAGGAGCACGTTTGGCATTCTGAATCACATTAACTGCTTGTTTCATTTTTTAAAAATCAAAAAAATTTCGAAAGAAATACTTAATAATTTTTACTTATTTAACTTTAACACTTTTGGTTAAAATTAACTCAAATGTAATACTTCACCAAACATATTTCTAACCATGAATTCTGTAAGATGAACTTCTTTTTAATATTTGGGTTAAACCTTTGATTAGCATTCACATACCAGTACATAAGTTCGCACAAAGGCAGCAGGAGCATTCCCTTAAATGTATGTTCTAAAATTTTTTTCATATTAGCATTGCGGTACGTTTATGACTTTTTTTCCTGTGTATTGTGCAGTATTCTAGGTTAAATATTTGCAACTATCTGGACAATAAATACTACACAGAGTACGTACTCACCATTCTTTTGTTACCAAAGTCTATGGGTTTTCCCATGTATTTACAGATCGTTTCAAGGTTTGTGCGGTATTTTACAACGAATAGGCGATTGAATAGTGAAGAAATTCTTTAGTGTCTAAAGTCTATGGTTTTTCCCATGTGTTTACATATTGTTTCGAAACTTGTGCAGTATTTTACAATGAAAAGGTATTTTACAAAAAAAAAATTAACATAACCTTTTTAGCAAAGAAGCTGTCAGTAAACGTAAGGTAAAGTTTGGTTAACATGATAAAATAAGTGCATAAAAAAATATTACTACAATTTTTAAAAAATAGAGAAAATTTTGTTTAAATTAGAAAAAATAAAAAGTGTAAAAATATTTCAAAAATATATTGCTCCCAGTGGCCATATACTCAGGGTAGGCACATGTTGCTAATCAAAGGGTTAAAATGGCATTATAGTTTCTTATTTCTAATATTTGCTTATGAGAAATTAGACTAAATAAAGGCGAAGAATAAAAAACAGCAAATGATAGATGGGTGAAGAGGAGAGAAGACCATCACAACTAATTTTATACTGTACTTACATATTTAACTAGGAGCTCTACGAATCTCGGATCTTGCCTGTATCGTTCATCATCCTTGAATGTAGTCAAAGTATCTTCAAGTAATGGAATAAGATTACTTTCAGGTCCGTGCTTAGGGTAGCTTTGTTCCAACCAAGCTACATACTCATACCTTGGCTCTAAAGGGTCATCACCGTCATACATTCTTATGTTCAATTCATATTTTCTAAAACAAAACACATTTTTTTACTTATTCACATTAACATACAGAAATAAGTGGTCACTTATGTATAGCAGGACTAACTTTTTATGTGAATTTGGTTATCAGATCTGTTTCTTTGTCAACTAGCTGTAACTGATATTGTGGTTTTCAAGATGAGGGTAAGATTTAGGGAAATATATTAGGAGTTTTTTTAGAGTTTTGGGATAATTTTGTATTTTTATACATTACCTAGGTAGGGAGGGTGAAAAGTTCTTGGCCTGACCCAGAAATGGCATTTCAATCCCTGAAAATGTATCTTTCCTGCCTGCCTGCAGATATTGGTTCGTATGATAAGCTTTAACTTGATCGATCAAGTAGTTAATGTACAGGAATTTTTTGTAGTAGACATCTTGCGTATTTTTTATTATAATGGGTAAACTTTATTATTGTGTAGTGATAAAATTTTTTGTTTTGGACTAACCACTAAGGAAATTCATCCGACGTTGACAAAAGTGTTCAAGAAATCCGCTCCTTCAATTTCATAAGTTAAAAAGTGGGCAGCTCAATTTAAACATGGTCACACGTCGCTGTAAGATAACCAACATGAAGGACGGCCAAAAACTGCAACCACACCTGAAACTATCTGAAAGGTGCACGGTATCATGTTGGGCGATAGGAGAGTAAAGATGCGTGAGATAGCTGAGGCTGTGTGGATATCAGAAGCATCTTTCAGGTGCGAAACATCTTGCATGAAGAATTAGCAATGTGAAAGCTCTGCGGAAGGTGGGTTCCGCATTTGCAGAAAAGCAGATTAAAAGCAAATCTGCAAACAACATTCACTGCAATGTTTGGACCGAATCAAGAAAGATACGACTGATTTTGTGTGGCGATTTGTCAGGATGGATGGGACATGACATGGGTCACCACTACACGCCCAAAACTAATCAACAGTTGAAACAATAGGTGGAAGCTGATCAAACAAGTAGGCTGGGTCAAAACAGCAGCAAAGAAACCTAAGTCGATCGCATCTGCTGAAAAGGGCTTGCCCAGGGTTTTTTGGAATGCCTAAGGGATCTTGTTAATTGATTACTTTGGAAAAGGCAGAACAATTACAGACCAATATTACTCCAACCTTCTTGACGAGCTGGATGTCAAAATTCATGAGAAGGGGCCTGGCTTGAAGAAGAAAAAAGTCATCTTTAATCAAGACTACACACCTTCTCACAAAAGTGTGTTGGCAATGGGAAAATAGCGAGATTTGAGGTACGGTTCACTCGGCAATCCCCCCTACTCTCCTGTTTTGGCACCCTCAGACTACCATCTCTTCCCAAACTTGAAAAAATTTATTTCTAGAAAGCACTTTACATCCAAGGAAGATGTTAAGAGGTCTGTCAATGAATATTTCAATAGCTTTACAGACTCTCACTTCTGGGAATGAATAATGATGTTGGAGAAAAGCTGGACCAAGTGTGTTGGAGTAAAGGGAGATTATGTAGAAAAATAAAATCTTTTTAAAACTGAAAATCACGATCTTTCATTGTCAGCCCGAGAACTTTTACCCTACTCTGAGGATAGATGTGGTTATAATTTTATTCAACATTACTATCTACCTATATTAAAATATACCTATGAAGTATCCAGTTAGGATAGATTTGGTTGTAATTTTATGCAACAAACTCAACAAATATATTAATACAGTATATAGTAATGTATAAAATTACAACCAACTCAATCCTGACTGAATACTTCATAGTTATATTTTAATACAGGTACGTAATAATATATAAAATTACAACCAAATCTATCCAGACTGACACTTCATAGGTATATTGTATAAAATTACAACCAAATCTATCCTAACTGGATAATTTGGAAAATTCCATCATTTTCTGTTTGGTGACATCCTTCACTACTTCCAAGTTCCAATTCTTATAATCTATCTACAAGTTCTAAATTATTTTTGATTCAAAATTGTATAAATCCTATTTTTAATTTGTTAAATTCTATAGCCATTTTTTTGGAAGAAGGTAAGTAGGTAAGTTGATCCTTGTAACAATAGGTCTCATGGACTTACCTTCTTTGTGAATTGTATACAGGCAATACATTCTAGGTAATACTGGATTACTAACATTAAACTTAAAAAGATCATCTTAGAAATAACTAATTTACAGCTCTTTAAACTATCTTTGGTTATATTAATAAACTTGTTTAATGAATTTTTTCATGTTATCCATTTTTATTACTTTTTAGCATTTTGTATACTCTATTGTTACACTCATTTTTGTCCAGTATTACCACTGTATTACCTTTTTCAGATTTAAGGTAGTAACAATCTTTTTCATTCAAACTTTTAATAATTTTGGCTTCTATGATAGTAGACTTAAATTTAACATCTTTTTCTAAATTCTCCTGAATTTTTAATTTACACGTGTTTGCAACATAATTTTTCTCTGAATCTTTTAGATAAAAAAATACTACTCTCTATGCGAGCTACAACATCATCGATTTTATTTTGATTACAATTATGGACTGACTATTTCAAAGCCATACTTAAAAGGTTAATTTCATCAGAATTCACATTTTTGACTAGGGAAGAAAAATCGTTGGCTATGACAAACTTCTCTTCCTTTGCTTTAACATTAATGAGAGCCAAGAATTTTTTATTTAATTTCTACATTTTTAATTTCATTTTAAAATCCCTGTTATCATAAATATTATTATAAAAATCATCCCATTATTTAATTTTACAATCTTTTGATAATTCTAAATGAAGTTTATATAACCTTAATTCATTCTTACTAAGTTTACTATACATATATTTAATTTATAGATTTTACCATTTTTCTTTAGCCAATTCTAAAGCTCTCAAAGTGCGAGAATTTTTAATACTAGTGATATTATTCGGGTAAACTTTATGCGTGTTGTACTGTTTTAAAAACCTAATATCCAACTTAATTACTCTCAATCTATACATAACACAGTAGCGTAATTATAATAAATAAACAACAATAACCCTTGCTACAAATAATCAAATACCCTCGATGTACATTTCGCTAACACTGTTACCATCATCAGAAGGTTACAAATATACTGGGTTCTAGTTTTAGAACTTCCCAGATTTACTATTTTTCACAAAATGTGAGTCTAGGTTTGAATTATAAATGTTTTGTTTGATGTATGACTTCAAGTGGTCTTTGTCTCTAAATGTGTCTGGTCTATGTTACAAAGTGTGTGATACACTTTGCAATTAATTTATTTTATTTCAATGTTATTGAACATTATAACTATATTATTTTTTTTAATAATTATTATCTATAAGAATTTAATTCTTTTCAAATTTGTAGCATAATCTAAGGAGCATGGAATTGTTGAATTGCAGACAAATTTTAAAATGATACAAGAAACAAAATAAAGATATACTTACTCTTGTTGTTTGGTTAGTTGCTGGTGCACTTCTGAATTAGTTTGTGCTTGAAGAGCGGTACCTAGCTGTGAAGGATTACGCCCTTGTTTGAGGGGCTGAATATTTTCCTTTGATAAATCTAAAGCCTCACAAGTCTCCATTACCTATAAATTTATAGTGAAAATGTTACAAAGTTCAAAACTGTATTTGTATTATCGCAAGTGTTGGTTATAATTGGCAAATATTGACCCGACTTTGGTTTTTTCTTTTAAACATAGTAGTTATTGTAAAAAATTATTAAACCTTCAATAATTTATTAACCTTAGTGTTTTTTATATATTATTATAGTCTTTAGAAATGTGTTAAACCTGTGCTATACAAGATATTGTAAGCTTTACTCAAGTGCTTAATATATATGTGTGTGTATATATATTTGTGTGTGTGTGTGTGTGTTAAAGTATGGGTAAAAATATAGTCTTAATGACGTTGGTTTTTTTAAACTTTTTTTTCATTACTCCTTTTAATGTATAGAACTTTGATGTAAAGTTCCTGAGTCAACATTTTTTCTGCGGGAAATACGTAAAGTCCTTTTTTCAGATTTTAATTGTCAGTCTGTAATAGCATGTATAGTGTAAACAAGTCTTATTGACGTTTTTTAATTTTTTTTGTTTTAATTATTTTATATTTTGTTTTAATTTGTAGAGCACGAATATTAATTTTTTCTGTGGAAAATAGGAAAAGTTAATTTTTTTGCACATTTTAAATGTTAGTCTGCAATGGTATGTACATCAGTAGCTACATATATGTCAAAGTTAATTTGACATATAAATATGTCAAAGTCAATTTATTTTAATACTAAACTTAAAATGTAAATATTTTACTTTTGGTTATAATTTTAAACATTACTATATATATGCATTAACCTTTTGCGCTCCACAGACGAACTGAGTCCGACATCACTAAAAATCCCATTCCGTCGGACTAAATGAGTAATTAAACATATGTGTGCAAAACACAAATAATTGGAGTCCAAAAGGTTAAAATATACCTACAAAGTATCCAGTCAGGATAGATTTGGTTATAATTTTATACAACACTACTATATACCTATGAAGTATCCAGTAAAGATACATTTGGTTATATTTTTCTTAGTTGGCAATAAGTCTAAATATTTACCAAAATTACAACCAAATCTATCTTGAGTGGATACTTCATAGGTATATTTTAATATAGGTATATGGTAATGCTGTATAAAATTATAACCAAATCTATCCTGACTGGATACTTTGTAGGTATATTTTACTTTACGTATAATAATGTTTACGTTACTAATACATACTTACTTTTATACAACATACTATACTTTACGTATAGTAATGTTGTATAAAATTACAATCAAATCTAGACATAGTGCAATGCGCTGTTCACATAATGCAGTGCTAATGCCTGCATGGTTCACAATTGAGGCCTACATGCTATTACAGACTAACATTTAAAATGTGAAAAAAATCAACTCTTCGTATTTTCTGCTTTTGAACAATTATCCAAAATATCGTAGGTGTCCGAAAAGGTAAACAATTATCACATTTTTTATGGAAGTGAAAAAATTATAGTTTATCCCCATTTTTCGTCAAGTGTTACTCCAAAATCAATTTAAGTTTGTTAGTAAAATATATTGACCAAAACATATAACTTTATATAATTCAGGTCTTAAATAATTCTTTAAAATATAAAATTTAATATGAAAAATCCAATTACAGGTTTTCTGAGTGATATTATTATTCAATATATAGAAAAAAAGGTTAACAGAAACTTACTTTATAAGTTCGTTAAGCGATATTCTCACAAAGCTCAACATAGCTTCATTGAAACTATTGTGCAATAAAATTCATATTCAAATAGAATTTGGATCTACACTTATATTTGTATAATCTCATTTTTATTACCGTGATATTTGTAGCCTTTCCTGTTGTATCTTGTTTGATACCTATCTATAAAGTATTATAAAGTTGTCAAAATGTTTTGCTTTAGAGTTCTTCCAAAATCACTTTCAAAATCGTTTAGTCACCTAAAATGTTATAAATATTAAAAAATGCATACCGATTACAAATAAACCCACGTATAATAACACTTACTACTACGAAAAATTATATAATTTAATATACACTACAAAAACATAAAAAGAACAAATAATATTACAGCATTATACTAAACAGGTATTTTTTAACTCTTAACTCGCATATTTGAAAATTAACGGTCTAAAGGCAGTGATGTAAACATTGTGAATAAAACTTCCCGTCCTATTTATTTTAGGTAGTAAATTCCCTTCTATGTTAATTTTTTTGTATATGTATCACTGACGATTTTCTTATTGGAAGATTTGTAAGATGCAGTCAAATTAAATTTTTACTTTATCTACATCATGAATATTATTTAGTGTATTATTAAAAGTATTGAAAATATACTTTTAAAAATTTGAACCAACTGATTTTTCAATAGCACTTCTCGTAAAAGTTTTACATTTTAACAAAGTATTGTATATTTAACATAAACGCTAGGGCAAATTTAATTAAAACTAGCCTTTTTTACGTTTTACAAAAATTTGTTAACAATTTTATAACGACTTGCCAAACATATCAATTATAAGAAACTTATATAAGTATAAATGTCATTCAGTACAAAGTCAGAATAAATTTTTTACGTAACAGAAAAATCCCTCTCTTACACAAAAGGGCGTGCACAATGTAATGCACATTAAATATTGAAATATTTGGATTTTCCTTTACAGATATTTTGTTAGTAATATCGTTTCTGTTATTGTTAGTACTATGTTTACAAATCTAAAAATGATTTCGCTAATTCACGATTTGGCAAAACTTTACAGTCTAACAATTATTATAGTATATTTGGTGATTCAATCTTCAAGTGAGCTAATAGTTTTCACTAAAATTTTGTAAATATTTCACAAACTTGCCTATAGTAACACTTACTTATATTTGTTGAGGACGGCCGTTTCAGGAGGTGTGTTCCATTGTCTAGTTGCCGGTTGTTTTTTTAAAAATTATTTAATATATTTTTATGTTACAATAAAACAATTTTAATGCATCGAAATCAGCTTCTGAAACATCTTGCCTGCTAAAAATTAAATCGGACATAATACTAATAAAAATCAATTAGAAGTCGGTAAACAATAGCAACGTCCCTGTTGCAGAGTTATTAGACATTAGGAACTCCCTACACACCAGGTCGGTCAAAAGCAACTGTTGAATCGCATAACTTTGTTACACATCAGGTTAGCAGGAAGTAAACATGACGTTTTTTCCAGTGTCGAATGGTGAATCATCAGTGACTCTTCTTGAAAACAGATGATCACCTTTATCCCTTAAAAAATCACAAGAAAGATTATGCAGCCGCCAAACGTTGTTGCTTATGGACATCAGACAGTAAACAAGGAACACATATTGCACATACTTTTGACAACAGAAGTTCTTCACTCATGATGTTATGAAGTGATCCTCAGCTAATTTCACTGTTTGGTGTAAGCTTATCCATAATTTCGTCAAATGTCAATCGCTGATCCGCATCAATAACGTCGTGCACTGCAGCAATGACACCATCTCGCTGTTTATCATGAACACTTTCTTTTCCTTTCAAAACCATTTTTTGCTAATGACAAACCATTTGGACAGACATTAAACTTCCACCCCAAACTTCACACAACTGATGATGAATTTCAATGGCAGATTCACTTTTGGCAGTCAAGAAACAAATAACATTTTGCACTTCACAGCTGGCACCAGACAGTGCAGTCAACAGGCATACATTCATGGGTGTGGTGGCGATCAGTGCCTCTACACCCAAACTAAAAATACACGCTACCAAAAAGACGCTCTGTTACGTTTGGTGATACACGCAAGGGAAATTTAATTCTTGAATACCCTATGTACTTTCAAAATTATTAAAGTTTTTCTTCAACCCAATCCAGTTGACGTGACCGAGCTCGAAATTAATTTGTACTTGCTAAGCTGATTGTGACGCGAATAATTTATTCCGCAATGGGTTAACCCACTGAGTTACCACAATTGACCTTCAAGATCTATTTAGAAAAATGGAATAGCACAGCAGAACCTCGATAGTTTGGACATCAATTTTGTGAGCCCCTTTTGCACTGTGCGGTTAGCACAGCATCATATTGTTTACCTATAGGTCTTAGACATTTTTATTTATGTACTGTACTTAAATCATTCTAAACAAGGAAACGTTTTTTAAAAAAATAAGTCATTATAAAGTCTTTAGAAGTTTCATTATATATTGGAACATAAATAGAACCTCACCTTCAAACAGTAGTACTTCTATGCGAATAAATTGATGAATAATTTTGTGGTTAGTCTGATTCCATTGCGCAGCTTTGGTCGATTCAAATTTCGCAAGAATATTATCAGCGATCCTACTTTTAATATCAATAAGTGTGATAGCAATAATTGTGCATATAATTTATCAATTTTAAACAATTAGAAATATTTTTATTTTTACATGTTTATAATTTTTTTAAAATTAATTAAAGTAATGTTAATGTGGATATATATTTTAACATTAGACTTATAGAAGGCAGTACACTGAATCCTCCTAGGCCTCTGGGGAGGAGCCCTGTGGATGGATTTACACCAAGCTTCACATGCACCATCCTGGTAGTATGTTAAACAAACCTTCAAATTTCATCAACTTCTGTACAGCAGTTAATGCGTCCATAAGATATAAACATACATCAGTTTTTGAATCATCCTAAGCCTCTGGGGCGGAGCCCTGTGGATGGATCTACAACAAACTTCACAGGAACCATCCTGGGAACATGTTAAACAAACCTTCCAAATTTCATCAATTTTTGTTCAGCGGTTTAGGCGTCTATAACATACATACGCAAACATTCATTTTTATAGATATAGATAACAAATTATCTGGTTGGGCTATATTTGGTATGAAAAAAAAATTAACTTTATTTACACAAGGTAACTTTTCAGTCATTGTTAGCAAGTCGACATCTCCCTGAAGATTTTTTTAAATCTTTGACCATGAAATTTTTAATATCTCCTGTTACTGGAAGTGTTATAAATGGTTACTTGTAGCAATTGCAGCTACTTTTCTTTGCTGACTTTTAATCCAGGTATCATTACACTAATCCCAATTATTTGAGGAACAGAAAATTTAATTAAGTTGTGTTTTATCATCATCATTCATAAATACTCCTAAATTGCTCTAGATCATTTATTACCAAAAAAATATTCACTTTATCTGTTCAATAGAATGGTGTGATTAAAAATTGTGTAATTAGCCAACTTTGAAACCAAGCACCCCTCCAAATTTAATGTTTTAAAGGGGTTTACACACATGAAAGAGAAATAGGCACTTATCACATCTCCAATTTTTCATTTATCAAAATCAAGCTTAACGATTTCATCTTTTCTTACTATTAATATAGGACCGTTTTCTAACCTTAAAAATTTGTCGGAGTTTTCGGTCTGTTTCAAATGATTACAGTTTCTTTTACTAGAAACCTTATGAAAACACAGTTAGAATACACTTATCAATACTATACAGTTATGTTCAGTGTCTGGCAACAATGACATGTAAAAGATAATTGTTGAGGTGAGGTTTTTCCTACAACCAAACTGTGAATACCTCAGCTCCTAGTTAGTATTCAATATTTTAATAAACATTATTTCCAGTATTCCAATTTTACAAACATTACCAGGTAGATTACTTGGTATATTATTTAAGAAATTTCTGGCAGTGATAACTATCTCAACACAGTTTTAAATGAGGAAATTTTTTGCGTGAGAATTTAAAAAAACCTAAAGTGTGTAATCCAATAAATAAGATTGTTATTAACATGTTCGCTACCAAGTGGCGCATATTTGCGCTGTCTGGTTTCTCTTGACAACTGGCAGTAAAAATTCGATCTTTCCAGACAGACCGCTTTAATGTGGGTCTGACCTTCATTACAGACCAAAAGAGGAATGTTGTAATAATTTATTATACTACATAAAAACACTACAAGTATGTTTGTTGAATGTATATTTTTGATTTTGCTGTTTTTGAGATGGAGCATATGAGCTGTTCGGTCTATAGCACAAAATCCTATCAAAGACCGAGCGTCCCATGTGAGAGCCATTACAAAGGCTTACATAAACATACACCCAACTAACTTGTCTTGGCTAGTCATGCTAAAAAGAATGCTTATATATCGAAAAAAGACAATATAAATATTATTGTAACAGAGACAAAATATGTTCACATTTGATTTCTAAACAGAGTACAGAATATTTACAAACGTACCAATCACTTTTAACTTGTTTACATCTTTTGCGATAAATTTCATTTAGAGGAAACCTAGTAAAACATGATCATTAAAAACAAAAACTGCCCAAGTTGTACGAATGAATAAACAAGATTGTCATTTTGATGTCATTGACCTTGATAACTGAAAGGCCAAATGTCCCAGATTAACATCAGACATGTCTACAGACAGATACCAATATATCAACCCGTTAAAATAAAAAAAACCAGATTTGTCAGAGGAACAAAAGTAACACGCAAACAATGTCCCAGATATGAGCCGTCGGTCCATTACAACTATCCAAAGCGACGCATATGTGGGACGTCGGTCCATGACGAGACCGTACGTGAGTTGGCTGGTCTATAACAATCGTTATTTTGTTAACATTGCGGTAGTGAACGTGTTAACTACCTGGAAAAGAGAACCTCAATAGTGGGTAGCTGTTATTTTTCTTTAGCAAAAACAAGGGCAATATACACACAGATATAATTTTTTAAAATAAATCTTTGGAAATGTGGCCAACCAAATTCTATGGAATGGAATGTATCTCCATCCTGAGTGATAGGTTTCATGATCTAAAAGTTTTAAAAATAGCAGCACAAATATTTTGGTGAAAACAAAAAATAATGTTATTAATTTAATAACTGAAAAATATTAAAACTGACGGGACAAAAAATAAAATTATAGTATAACAGATGAATAAATGAAACAAAAGTTTGTCATTCAAAATAAAAGATGCACAGGAAAGAAATAAAACACAAAGAAATATTCAAATGTATTAAAAAACATAGATGAAACAAAAAAGCAATGCCATGATCATTAGCCGTAAACCTCCTAGCAACCATTAAAGGCACGAACATCCTTTAACTATCAGACAACCATTGTATGCTTAAATTATAAGGATAGCTCTAATAGTTGACAAAGTCCTCGGTGTTTTATCAATACCCATCCCATGAGTAAACATAGCATCTGATGTAAAAATGAGTAGCCACAACCTGCACTCTATAACTAGAATGAATAGAAGACGGGTACTAATTATTAGTAGTATTGATTTCCCCTACCATTTTTTTTTTATGCACATTTTCCCAATTCCATTCATTGCAAAATAGAGAATGAGTTAATTACAGAATTTATATGTAATTTAAGTAAGACTTCTAGACAACAATGTGTAGACCTGATTTAAATTATTCTGAATACTTAGCGGTTTTCACTAAAATAACTTTCAACATTTTTGCCCTATTTGGATTAAAAGAAGGTTTAGTTTTGGTTTTAAGTTGACTTTCCAAGAAAAATACTGCTAATTGCAAGCAGTAATATATTTATTACACAACATAAAAAATAACTTCCAAGTTGTAGGGAGAATATCTGTTTTAATAACTTAAAGTAAAAATGTTGAAGTAAATATCTAATAATTTAATGGTTAGAAAATAAGCACAATTAATTTCCTCAAATTAGTCACATCAAGCAATGGACAGATTATTCAAGTTACCAAGACACCTATATAATTCTCAGAGGCGATGCTGGCCAATAAGTAGCCCAAGTGAGAACATTTCAGTCTTAAAACTATTACAATTAATAATTTTAAAAAGTTACACATTTATCAAGAGAAAAATTTAAATAAAATTTGAAATTACTTAAGAAGCAAGAAAAATATACCACACACATTTAAATTCGCTTCAGTGCTAGTTTTGTAACAGATTTCTAATTCTATAAAGATCTTTCTTTAGTAAACAGGACAGGATTTGGGGATCAGGAATTATAACAGGAGTAGAACAAATCAATTCAACACTTGTTCACATTTGGTTAGAAAGTGTAGCATATAAATATATATTATTATAATGAATTACAATATAAGTAACATAATAATTAATTACAAAATCTCATGGGAAAATCTTCAATAAACAAATCAGTATTAACTTACAGAAAAATAAGAAGAACAATTTGTAAATTTTTAATAGAAACAAATTTATAAAAAGAAAACTACTTTCAAGAAATTTGAACATTAACAAATAAAACTGCCTTTTATAAATGCAAATTTATTTTTATATGAAAAAAACAGTCTATTTGCTAATAATAAGAATCTGTTACAGGAAGATTAGATTTATCTAAATCATCAAAGTATGCATGCTTTAAGGCATCCCTGGCATTAATTCTGGAGTTAGGGTCGTAGATCAGCATTTTCTGAAACAGATTATTTCATTTAGAATAAACTTATAACTAATATATCTACATGAAAATATATTTTAAGCTTATATATATGTAGAGGTAAAACTAGCATGATTAAATGCTGAAAGTGGATACAGTAGCCTCGAAATGCCAAGTCCCAATTTTTTGATCTTCCGTTAAATTCAAGCCCATTTCTATTAGAGCCTGTTTCAATCTTTTTGAAAGAAAATGATGAGTCAGGCTTCCAAGAAATGTTCATATAAATTTTTATAACTTATTTTCTAGAAGCATTTTTAATTATAGCATTAGGGTTCATTAGAACTTCTATTTTTTCTAATACCCAGAAACTTATTTTCATGTAATCCAAGAGGGGTCTCGATCCTATCTACCTCCAATATCGAGACTCTACTGTACTTATATATAAGTAATATTTTGAGAATTCTAACATTAAATTTTGCAGAAATATAACTGGTGACTCTTTTGCTAGAGTGTATGATGTCAGGTCTCCATTGCAATCTATGATGTAAATACTTCACTAGTGGCAATTGCAGAAGAATGAATTAAAGCACTAGTGCTACAGTGGAAAAATAACTTGAGCACTGCAACATTTACTTGTACTCATATAATAAAATATAGATATACAGTAGAGCGTCGAAAATCCGGATCAATTGGGACAGAGACCCATCCGTACTACTGATTTATCCGGATTTCCAAACAATCTTTAAACTACTGTGTATTATTGATTTTTCATTAACTATAATCTATTATTTTGCTTAAAGTAACATGTAAGTTTGAATTCAACCAGGAATTATTACAAAATAGAAGTCAAAGGGCTTAAAAAATACATAGAAATTTAGTGAAAGAACAATATACATACTGATACATAGCACAGAAAGCAAAAAACTATAACAGTAAAAAATTATAGTTTTTTGAACAAAAGTAAAAAATTTGAAAAATTTCCATTACATAAGAATAATAATATTAAAAGTATGTTTTATGAAAAGTTAGCTAAAGATTAAGTTTAATAATAAATGTTATTAATTGACTGATTGGTTAAAATATGCGTTATTGCTTTACCTCAGAACATACAAATCTACTGCCGTTCAGTTTTAATTTCAGATATGACGCATTTTTTCAGAACTGATATATCTTCGTTGCATTTATAATTAAAGATAAAACTTAGTTTAGATATGTATTGTAGCGGAGTCGGACGCTTAGTGCGGTGAATGCTGGAACCACGATCTGGATTTTTGATGTCCGGATTACTGACACTCTACTGTAATTGCACAGAAAACTTTTGTATATATAATTATCCCACTTATTACGTAGTATATTCAAAATTAAACCTGTGTTCTTTATCAAATAAATCTTTGTTCAAGGAGTGTTGAAAACTGTTTAACTTAATGCTAGTAAAATTTTCCCTACTTTAAATTAAACTTATCAACATTTCCCGGATTTTTTTAAAATTAAAATATTCCTAACAATTATATCTACCTTGTTCTTAGCCAAAAAGTTACTTACCTGCAACAAATCTAAAGCTGTGCTGTCAAGGTTCTTAGCATGAGCACCGAGATTATTGGTTGTCCAGCTCGGGAATGTTGCCTTATAATCAGGTAACTGAGACACTCCTGGCCAGTTTTCTTCATTTGGTGTAGTCAGAACTCTAACATAATAACAATAATAAGCAAATCCTGTTACTAGGTTTACAACTAAAACAGCTTTAAAATTAAAAAAATTAACTATAAACATTATGATGGCAATAAATATCTTTCCTAATGGTAACAGCTTCAAGAGGTAAAAACATTCCTTCAGTCATGAGAGATGTATTGCACATGCTTATTTAAAGCATGGAGACGAATAATACATCAACAAGGGCCAAGCAGACAACATTAAAAAGAAATAACAATGTAGTTCAATGACTCGCTATCAATAGACACTCCGGCCAAATAATCAATGGCACCCATTACCCATGTACTAATCAACAATGTGTCGACAATTTACTTACACCACAGTTTGCACCATTTGCTATCAGAAGGTACTTATTCACACTACCATTCAAGTATTTTAGTTAAACTATTGGCAGTTTATTAAAGAAAGTTAGTGAAATATGAGTTAGTTATGCTTCAATTGAATTTCTAAAATTCCTCTATTTATAACTTAGAATACATTTCTACAAAATTTACTATGATTTTGTGTGTGTTACTTTCACATTAAAGACTTGAAAATGACACTAACATTTGTATAATGAACAAAGTCACTTCGTAAAATAATTATATCACTATAAATATAATAAACTATTAATGACAAAATACCTAAAATAAACTTATCTTTGTAATAATTACAAAATATTATTGGTAAACAAGAATGCAACATACATCAAATCGGAAGGCAAACTGATATACCACCTGTTACACTGACAGTTTTTTAACAATTCTGAATTACTTTGTTTATAATTGAATGGATAGAAATGAGTCATGGATGTAGAATTCAAAAGCAAATGGTTTTTAGAAATTTGAAAAGTTCCAAAAACCAATATTCTAATATTAAGAGAAACATTGATTTTTTTACTTGAACCCAGTTGTTATAACTAAACTTAAGCAAAACGATATAGAAAATGTTATTTGCTGTTTTAGACATAGAGTTAAGCAATATTAAAGAGAAATAGGAATATTGTAAAGGTAAGTTGACTCAACTGTCGACACCTGCATACTTCAGCACCTCTACAAGCACGAGTCCCAATGGATGCAGCAAATCAATCAGAAACAGGTATAGCTTTATAATAATAAATCGTCATGATTTAATAATAATATAAATTACATGAAGGTAATAAACATAATGAAGAACTTGTAGTTTTATAATTTCTCTCCAAATTTGGAATATTTTTAAATTGATGGAACCTTAACAGTTTGCACTCTACTGCCGGGTATAAATTAGCAATGGCAATATGTATTTCACCTCCAACTATCTGAACAACACCCTTGGCGTTGTACATTGAAGCCGGACAATGTTTTTTGTCGTATCTGCTCAGAAGCGGAGTATACTTTTCTGGCGTTCCATTACTAAACTGGTTATAAATTGGCAGTTTTTAATTATGGCAGTACGTCCTGTGTGGTTTGAAATAACTTTGTACAAAACTTTATTTTTTCCCTAGCTTGATGGTTCTGGTAAAAGGTGTTAATAGAACACACGTACTGCTCATCTTTGTTTTGACTTCTTTGCACAGGCATCCAGCTTCAAGAGTAGCCAATAGCCCGATAACCACAGTATATTATCTTTGCCAGCCCCCAATGCTTCTTGTTTATGAGAATTCTTTCCATGTTTCCACTTCAGCTCTCAGAAAGTCCCTCATTGGTATGGGGTATGTGCAGTCAAACAAAATGTGCTTTATACTTTCATCTTCACCTTCACAAAGTGCACAGATTGGAGAATTCGAAAGACCAAATCTAAACAAATATTCCTCCATCACTAGATGGCCGGATTGTGCTCGAGCTGCAATCGGACGTAAAACTTCCTTGAATTTGTCTTCACTCAACGGTTCAGGCTGAAATTGAAAAAGATGACCTGTGGCCTCTTGTTTCCAAGATTCAGTCCAACATTTATGAAAGTATTTATTTGCTAAGCTTTTACAATAAGTGAGTGTATACTTGGCTTTCTCGTTTCCTAGTATTCCACAATGCGCGGGTACCCATTGAAGAGTTATGTCCTTCAGGTTGCTAGCAAATTTTCTAATTTCAGCAATGCGAAAGGAGTAGTCCCCTGTGGTTGAATTTAGGAGAGCCTGGAGGGCATATCTGGAGTCAGTAAATATGCATATTTTCTCCTCCTTTGTTTCAAAGCAACTTGCCAACGCAGCATTTAACGCCAGAAGCTCTATGTCCATAGTAGAGTGCGAGTTTGCAGGGACATAAAAGCAGATATCAGTAGATTCGTTGAAAAAACCTGCTCCAGATGTTCTCTTTTATAGGCCAAGTGAGCCATCAGTGTAAATTCTTACACATGATCATTGTAGCTGGTATGTATCATTTCCAATGTTTCAGTTTTCAGAACTACTGGGTGGTCCTGCTTGCTCCTTCTGCTTGGCAGGTTCAAAGTAATTTTTATTCCTGACCTTGTAGTGGGCAACTCCCAATAAAAAGCAGGTATATGCTCGGGGACAGAATTTGACAACAGGGCAGACAAATAATTTGTTTTGTAACTGAAGGATTGTTTAGCTTGGTTAATACCATTTCCTGCATGATGTAGAGAATGAGCAGGTTGGAGAGTCTTTATAGCCAGAAACTTCGACCAGATCTGTTTGTCAATATAGAGCATGATGGGTATCACACCTAATTCCACCTCCATTGCAGCAATTGGGATGGTTTTAGTACATCCCAGGCAAAATGAAGGGCTGCCAATCGGATCGCTCTGATCTTGTTTAAATGTGTCTTTGCGGCTGAATCCCAGACTTCACAGGCATAGGTGGCTCTAGATCTGACAAAAGTTAGATAAAACGTTCTTAGGGTGGATGTGTCTGCTCCCCATTCCTTGCTAGCAACAGCTTTAAATGTAGTTAATCTTGAGGCACACTTTTCCACAACATACTTTGTATGGGATCCCCGCCTGAGTTTTGGGTCCAGCACCACTCAACAATTTGGGGTTTCAGTTGTGTTTAATATCTCTCCCATTTATGATGAGTTTAGGGGTAAAATTGGCTAAATAATTTTGTCGAGAGAAAAATGAACATTCTGGTTTTTCCGTTGACATTTTTAAAGACCACTTTGCACTTCGCCCAGTTTGATATGGCAACAAGGGCGGCTTCATTCTTTCTCTTGCTTTTTGGCGGTAATCTATATGGTTTGGTCATCGGCGCCATGGACATCAGGAGTGAGACTGCTGGCCAGGTCATGTAGAGCAATGTTGAAGAGACTAGGACAAATAATTCTACCTTGTGGAATTCCGTTTTCAATTGCATACTCCGATGAGACAGCATCATTAACCAAAACCTCTATGCAGCGGTCCAGTAAAAAGTTGGTAACAAATTGCAACATTTCCCCTCTAATACCTAGCTTCATGCCCTGGAGGATGATAGTTGGATGAGGTATTCTATCGAATGCAGCTTCAAAGTCAATCATTACTGCTATAGTAGACATCTTCTTGTTAAAGCCCTCATATATCTCATTTGTGAAGAATAGGAGTGCATCTGTCGTGCTATGTTGGCGTCTGAAGCCTAACTGATGTTTATATAGCAAATTGTTTGTTTCAAGTCTCCATGAAAGCCGATTGTTGACTAGACGCTCCATCAGCTTGCTCAGGCATGAAATTAAAGAAATGGGGCAGTAAGAGCCAGTTGACGATGCAACTTTCCCGAGCTTCAGAAGGGGGATCACTTTGGCAGTCTTCCATTTTTTCGGAATGTTTCCTGAGGCCCATACTAGGTTGAACAATGAGAGGATTTTTGTTTTCGTTTCCATGGAGCAGTGAGTTAACATCTCATTATGTATATTATCAGAACCAGGAGCTGCACTCTTTAATTTCTCAATACCATCCATCAGTTCAGTCATCTAAAATGAATGATTGTCGGGGTCGGCCCAATGAAATAGTAGTTCCATTCTACATGTTAAAAATTGTTCCTCCCTTATTAAATATTTAGGCCAAGATATTCTGCAGCCTGATTTTTCCGAGTACATTTACCAAATTCTTCAGTAGCAGGAGACCATCTTGGCTCTTAATGGCATTTATCTTTTTTAATGTTTCTCCATTTGTCGCCTTAAACTTCTTCCAGACTGTACTTGAAGGAGTATTAATACTCATGGATCTGATGAACTCTCTCCAGGATTTTCTCTTGGCCTCGATGACAGCTGTACGTAGTTTAGTGTTCCACTTATTGTATTCAATCGTATTTGAACTTATCCTAGATTTTTTCCAACACTTTCGAGCTTTGATCCTTTTTAAACGTTGTTCTTGGATTTCATCAGACCACCACTTGTCCATATATTTTTGTTTTGAATTACCAGATCTCTTAGGAATAGACTTTACAGCAACTGATATGATGGATGCTTCTTTGTTTTTATACATACATTGTTTTAATTATACATTCCAAGTGTGTTTGTTGAATATATTATATAACTGTTTAGTTTGATTTTTTTTAAAGGTTAGTAATATTGATGTTGGTTTTAAAGTCTTTTATTTATGAAAGTCTCTTATTTATTATTTATTTCTGGAAATGTTTGTCCATCCCCAACAGAAATATAAATAGACATTCAGTTTTTATTGAATTTTGTGATTTGTTTAAATGTAAACATTACACCTATAACTTAATCTGTTTTTAGAGATTAAATGTTTTTTTGTAAAAGATAATGAATAATTGCACAAGAATATTTATATAAAGCCTTTATAAATGACAGGTTAACTGATAGAATAACTGTGTTACATGCTATCGGAGCAGTAGCGCAGACGTGTTGCAAGTCTCAGAATAGACGGGGCTAACACAACCGGGTTCTGAGTGTCGTGCCAAACAAGAATTTGTATTCCTTGAGTACAAAGGGTTAAATAAACTAATTTTTACAAGAAAGGGATTTTACACACACTTTGATAAAATTTTAAAAAGCAAAAAACAGGGGAATAGCATAAACCCACACCACTAAATTAAACCTTCAAGACACTTACTGTGGGTATCCTCTGAGGACCCACAAAATTAAACATATTTAAAGATGTATATTTGAACGACAGAAAAAAATAAGGTTCAAAACTCAAAATATTCCACTTATATTTTTAGCCACTTTTATAGTAACCTATATTTTTACCAATTGCAGGTTAAATTCAAATAATATTTTTAAAGTTATTCTTTTTGATAATTGATTAGGGATGGGCCGATACCTAAAATTTTTTATTATGAAAATTTTCTTTCAATTCTCGATTCTTTTAAGTTATATAGGCCTATATCATATTCTCTAATACTGAATTTAGTTAGCAAATTGGTCATATGTTAAAGCCTTTTGAAAGTTATGTTTTAATGTAATAGGCTAGACAAAATGTTCAACCTCGATTTATGAATAGGAATTTCTGAAAGGGGGACAAACATATTGGATAATAGCCATTTCAGTTTGTATAACTGGAGAAATTGGAACTACCTTTTCTTTGTGTTTTGCTTTGACATGTATGGCAGAGTAGTGGCAGCCAGAGAAACGGAAAAAGAGAAAGAGTGTCAAACCCTCTCCAATCATCTTTGTTATTGTGTCATATTAATAATAATATTTTTGTCATGTCATTTTGTCATGTCAAATAGACATTTGCTTTAACCGTTTAATTCATCCAAACCAACTAATACACAAATAAGACACAGTTGATAGTTAATTACACCACATATTCGAAAAAACAAGAATTGGAATCAATACTTTAATGGAGAATCGAGTATCGACGATACCTGAAACTGAGAATTGGAATCGGCCCATTACTACAATCAATCATCATTAATTTTAAATCAGATGTTTTTATAGTATAAGTATCACCTGAATATCCTGAACAGTTGATCAATTTCTGAATCTCCCTGGAACAAAGGGTGCCTTGAAGCCATTTCAGCAAATATGCATGCAATAGACCACACATCCACAGGGCAAGAATAGCGAGTGGACCCTAGAAGGACTTCTGGAGCTCTGTACCACAATGTAACAACCTACGCAAGTGAATGAACATAAAAAGAGTAGGCACTTACACAGAAGAAAATATACTTTACCATTCAATTAATTTTTGTTCTGAAGTTTATATAAGATTTTAGCAAAGAACGACATTATAAAATTAATTACTGTAATATTTAAAAATTGCCAATAATCATGTCTCCAACTTATACAGTAATAAAAATCCAGAATACATTTTAGAACACTTTCATTAGGAAAAAATTTCATTTGGCTTTTTTTGTACTGTCATATACCAAAAAAATATTTATTTATTGTATGAATCTTTGTTCCTATAACATCTTCTTGGATAAGGGCAGTCGAAAGATCGGCACTTCTAGGCTGAAAATTCGCTAAGAAGGAAATTAATGAAATTTACATTAACACCAGTAAAAATACCTGGGATTGATAGGAGCCAAAACTACCATAATCTTTTGCTAATTTTGTGGTTGCATCTAGCCTTAAATACTTTGGAATAATTTAATTACATTAGGGTATAGTATGTTTTCAAATTTATATGGGATTGTAAACATTTTTAAAGTATATAAAAACCCCCTACACTAGTATTTGTAGTTATTCTCAAGGATTTTTTAATATTCTTAATAATAAATAATAATATCCTTTTAATAATTAATACCTGCTGTGACTATAATTACATAGGTCTTTTCTAATATTTCAAATGTAGTGAAAATGTCCAAGTTGTACTCAAATTAAACATACTGATAAAAATAGAAATTTATAATACAAAATTATTAAAAAAACAAAACAAATACAGTACCTCGTGAGTATATACTCGAACAGGAACTCCAAATGCACGTCCTAAACCAAAATCTGCTACTTTTATTATTCCCCGATTATCAATTAGGAGATTTTGAGGTTTCAAGTCTCGATGAATAACTCGACGTAGGTGACAAAAAAGAATTGCTTGTGTTATCTGTAACCATAAAATTTACAGTATGTTTTGTTTTGACTTTAGGAACACAATAAAAATTTTAATGCATCCAATTAAGATAAGATATAATTAAACTAAGCAAGAATGAAGGTTCCACTTGCATCCCTACCTCTTTGGTAAAAAGAAATGCATCCCTACCAAGGGTCTGTGGCAAGGGAAAACTGTCACCTTAGTATTTCGTTTGGTAAGCGTTGTTTAGATATTTGAATCTTAATTCTGACAACTTCTGTAAATATAAGGTGCAGTAAAACGATTCCCAAACTAGACTTAAGTTTTAATGCACCTTTACAGACGTCAAAATTACATTCAACTATCTAAAAAACATGTATATCGTGATATTTCACGTCCTTTATTTTTCCGCCGCACTATCTTTATGAAGTTATTATTTTATTATTACTATTATTATTATAGAAAATTAATTTAGTGATTCGGCAATGGTCAAATGACCGAAAGGTGTCTCATCACATAAGGTAAAATTATTGCACTTAGTGATAAAAAAAATTGTTTAGAAATAATAACTTCATAAATATAGGACTTTTTGGACTAGTTAGGAGACTGACAGACTTACCTAATGGCAATAATCCAAAACTGCCATTTGAACATAAATATATAGACACATAAAAACTTAACACACTATTAAATATTTCAATCAAAAAAGAAAAGACTGAAGTGAACCACAGATGTGTATAAATATCCAAATGTCACTGATTTATAGTTTATGATATAGTGTTATGTGATTTGTATAAATATTGATTATTTGAAACTAGATATTTCAGTTTCATTTGAATATATAGTTTCAAATAATCAATATTTATACAAATTACATATAGCCCTATATCATAAAATATAAACCTGTGACATTTGGATATTTATAAACATCTGGGGTTCACTTCAATCTTTTCTTTTTCTCTTTTTTGATTGACAAAGATAATTTTTGATCGAAATATTTTAATAGTGTGTTAAGTTTTTATATGTATCTATTTATTTATTTCCAAGAGATTGCAGTTTTGGACTATTGCCATTAAGTAAGTCTGTCAGTCTCCTATCTAGTCCAAAAATTCCTAAATAAGCTTTAAGCTCTACTAAGTAGAACTAACCTAAATATATATATATATATATATATATATATATATATATATATATATATGAGGTTAATATATTACTATTGTAAATACTTTTTCCACCACTACTTGAAATATATATATATATATATATATATATATATATATATATATATTATATATACACATACAAACCAAACAACAAAATATCTTAATAACACAAACCACAAAACAAATACAGAAAAACATAACCTATCAGGAGTTTACAAAATTACATGTAACGACTGTAATGCATTTTACATAGGGAAAACGACCAGATCATTTAAAATAAGATCTGAAGAACATTACAGAGCATACAAAAATAAAAATACAAAGGTATCAAATGTGGCAGCACACCTAATATCACATAAACATGAAATAACAAACTACGAAAATAACCTAACCATACTTGAAATAAATAATAACCCAATAGAATTAAACTCACTAGAAAAATACCACATTTATAAAAACACACACAACAATTTAATGAACTTACAGACCACATATACAGAAGACATACTATATAAAAACATCATACACACAGATCGAGAAAAAGCGTGTAACGTCAACAAATACCAATATCACGGACCGAACATCTACACCAGAAAAATATCAGTGATTCGACAATGGTCAAGTGACCGAAAGGTGCCTCATCACAACAAGGTAAAATTATTGCACTTAGTGGTGGATAAAAGTATTTACAATAGTAATTTATCAACTTCATAAAGTCAGTGCAATGGAAAAATAATGGACAACGTAAAATATCAAGATATATATATATATATATATATGAAGTTATATATATATGCAACGGAAAAACAATGGATAATGTTAAATATCAAGAATATATATATATATATATATATATATATATATATATATATATATATATATAGATTTTTTGGACTAGGAGACTGACAGACTTACCTTGGTAAGAGTCCACACTGTAGTCTTGAAATAGAAACACATAAAAGCACTTAAACATGATAAGTCCTAAAATCTATAAGTCCTAGTCCAAGTCCTGATAAGTCCTAGTCCAAAAAATCTAAATAATCTTTACCAACCAAAACTAACCTAAATATATATATATGTACAATTTTTTTAAAACTTTAAAAAATGTAAAACAGCAATTTTTAATTTAAAAAATTTAATTTACAGCTTTATTTCATTTTCAGGAACAGAATAAAGTGACAACAGCTAAATCTGGCACATATAACACTTTCACTAAACAATTATGTCAAAATATCGCAAATAAAAATCTGTTCTCTGTAACTCCAGCTAGTACGAACCCTCAATAAACAATGTTTTTGATGTCTAAAAAATACATTGAGCTTGGTTTTTGTTGTATTTATGATCTGCCACAAATTTCTCTATCTTAGTGTTTATGGTGACTATTTTAGAGACTATGGTTTCTTCACCACCAAACAAACCTGACAAATTTAATTTTACAACAATCTCAATAAAATACTGGATAAAAATTCTGTGCAAACACTTTTTGTTTCACAATGATTATCAACACTCTCATTTGCTTTTGTCATGGAGTCGTATGAGACAATCTTTTTAGTGAAAATCTTTCACAAACCATCTGACATTGTCTATGAACCTCATTGTAATTTAATAATAGCTGATTAATCAAGTCAATTCTGCAGGAATCACTATCAAAATTTTTGAAAATCAATGTAAACATTTTAGTAGATTACACTAATTTTAAAAATACTTAACTAAGTGAATATGTAATCGCTTACTTGCTGACGCGTTTCAAAACATTAGTTCCTTTTACGAAGCTAACCCTCTACTGGACGGCATCGGTTAGTTGTAAAAGCTCTAACGGGAATGGATTTATGACAGTGGAATGGGGTGGGTTGTTTGAGTTGTGTGTCATATAATAGAAAAGGCTGCTGGCTTCAAAGTGTGTGATTATTTAATACGTTTTCTTTATCTGTTGCGTAGTGTTTGTAGATTTCGTATTTTTCTAAAGTTGTTGGTTTTTTACTTTGTTTGAATGTGTGTAGAACATTTAAAGTAAAAAACGTAAAAAACTAACAACCTTAGAAAAATATGAAATGTACAAACACTACGCAACAGATAAAGAAAACGTATTAAATGATCACACACTTTGAAGCCAACAGCCTTTACTATTATATGAAACACAACCAAAACAACCCACCCCATCCACAGTCATAAATCCATTCCCGTTAGAGCCGTTACACCTAACTGATGCCACCCGTAGAGGGTTAGCTTCGTAAAAGGAACGAATGTTTTGAAACGCGTCAGAAAGTAAGCACGTATTCACTTAGATAAGTATTTTTAAAATTAGTTTAATCAGTGAATTCAAGATGATTACAACATGCAACTTCATTATAGTAGATGTTCTACAAAAGTTAAAACATTTAATACAACTCTACAAAAATCTGTCGACTTTTTTTGTGTAATGATTAACACAATTTACAAAACAGCACAGATAAAACTAAATGTACCAATGTAAAGAAATTTGATATACTGACTCACAAGCTGTGTCATCAGGCACTGGCCAACCAATTTGTAGTAATTAGAAACTATTTTTAGAAGAAGAAAACTAAAAATAGTATAAAAAGTTAGGAAACTTTATGATTGCACCTTGTAACTGAATTTGTACCTTTTTAAATCCTACGACTTTAAAAATTTTTATTGAAATTATTAGCAATAGACAATTTTTCTTCTTGTATTGAAAACAATTAATTAAAGATCAAAGAAGTCTAGTTGTTATATTACACGTTAGAGCATCTAAAACAAATATTTAATTGAATTATCTGCTTTTTTTGTGTATGTTTAAAACTTTACCTGGTATAAGTAAGATTTTACTTTTGCAGGTGGCATATATTTTCCAGACTCAAAACTATCCAGGTATTTTTTGAGATCCATTGAGAGGAATTCAAAAATTAGGTACAACCTAGTTTCATCCATTAATATTTCCTGCAACCTATAAATGAAATTAAAAGAAAATTATGTACACATAATTTTATTAAATTGTTCCTTACAATTAATAAGAAAAATCGTTATAAGCCTTCTTCTTCTTCATCCAATGGCCACTCTTAGCATTTGACATCTGGTGTCGCGCAGTCCAATAGAGGATGGTTAAACGGTCGAGGTAGCTATTTTCTGTAATGCTGTTTCAGATTTCTGCCAGATCTCTGCAACCATAGATGTTGCATGTCCATTTGTAAATTCGCTTTGTGGCAAAGTGGGCACTCTGCCGAAGATAAAACACCATTCCTTGCGAGGTGTACTGCGAGGTAGTCACGTCCCGTGAGAGTAAGAAAAGGGCGTCACTCAAGTTGAGCGGGAAAGTGTGCGGCTAAGTGGACCATATTTGATGAGCAGTTCCCAGCTTTTTCCTGCCCCGACTAGAGTGTAAGAGAGTAGCAACTGAGTTCTTTTATTTTCCTTGCTATTTGAGCATTTGCAGAAAGAAGAGAAACAGGCACTCGGAGTTGGCAGTGATGAAGTCAGACAACACGAGCAGCCCTTTTGTTCCCCCGTATCCCAACATGGCTCAGGATCCATTCCAGCACAAGTTCCCACCCCGTCTGCATGAGGTCGTGAAGAGCTAGGCAACAGCTATAGGTACACGTGTTAGAAATCTTACTTTTATGCTGTGTCTTTCATCATAGTTTTAGGTAGGGGCTTTATAAAATCTAAAGAACTTGAGTATATCCAGTCCTTAAATTTCTTTAAACTCACAATAATAAAAGTCTCTTCACAAAAAACACCTTCAAAATTTAGAGAAAACACACACATATGTACATAAAACATAAAATGACCCACTTGCAGTATATTCTAAGTTAACAATGCATGTAGTCAAACAGTCTGGCATGGCCATCAGAAACCAAATGTTTTCAGAAACATTTTTATGCCAGTAGTTGATGTTTTTGGAATGGCTGTGCATTTTTTTACCTTTTTGAGTGAAATATGTATCCAAATGGCATTCTATAAGTTGAATGTATGTTGCCTAAGTTTGATCTGTTGTGTTTAGATACTTCGTTGTCTTTTTAGTTTAAAAAAGTTGTCACATTAAAATTGTAATCATTGTGATTAAAAATTTCATTGAAAATGCATGTCTTATGTTAAAACACTTGCACATATAATGATATACCCCACTTGTCTAAAATGGTATTTACTTTTTTTTGTTTCATGAAGATGGCCATTTTGGGAGATTTGTCTCTTTATTAACTTAGACCATAACTGACCTTTTGGTCGTTTTACGTTAGAGTGGGGATAAGGTGTGTTAGAGATATGTGATTTTTAAGAATTTAATGGGTTATGATGTCAAAACGTGCATACAAATTATAATGTAATTGGGTGTAACGTTTGTATACTTCATTTGGTTCAGTTGTGTATAATTGGTTATTTTTGATTTGTTTGTACAGAATTTGTAGGTTTTCAAAGTTATATTTGTGTAGTTGTGGACACAAGATGTTTTGCTAAATTGATTGAGAGCTTTTGTGTTCTTGACCTTCTTGTTTGTCCTGTGTAGAAACTGGGGTTACAAACTGAAGTTAGATTATATATGGTAGCTATTAAGATATACAAATAGCTACATAGGAAATAATATATACTTACGTGACTATATTAGGGTGAACAACTTCTTTAAGTAGGGAAATTTCTCTAATTGCAGTTGAGGGAATGCCTTCATCCTCACTCTCCATTCTGATCTTCTTAATTGCAACTAATTTTCCAGTAACTTTGTGTCTTCCTTTAAAAACCACTCCATATGTCCCTAACAACAACATAAATGATTTATAAATTATACAATTATAAGGCCATATTGGCTCCCTCAACAGTATTAAATTCTCGATTTAAATATAAAAACAGCCTAAGCAAATAATATATTTAGTTTCAGTTTTTGAAAACTCACTCCAAATCATAAGCAATTACTAAAATAATTGAAATGAACCCACAGTTATAAATATCTACATTACAAATAAAATGTAACAAAAATTTAATTAAAATCTAAATGCATTTGAAATTATAAACTTTAGAGATTAAAATATTATATTATTGATAATATTTCAAACAATATTTTTTCTTCTTATTTTTTATTACATTTCAACAAACATATAGCTATTTTGTTTGTTAACTTGATCCCAACTCAGATTTTAAACCTTTAAGGAGTTTAACACATTAGTTGTGGATGGCAAGGAATTACATCTTTCTTTAATTCTTATTTCATTCCTTCAGTGTGAAGTTAGTGGTTGCTACAAAAGGTTTATATGGCAAATACATTCTGCACTAGTTTTGAAGAATTTCAGCGTGATTCACTTCCTCATCAGTCATTGTATTTTCCTAAAAAACAAACTATCTACCTGCCTCTGTGTTAGCTAAGCAGAATACAAACATATAGGGTAATTTATCAATAACACATGATATTTACTAGAGATGAATTAATATCTAAAATTTTCGATTGTTTCTGATTATCAATTTCTTTCTTTCGATTCCTAAGTCGATACCGATTCTTTTAAGTTATATAGGCCTACATGATATTCTCTATTAATGAAGTTAGTTAACATCTTCATCATATGGTGAAACTTTTTAAAAGTTCCGTTTTAATGTAATAGGTTACACAAAAAGTTTATCTGAAATTATGAATGGGAATTTCTGAAAGCATTACAAACATTTCAAATAAAAGTAATAATTTATTTAAAATTACAAATGTGAACTTCAATTCACTATTACAATATACCCTCAGTAATAGCCATTTCAGTTTGTGTAACTGGAGAAATGGGAACTACTTTTTCTTTGTGTTTTGTTTTGACAAATATATGAAGCGGTGGTGGAGTAGTAGTAACTAGAGAAAGAGAGACTTTAGCCCGCCCGGGGGAGAGCGAGACAGCAGAGTTGAGTGGTGAGAAACGAACCAGAAAAACTTTGATCGTCTTTGTTGTTGCATCATAAATAATAATATTTTCGCTATCTCAAATCGGTACTTGCTTTAATTGTTTAATTCATTCAAAGAAACTGATACATAAATAAGGCATAGTCAATAATTAATTATTTTTCCATTAAATTACTTGCACACATATTTTAATAGTTAAAAAAAAACCAGAATCAGATTTGGCACATTAATCAATGAAGAATCACGTATTGAAGATTACTCAATATGATTAGAATCAATGATTCCTGTAATCAAGAATCAGCCCATCCCTAATAATTACCCATTACGTAACTGTTGGTGAATAAATATTTCAATTAGCAACTGAAAGAGAAATTCTAAGAAATGATGTAGACAAAAAAATGTATTCCTGGAACCAAAACAGATAACTTTTGAACAAGAGCACACAAATAAAACATTACTGTCCCAATAAAAAAGGAGCAAAGTACTGCCGCAGTACAAAACTAGCTTGTAAATACAGGTTTTAATTTTAAGACATTATTAGGCCTGAAAACAAGCAATAAATTTGTTGTCTTGTTAAGATGCTATTTGTTGACTTACTGGCACTGACAATGTATTGATTTACTTGGCTTACTCCATTCCATCCCATGGACAAGCATAGCTAGTCGTAACAAAATGTTGCTGACATAAAAATGAGCTCATTTTGTCATATATTTTTGTTGTTGCTTTAAGAGGGTCATGAATTATGTCATTCTGTTGAATATTCATTCTAACTTCCTTGTTATTATATTATCGTCTTCATGGCTCATTTACACAGAGGCAACTCATTTCTCATGACTAAGCAATTGTTTTTGCCTGTCGAAACTGTCAAGATAGATATAAAAGAAGATATTAATGTCCATCCTAATACATTCTCAGAATGACAGGACACACAAAGTATGATTTGTATTGCCTTCGTAATGGTTATAACTAACTTGTCAGCTGGCCATTTAGGTCAACCACTTACTCTAGTTTTTTATCGCTTTATAGTTCAGTTGTGGGTTAAAGACTGCAGAGTATAGGGTACACCCTAGATCTGCAGAATTCCCTTTACAAGTGATTAATTAAAAGATATATTGTAGTTAATAATAATTAAAAAATAAAGAATACGGTTATTATGTGTAAATATTTTTTTTTAATTATTCAAGTATGAACTTTTTTTAAAAAATATATGGCGTGAATAATAAGCAGAAAATTTGTTTTAAGAATGACAGTTTCAGAATATTTTTAACAATTTACTCTAAATGTGTTTAAACGAATGGTTTTAGAGGACCTGCGTTTCAATAAAACACTATATTTTTTACCAAAATGAACTTTTCCCTATGCCAATATTCTCGTAGACACCATTATGGATATTTTTGATACACTAACAATTTTTTTTGGAATAAAAGTATATCGCCTTAGCAGTCAAGTAGTGAGTCAGCTGATACTCAGTGCTTGTTTACAAAGCATCAGTGTGCAATGTGTTGTTTACTTAGTAAGTTGAGGTTATTCATTTCTATTGTTTAAATTTTCTTATGTGATTAGATATTAGTAAACTCCATTAGTATTAGGAAATTTGTGTTAGTATTGATTGCTCAAGATCACCTTTATTTAACATGCTGATACCAACAGCCCAGCAACTTAATTTATAACATTTATAAATTTTATTAATATTATCCATGATAATCCAAATAATGATGAATAAAATTAGTTTCTGTCTATAATAGCTGCCATTAATGATTTCATAAACATTGCAATGAATATAAGGCTTTAGCATTAAGCGCTAGTCGTATGTATATCATTTATTAGAACTGAAGTCCTACTAAACTGAAGTCACATCTAGTCACTAGGATATTTATTTACAGTATAAATAATGTTGTAACGGAGAAAGATTATCTGTACACTTTAGTTCTATAAACCAAATATTTACAAACCAACCCATTATACATGTCTGTCATAAGTGTCAGAACACTTTTCACATTAGTCTGCTTATTATACGGGCAAACTGAACATGTGATTATGGTTTATGATGTTTTACCTTTGCTCAGGAAAACAAAAACGAGAAGAAAGAAAAAATAATTCTAGGAAAACTATAAATAAAGATGAAGATTCAGGACGGAAGTACATTCTCATTTTTGTTGGTAGATATTAAATTATTACCAAACATTACCCAGACAAAACAAACAAGCCCTAAATCCAGCTACGCAAAATACCTAAAAAACACCCAACACACACAGACCGACATCCACACTAATTTAAATGTTCTACACACATTAAAACAGAGTAAAAAACTAACAACCTTAGAAAAATATGAAATCTACAAACACTATGCAACAGACAGGGAAAATGTATTAAATGATCACACACACTTTGAAGCCAATAGCCTTTTCCAGTATATGACACAAGACGCCGACACCTCACCCCACTCCACTGTCATAAGTCTATCCCCGTCATACCGTTTGTAAACAGCCAAAATGCCGCCAGTAGAGGATTAGCTTCGTGAAAGGAGCGATCGTTTTGAAATGTGTCAGCAAGTAAGCAATTACCCCAGCTGTTCAATTCGACCTTTTGAAGCTTGCATTAATTTTATTAAACAGCAGTTAAATAAAAAATGATAGACTAACTAGATGTTTTTTTAAGACCTAAACGACAAACTTTTCTTTTCAGGAAAGAATGTTTATATGGTGACAAAGTAGGCCTAAGGCAAATTTTATTGTATTCTTAGGTCTACATACAGCATACTAATAAATATTCCATAAAGATATTTCGTAAAGATTTTCATGGTTTACTATAATGTACTTCTTTATTTGGTTACTTTACAAAACTCAAGATAGTTCATTTTTTGTCGACTATGGGGTTATTAAAAAAAAGCTCGCACAAGCCAACTGATATGCCATTTCCACAGCAACATCTCTAAAAGCCATTCAAGAATTTCCAAAACAATTTTCTGTACTGCTTTAAAGTTTTCATCTATTGTTGACTTGCTGGGGTGTCCAGAACAAGCTTCGCCTTTGGCATCTTCTCGGCCATCTTGGTACAGTGGTACCATTCATTTTACTCAGAGAGCGGAAACATTTTTTTTTACTCACTCACAGAATGCCACTGTCAACATTTCAAATATTTTGGAACACTTAGTTCCATTTTGTACACAAAATTTTATACAAATATTTTGATTCATATAATTTTTTTAGCAGCAAATAGACGAGCACAACAAAACACGTTTGTGTAACCTTTGTACAAATAAACAATATGTATTGTTACAACTTTAAACATATCTTCATAAATTGAATGTACGTTGCCTGCAAAATTTCAAGTTATCCTACTTTTTTAACACACTTATTATATTAAAAAATATTTCTAACAAATATAGTTCCTTATGGCAAATTAATTTTAGTATCATTTACAGAACTAGGTTAAAAATGGTTTTACCAATTATTTCTGAAAAACTACTCACGTACATATGTGTGATTTACATACGGATGCTATTTACCTACTAAATTGAAATCAAATTCAACAGTGTTTCATCTTAAATTGTATACCATTTTAAACACACCCCAGGAGAAAGATTTACTTTATAAAATATTACTTCGTATTATTTAAATATTTCTCACCTTCACCAACTTTTTCTATTTTCATATAATCGTCCATTACTAAGTTGTTATATGAATTCACCAACTTCAGATAAAAATAAAATAACAGCAATTTTCACCTAAAATACACAAAAAATTAAACAGTTAAATATCAGAATGTTTTGAAAAATCTTTTTGAAATTGTAATAAAAGAAATATGCAATTACCCTTCAATGCATATAAATTTAAAAAAATTGTAAATACATCTAATATATGGTATCTTCCTCTACAGAACCGTGGATGGACAATGATCATTTGTTTCAAGAATACTCTCATACATGGTGTCGACAGAAAAGAGGGATAGCCGCTAAGCTAATGTGAGCACTGATACCATATATGGAGTATATCAGGTTATGGTAAAGTGAATTTCTTTTTAAATACAGCTATAATAAAATAGCAATGCAATATTTAAGCATAAATTTAGTTTAAAAAAATTCTAATGTAAGCTCAATGGTTGCTGAAGAAAAAAAGTAGCCTGCATTTTCCTGGTCATTAACCATATATGTCTAGCTTACATTAAGGAATATTTATTCCTAACCAAACGTGTCTTAACCAGGATGTTTGTCTCTACAGTAGAACTACAACTATCCGAATCTAATTCAGAATTTCAGAAAAATAATTAAGACAGAAACATACTATGATTTCCAAAATAATGATTCTGTCTACATGTGCTATAAACCTTTTCTCTGCGAAGCTAGTCTAAGTGCAGCACAAACATTATTTGGACACTGATTACAGTTCTGTGAAGTTGGTTGTTGTCCATTGCCAGCCTGGGCTGATTTTCACTATTTATTTTGATTAGTCAGTCTTTGATTGGCATCGGTCCGTTTGTGAGTGAATTTTGTTGTTCACCACGACTTCTAAAAGAAAACGAGTTATCTTATTCCTAGTAGATAAGCTAAAAATTATAGGCCAATCAGGTAAAGGAGTTATGGGTAAACAGTTGGCTGAGATAAGGTGTTGGATAATTATCGATTTCAGATATTAAAAGGAGCAAACCTATACTTTTAAACTTCGCATCAGTGCTTAAAAACGAAAATGAAAGTTCAAGAAAACCAATGAAGGCAGCAAAAAACAAAGATTTAGAATATGTCGTTTTCAAGTGGTTTTTGCAAAAATGTTCAATGGAAAAGCTTAATTCGGATCTGATTCTTTGTGGTAAAGCTTAGAAAGAAATACAAAAAATGTTTTTCTCCCAATTACAAGTTACTTACACAAATATTTATACCACATCAGTTAAAATGCAATTCTGTATACACTCAAAGTGTTTTAAAACAATATTTATACTATAAATAAATGATACTTAACTAAGTGAATATGTAAGGGCTTACTTGCTGACGCGTTTCTAAACAATTGTTCCTTTTGCAAAGCAAAACTTCTACTCGCGGCATCCCCGCTAGGTACAAAGGTTGTAGGTGTGAGATTTATGAGTGTAGAAGGGGTGGGTTAAGTTGGTTGTGTGCTATGTAATGGAACAGGGTGTTGGCTTCAAAATGTGTAAGGTCATTTAATAGGTTTTCTTTATCTGTTGTGTAGTGTTTGTATATTTCGTATTTTCTAAAGTTGTTAGTTTTTTACTTTGTTTTAATATGTGGAGAATGTTTAAATTAGTATGTATGTCGTGTGTGTGTTGCGTAGCTGGGTTTGTGTGGTTTCTTTGGGCGATTTGTTCTTCGAAGCGTGTGTTTGAGACAGTTCAGCTATTATATCAACCAAACCGGTAGGTCATTCTATACACCCATCTACTATGTCAGCAAGTAAGCCCTTACGTATCCACTTAGCTAATAAAGATGATTACAACAAGCAACTATGTTTATGCTCTACTACAATATAGCTACAAAGTATTATTTTTTTTTAATTGAGTTTAGAAAATTGAATTAGCTAACAGGTTACTTTTACATACAAATTTTCCAAGACAGTGCACATACTGTATGCAACTGGTTTAATGTAAATGGAAAACTTCATATTTGTTTGTATCAAATCTATCTTTAACAGATTCTGTATAGCTATAAAATAATGAAGTAATATTTTTAAGAAACCTATCTTATAGAATACAGTGTTACTATATCATTGTTCTAAATTTAAGACCAATTTAAAAAACAGAGGGTTTAATGTTACCATTAGTAAAGTATATTTTTGAATATTCAAACCAAATTTTACTTGGTCTAATAGTATGCACCGTTTATCTCTTCAGGTACTGTATTTTGGTCAAACGAAAAAAATACAAATCTCCTTTCAACTGAAGTAGGTTTTGCAAAAACTATAACCAGTTAAGTGACTCGTAAGTTAAGTGTCAATAAAAAACTTTTGCTTGAATGGCGGAAAAGTGAAGAATAGATCAAACTTATTACTCAATCTAACTATTCAGGATGTGTATGTTGGCCAAAATTAGAAAAACATATAACAGGTGGTTGATCTACATTCATGATCTACTATTTGTAACATGATGATTAATTCATTTGTAAGTACTAAGTTGGGTTAAATATAATTCTGTATTCTCGCTGAATTTTCTGACAAGATGTTGGTGTAATCATTTTATGATACAGCATAAGCTAGTTCTGCAACAATAAAACCAAAATTTCACAAAAGATACCAGAAGATGCCAAAAGTAGATTGTCTAGATTCCGACTAGTAAAAATATGGTCACGGTGTATATAATGACCAATTGGTGTTAGATACTGACAAAACTAAAATTTTTTGTACTAAATAAATTTTTTGTATTTAATTTTAGACTTTATTAACTTTTTTCTGCGGGAAAAACGGAAAGTTAATTTTTTTCTCATTTTTAAAGTTAGTCTGTAATACCATGTATAGTGTGAACCGGCAGCGCATTAGCTACAGCGCACTACACTATGTCAAAGTAAATTTATTTAAATACTAAACTTAAAATATAAATATTTAACTTTGGGTTATAATTTTATACAACATTCAAATAAGTAACCAGTCAGGATAGATTTATTTATAATTTTATTCAACATTACTAATACCAGAAGTATAGTAATTACATTACTATGAAGTATCCTGTCAGGATAGATATTTGCCAAAATTACAACCAAATCTATCCAGACTCGATACTTCGTAGGTATACTTAAATATAGGTGGATAGTAATTTGAATAAAACTATAATCAAATCTATCCTGACTGGATATTTCGTAGGTATATTTTAATATAGGAATATAGTAATTTTGTATAAAATTACAACCAAATCTAGACATAGTGCAGTGCTCTGTAGCTACTGCAAGCCCGGTTCATGCTACAGGCCTACATGCCATTACAGACTAACATTTAAAATGTGAAAAAAGTAACTTTCCGTATTTTCTGCGGAAAAAAATAAGTTGATATTAGTGTTCTACACATTAAAATAAGTAATTAAAAAAAAAAAAATCACTTATACAATAGTTTATGACTATCCGAACTTTAAATTTTGTAAATTTGTTAAAACTTACTGAGACAGAACGTTTTCGATCTCTATGTGGTGATCATTAGGGTCTTCTGCTTAGAGATGTCGGGTCAAGTGGTGACGGTTTTAAAGGCCGGTTTTCAGTAGTATCATAGAGTGTGTGTGATTTGTATTGTATTTGTTCCTTCAATATGTTTGTACTTTGTATTTTTGTGTGTCTGTAAATTTCATATTGTTCTAGTGTGTAGAGATGCGGTCCTTTTTTGTTGATGTGTAGGATTTCTACGTTACAGTAAATGTCTGTGTATTTGTGTCCTGTTTCTTTTATGTGATTGTAAAATGTTGAGTTGGTGTTCTGTTAGTGTTCCTCGACTCTTTGTTTAAAGCTGCGAGTTTAAAGCTTACAGGGCTTCTAAAAGAAGCAGGACACAAATACACAGACATTTACCATAACCAAGAAATTCTACACATCAACAAAATAGGACCACATCTCAACACACTGGAACAATATGAAATTTACACACACAAAAACACAACGTACAAACATATTAAACAAACACAATACAAATCACACATAGTCTTTGATACTATCGAAAACCTGCCTTTAAAACAGTCTCCGCTTGACCCGACATCTCCAAGCAAAAGACACTGATGAAGATCGCCACATACTGATCAAAAACGTTCTGTCTCAGTAAGTTTTAACAAATTTACAAAATTTAAAGTTTAGTCATAAAATATTGTTAAAGTGATTAATTAAGATTCACCGAACGTAATGGACTACAAAATTCAAGAAAACTCGTTTAAGTTAATCTTTAGTTATGTTACATTTACATAACTCCAGACACCTAATGTTCAGTAGTACATAAATTTTACAGTTTATGTAAAGCGATACTCTCAATAATCATAAACTATTCAGTTCCTTAAAATCTAATGAATGGTAATGAAAACTACTGCATATTAACAGGGCAAAAAGAAAACAGAATCATTAAAACAAGATTAAAGTAGTGTAGCATAAACTAGTTCTGCAACAATAAAACCAAAAATTTCTCAAAAGTAGCTAAAATACCAGGCGAAGATGCCAAAAGTAGCTTGTCCAGATCCTGAGCAAGCTATTAAAAATATGGTCTCAGTGTATATAATGACCGATAGGTGTTAGGTGCTGACGAAACTAAAAGTTTTTAGTACTATATAAATTTATGGTATTTAATTTTAGACCGATTAAAATTGAATTTCTCTTTAAACTATGCTATTATTATATTTACTATGGCAAATTGATATCCCTTAAAAACACTTGTTTTTAGAATTAGTTTACTAATGTTAGAAGTCTACACTATTATTCTTTATTACCTTTACACAACTTTAGACACCTATTGTTCAGTTATACACAAATTTTAAAGTTTATGTAAAGCGATACTTTATTATTCATAAGAACTATTCTGTTTCTTCAAATCTATTCAATGGCAATAAAAACTACTGCATGTTAACGCGGGAAAAAGAAAACAGAATCGTTAAAACAAGACAAAAGTAGTGTAGCCAACAGATATAAAATAGCGTTTTTTTTTGAAAATATAGTCACAGAGAAAAAAATTAGTTACATAAGGCATATTTTTGTGATTATTACTCTTCTTGTATAACGTATGTTTTAAAACATGATACGTATAATTTTATAATCAGAATTATGTAAAAAATAATAATGCAATTTGATGAAACGCAAATTTTTTTTGTTCAATATATTAGAATATTTGTGAAGTTATATATTCTGTATTAAAATGTAATAAATTTTTCATGTGTGCTAAGACGGAGGTTGATACAGTTTGAATTTACATGAGTTCCTATTTTTTGTAAATGGTATATTTTTTTATATAATAAATGGTGGTATAGTCACATTACTTTTATAAAAAATCACTTTATCTGTATGCAACTTATTTTGCAATATAATTAACCGCTATTTGCTTTGTTCAAAATCTGAAAGTTTATATAAGTTTTAATTTTTGTTGTCTTGTAAAAAAAACAATGTAAACTAAATGTTACGACAAAAGTTTGACCATGAAATATTTCTAAATTTTAAAAATAAATAATACATTCATATAGACGGTTATAAAAAAACGAACAATTTAGTATGTATTACCTAAAGACAGTGAATAGATAGAAAATATTAATAACTTTACGACTATCTGAACTTTAATTTTGTAAAATCTTACTGAGATTGTAAATTTTCAATCGCGCGATGATAATCTACTTCAGTGTCTTAAAATATTAATTTTATTCGAAATGTTGGTACTCCTGCAATAATTTTAAATATTCGAATTGTTCTAAACGACAAAAAGTAATAATCGGCAAATGAAAAATTTGCAATTTAAAGTGTTAGGTATATTACTCCTTATTACAACCAAACCATTACATTCATATAAAAAGTTACAAGAAACTATGTTATTTTAACCCGATAAAAGTTATATCAATCTTATTAGTTGATCCCATCTTTACCTGAGCTACTAGTTTTTAAACAAAACAGGTTTTCATTTACTATAAATTTCTGACATTATATTATAATGTATCAATGAACTGATCCTAAAAATATACTGCCACGTATGAACCTATAAAGAACTGTCCTGCAGTACATTCATATAACTCCTTTAAAATGATCCTTAATTTTTCTGTATGATGCTGTTAGCACCAGTAAAATGTAAATGTTTATTTTATTCACATGAGGGGTGAGGTAGATTCATCAGTTAATAGTCTTAAATATCTGGCATCAGCAGTTTCCCTGGACAAAGTTTTATGAGTGTTAGCGGAGTGGTTACAAACAGTAAACATTTTGAACATGGTTCTCCAAGAATGAAGTAGGGTTAATAGGAGTATTATCAATAAAATCATTATCAAATATAGCACACAAATTAGAGAACTCAAAAAAAACCCACCATTCCACAAATTCAGTTCTTAGCCTCCAAAGTAATTGCCCTTTAACTTCACAAAACAAATGCCCATATGTCACCCATATTGAATAAAACTATATCCTGACATAAATTTTGTTGTTTATAATTAAGAAAACTTCTGGGTTTAAGCTCTTAAAAATTTAACTGATTAAAGTATAAATAAGTAAATAAATAAAACACTTATATTTGTTGATTCCATCTTCACATGAGCTACTAGTTTCCACTAAAACACTTGTAAATATTTCACAAACCTGCCTGTAGTAGCTCTTACTTATATTTGTTAAGGATGGCCATTTCGGGAGATGTGTCCCTTGTCAACTCAGACCGTAACTCAACTAGACAATGGGACACATCTCCTAAAACGGCCGTCCTCAACAAATATAAGTTAATTGCTACTATAGGCAAGTTTGTGAAATATTTACAAGTGTTTTAATATTAAAAACCTAGTAAGACCAAATGTTTTTGTGCACACTAAGCCATCTTCACTACGGATATCCATATGACTCGTACATGATGTATTCATTTCATATGATTTTATTTTCTATTTTGGGATATTTGTAAATTTCATATTGCTCGAGTGTGTTTTGATATGGTCTTTTTCTTTCGAAGAAGAGAATTTCTAGATTGTAGCTATCTGGTCCTTATTCTGTTATGTGTAGCAAGAGATGCCTCGGTTTTCTAAAGTGTATGTGTTAATAACTTGGAGCAACTGTGGTATAACTGTGTAAAAAACTAACAAGGTTATCAGGACTACATACATACACCCTGCAATCATAAATCGTTGCGCTTACATTTTCCTTAATGAATTTATCGTGTTTTAATTTTTTGAAGACTAAAGGTTTAATCAGCTGCAGTTTATTTACTTTGTTATAAAAAATGTCTTTTTATTATGACTGTCATTTGAACTACTTTTTTATTGAAACTTATTATATAACATAACTGTATTTACAAATGATTAAAAGAAACACTAATACAAATATTTTTTTTTTAAATTGTCGATAGGAAGAATTGTAAAAATTATGGATTGGTTAAGGGTCTTTATCTTACTGCCATCTAATGGATGAGTTCTCTCTCAAACACTTGATCACTAATCCACATCTGATCTAATTACTTGTGTGCCGCAGGCACCAACGGGTACAAGTTAATTAATGGCATTAATTTTGTATTTTGCTACAAAAATATTCTAACTTATAAAGTATTAAATATTACAGTTTTTATCTGGGTGTAATTTTTTTATTCCTTTTTTATAGTTGTTAATTGATTACTATCTGTAATCATAATTAGTAAACAAGAAATAAAAGTTACTTATGGTTTGAAGTTTGTTCTAGATTCTAGACTCCCATTATTATTGTTCATTTGTAAGCACCACAAGAATACCTCCAGTAAACACGAAAATTGTTGAAGCTCTCTATTGTTTACATGTCTGATAGAAGGGTTAATGGGCCATAAATATCTTTCTTTATTAATGTTGTTAAGTTTTGAGAGTTGATAGATAACCCCTTAAAAGCACAAACATTTATAGTCTTGTGCTAACATCAGAAAATAAACTCATTTGAAGCAAACAAATAAACAATGATAACATTCATGAATAGATGGGCTAATCTTTATACCCACTACTAATAAATTGTCATGACTAGCCAAATACAGCTTGTGTTAAAACAGCACCAAAATGAAATGGAGTAACAAAATAGTGAAAAATCTACTCCGCAAATGAACAATTATTGAAAAGATATTTTAGAACTAAATTTGTTAAGCTTAGTACATACTTTGAAGAATTTTATTTTTTCACTTTAGGAATAGAATTAAAACTTGGAATTTAAAAATATGATAATTTTCCAAACGGCTGCTAAACATATATTTGTGATAATTGATAACACGTGCATACTTTTGCGTCCAGCTAACCATGTACTTGCTCAGTACTACTTCCTTGTGTACTATCACTTCTAAAAACATGTTAAATTTTCAGAATATTCTACAGACCAACAGCTTCTGGATCTAATATGTTTCCTAATATATCAAGATTGTTTGTTATTTCATACGGAAGCTAATTTATCATCAAATTTATCTAATATCAACTGTGTTATACGAGTCATTTTATACAGTTCATCAAATTGTTATTTGCATAAAAGTATTATCTTCCGGATGATAAACATAAATTGTATGACAGAAGCAATTATAAATTTACGTTATAAGGCTGACCACCATCATCAAATGTATAGATTGAATTGTACTACGTGAACTACCAAAAGGGCCTTAACATGTCTTTAAAATTCAATGTTCTTTTGTATCAACAGCATATCTCCACATAAGCTAATTATGCATTCAAATATTCAGCTATCGCAAATTTAGAGCAAGCTATGATAAGCAACTGAGGAGACTGTACTAGTTTTATAATTACTAACTATGAGTGTTTTGGTAGTCCTTATGTCTGTAGGAAAGTATTTGTACTGACTCAATGCAACCCTCTATATCCCATATCACTTATTGCGATCTCTCAAGGCAAGTTGCACGGTTAAATGGTCCTGACAGTACATACTTTCGAAAAAAAAATGAGAGTAATAAAATGTAATCACATTTTAAATTTGCTTCCAAATCTTTTTAAAAATATAAATCTTTGAGGAGATTTAAGAGTATTATTATTTACGTCTTCTAGCAAATGGGAAATAAATTACAAAAAATATGTCATTAAAAGCAGATGAAAAGTGATATAATTTTTATAGCAGATATTTTATATATCACATATTCTGCTTGTTGCATTATCCTTTAGTATGGCGACTATTCTTAAAATGAAATTACAGTAGTCTCGATAATTCGAGATAGATTAGACCGAGACTCCTTCGGATTACACGGAAATACGTTCCTATACATTAGAAAAAATAGGGTTTCTAATAAACCCTAATACTATAGTTAAGAGTGCACAAAATACGTTTATAGAGCTTGTATTGATTACAGAGTTAAATAAACTAATGTTGCTCTGGAATACATCGTTCATTAAGGTTGCTACATTTTTTGGAGAGTTATTAAATGTCTTCTGCGTTTGCTTATCAGATTGTTTTCGAGCTGTGGTGATGTATATACGTCTCAGAAGAAGCACATCTGTTGGCATGGAGTCTATTATTCAATATAGCGAAGTGCAGTTTCCAAGGTGGCCGTTCTTTTCAATGTGACTAATTTTCTCTTCTTGTACTGTCTCGGTTGAACCTTCATCTTTATTCTCGCCCTCATTGCCTTCAGTAGTTTCTTGTAGCATTACAAACGTTACAACATGTGTTATCATTACTTACGCTCGTCTTTACCCATCCATTGACGTACTTCCGTTTCATCAACATTTTCACAACCTAGAAATTTCTTCATAAGAAATATTAAATCTGTTTCTTATTGGGGATCAATAATACAGTTAACAGTTTTGTTATGAATCAGGGCTTTTTCCCACAACTTATTTGATGTTTCTTCTCTTATTTCCTTTTATAATTCGGGTTTACAGTACACAACTTCCTTAAGTATATCTTATTTAGAAAGTCTACAATGCATTCTTCCTTTTGTCCCTTCCAAGAGAGATTGTAAAATGTAATGTCTGTATTTATTTCATTCATTCCAGAACACACTGATCCATCAGGATATCGTTGGACCACAGTTCATCTTCATCAGCATGCAACGGTGCATTGTCTAGTTATTAATTTTAATTTTTTTCAAATTGATAAAATAGTCTGTAATAGAAACAAGCTTGAATTTAACGGAATCTTGGGACTCAGATTTTCGAAACTCTACTGCATTACTATGGGTGTAATTATTGTAAAAAGGTGTAATTACTCTTTAATTATTGTAATGGAAAAGGTGTAAATAAAATTAGAAGAAAAGGCATTTATTTTACAAAAATTGTAATAAAACACTGCAGTAAATACAATGAAAGGTCCTGAACATAAACCAGTCTGTTCTTTTTTTAAAACACATTGATAACCGGACATTCCCATTAATTCCCTCTAGCCAGAAAATAGTTTTAAAGATAAAGTGGTAAACATTCTAACTTCAATAGAAACACCATAATTTATTCATTTTTTGTTGTTCATGATCTTCATTACCTTTCATCAATGTGTTAAAAATTAAGAGTTTAGATCACTTGAATGGATACTTGATGATCTACATACCACTAATTCATATAAAGTAAATATACAAACTATAAGCATAATTAAAATTAACTACATGACCTTTCTTACCCAAAAATTGCATTGTAGGCAGTTGAATTTATCAATCTATAAAAATTGAGTGATATTCAACTACCTTTTTCTTTCAAGTTCAAATTTAACTAAAAAGTCGGTCTCATATAATTATTTTAAAAGAATATTGGTACAAAAAATAAGCCTTGTACAAATTTTATTGAATTTATATGTCATAAATTGCATATATAATGGAAACAACCAAATTTTTATGTCGTTATGGTCAATTGAAACATTTTTGTCATTAACTATGCTTAAAAGCAGAGTTAATATAAGGAAGAGATCCATTTATCACAATTAAGCGTTGAAGAACAATCTCGTAACAATAAGACAGAATGTAACTCTCAAGATTTCAAATGTGTTATGTCACACCTAGTTCTGACAGTGTATTTTTTTACACCCCAATAGTGTTAAGCTTGATGAGTGTTCTCACTTAAGGAATTCATAAAATTATGAAAAACAAGACATATTTATTTGTATTTTTCTGTGAATGTTAATTTTAAATACACAATTTTTTTCTTAGACGGCTAGTTTTCATTGTAAATAAGTAGATCAAATGTCTAAAAACTAAATTAAGATTTTAGTATTGTCTTAATAATTAACAAAGTAATTAACAATTTATATTTTTTATCAAAAAAGAAAATACTATAAACATGGAGATCTTATATATCTTTAACAACAATAAAAATAAATCAGTTATTTATAAGTTTTAAAAATCTATTAATCTATTACACAAAATAATTATGTGTAACATGGTATAGTTTATATAATTAAATTGTAACATATTTATACATTACTCAGTAAATAAATACATGAATATATGGGTTTGACCTAGTATAGATCAAAGCTTACTTGAGGTTTGCTGGATTAGATAGAAGGGACTCATTTATTTACCTTGGTAATATTCCATGGGGATTATTATTTGGTAATAGACAATGAAGATATTATCCCTGAAATATTTAATATGTCTATTTTATGAGGACAGTTTGGATTACTCGTAAGGTAAGGATGTCAGTCTAATCCAATAAATCTCTTAAAATATATCAGAATTAATGTAATAGCATGTGTCTGTGAATAATATAAATGTATAAGTATATATATATATATATATATATATATATATATATATATATATATATATATATATATATATATATATATATATATATATATATATAAAGTGTGACACTAAAAACATTGTTAATTGAAAAACCTGTAAAAAGTTTAAATAAATACGGTGGATTTGCGAGTCACGTACAACTATTTATTTAAACAGGCAACGTTATTGTCATCAGCCCTACAATAAAAAAGTACACAATTAAAATTTTTACAATTATAAACCATTACAAAAACTAATGTAGTTTTATAATTGTAAACATTTTCATTGTAGGTAATTTTATTTGTGAACTGTTGTTATTATTGGTATTTTTAATTATGTACTTATGTATTGTAGGCCTGATGACGATAACGTAGTCGCTATTGAAACGTTGCCTGTCTAAATAAATAGTTGTACGTGATTTGCAAATCAACTGCTTTTATTTAAACAATAATCTTTGCGAGTGTAATCACAATTAGTAGTTTGTAAAAAGATCAGAGTTGGCAGCAAGTGTTTTACTTGCATCCACGAAGGTAAAACTTCATCTACACAGTGAGCATGATTGGTTGCGACCGTTTAGAACATAGTGTTGAATGAACATGTATAACTGTTGTGTCAGAAGTGTGAAAAGTAAGCATATCAAAATCAACATCAAATTTCTTGTGAAACTTTATAAATTAGCTGCAGAAACGTTCTTGGTTTTAGCACGATAATGCACTTAAGCACCAGGCTATATAAGTAAAGAGGATTCTGATAAGCAAACACATTACAACAATAGAACTTCTATTAAATACGCCTGATTTTGGACCCCTGTAATGTTTCTTTTTTTACTTTCTGAAGTCAAGTTTAAAGTGAGTTAAAGGAACCTATTTTCCATATTTAGAAATAAGGAAAAAACAGTCCTAAGGGCTTTTAAAACTGAGTTCAAGAAATGTTACCAGCAACAATGGAAGAATAAAATGCAAAAGTGAGTGAATGTTAAATGGAACTACTTTAAAGGAGGTAACATCATAGAAAGACTATGATTTATGGGGACAATGTCATTTTTCGTCACGCCTTGTATATAGTGTGTGTGTGTGTGTGTCCCATTACATAGTTCACTCTCTTAATATTATAAACACATTTACTTTATTTACACTTTTCTTATAAATCTCAATAGATTAGATAATTTTATAACTTAAAAACTAATAACAGTAGAATATAAAATATTTTGGTTTTAAAGTAGATTAACACCCTGCAATCACTAAATTTTATGTTTAAAGAAGTTTAACATAATCCCTTTATAAATAAAGGAAATAAATCTTGTAATTTTAAGTGACAAAAGGAATAAATTTTAAAAATAATTATACTTCACTATATTACTGAGTTAAAAATGAATTTTGAGTATAACTAAATGATTTTAATGACCTTATCAGTTAACTTATGTGACCTTAAACTCCTTAGCAAATTTAAGACATGAAAAATAATTCCGAGCGAGAATCATATTGGTACTAGCGAAGGAATGGAGAGATAACTTGAGAGTTCAATAATTTCTGTCACTCTTCACCTCTCAGGGAAGTCAGGCAATTTTTGTAGAGCTGCAGCTGTGCCTGGAACACAGATTGTTTACACATACAGAAGTTCACTCGTTATAACTCAAGACAAATATTATGTAAAGTGAACCTCTTAAAATATATAATGAAAACCACTTTTGGATTGGTGTCACAGAGAGTTCAACAGTACAGCAATACTCCATTGCATGTGTTTACTATTTCACAGCTGATTGGGGTCTCCTCCACTGTCATTTTGCTTATATATTAATACTTTTATCTCTGAAAAAACATAAGTACTTATTTTGGTTGGATTAAATATTAACTACAATTTTCAGTTACAAAAGAATATTTATGTATATTTATATATATTTATTTATTTACCAGAGAGATTTGACAATGGTCAAGAGACCATTAGGTGCCTCATCAGAAGGTAAAAATTGATTGCACATAAATATCTTTATGTGATATTAGGTGTGCTGCAACATTCGATACTTTTGAATTTTTGTTTTTGAATGCTCTATAATGTTCTTCAAATCTTATTTTAAATGATCTGGTTGTTTTTCCTATGTAAAAAGCGTTACAGTTGTTGCATGTGATTTTGTAAATTCCTAATAGGTTATGTTTTTCTGAATTTGTTTTGTGGTTTGTGTTATTAAGATATTTTATTACTTTGTTGTTTGGTTTGTAAGTTGGAGTGTAGTATTCTTTGTTGTATATATTTGTTATTTTTTCTATTTTGTTATTGGTGTATTTATATTTTAGGTAGATTTTTTTATTTTCATTATTTTCGTGTTCCGGTTGTAGTGTTGTGTTGAGGTTAGGTTTTTTTGTGAATTTATTGTATATATTTTTTATAATGTGTTTGTTGTATCCATTTTCTATTGCTATTTTTGTAATGTTATCTAATTCTTCATTTAATTTTTGTTTGTTATCCTGTGTGTATTTTATTGCTTTATTTATCATGTTACTGTAAGTGTTAATTTTGTGTGTCCAGGGGTGGTTAGATTTGTAGTGTATTGTGGTGTTGTTGGAAGTAGGTTTCCTGTATACTGTAGTTTCTATTTTATTATCATTTATATTTAATGTGATGTTGAGATAGTTGATTGTTCTATTTGTTTCTGTTTCGACGGTGAATTGTAAGTTTTCGTTGTATGTATTTAGTTTGTTAAATATTATGATGTGTTCGTTGTGAATGGTAGGTTGGTATATTACAAGTATATCGTCTACATACCTTGTCCATAGTGAAATATTGTGTGTGTTTAGTATAGGTTTAATTATTATTTGTTCAAAGTGTTGTAAATATATTTCTGACATGACTGATGATATGAGTGATCCCATGGGGAGTCCAGTTGTTTGTTTATAGTATTTATTGTTAAATTGGAAGTAATTTTGGTTACATATGTGTTTGGTTAGCGTAATGATACTATCTATTGTGTTTAATTTTTCGTTATTGTGTATTAGTTTGTTTTTATTATTTCTATGGTTTCTTCTATTGGGATGCAAGGGTACATGTTAGTTATGTCATAACTTATTATTTTTGTGTTGCTGTTTGTTTTTATGTTTTTTATTTTATTAATTAATTCGAATCCATTTTTTATATTGTATGTGTTGTTGATAAGTATTTTAGATCTTATTATTTTGTCTACTATTTTTGCGATTATGTAAGATGGTGCTGTTATGAAGTTTATTAGTGGTCTAAATGGTGTGTCGGGTTTGTGGATTTTATGACCAAGATGTTCATTATTAAATAGTTTCATGTAGGCTTATATAACTTAAAAGAATCAAGAATAGGAAGACAATTTTTAGAATCAAAAATTTTAGGTAAGCTATCCCTAATTCTAACTAAACCACTGAAATCAAATAGTATTACTTAAACTTAAAAAAATTGAGTCGTTTAGGACAGTGACCATAAAAAAATGGACCAAGTTAACATAAATAAATAAAATCGTTAATTATGCAAACCTCATACCCTACAAATCTCATACCCTTTTTGACATTATTAAAAACAAGTGATATAAAATTTTTCTTCAGTAAATTCCTACTTAAACAATAAAGAAAAATGTTATTTTAGTTTCTTTTCATTTTAAAATTACAATTACCGTAATATAAAGAATATTTATGACATATACATGATGTGTATACAAATGTTAGAATAGTAATATTAAGTCGCAAAACAGAAAGCAAATTTTCTTGCAATTTTCCAATTTCCTTTCTGTGTATGGTGTTAGGCTATTATTTTTGTTTGTTACTATTTACACTTTTTTTTTGTCACTCGCATTGTCTTGTAGTTTATTTTTGTTTTCCTTTTGCTTTGTCTGTTTGTGAAGCAGGGTCGATACCATTAATCCAGTTTGTTTATTTATTTTATTCTTTTTACTAATTTTTGACCTTAGAGCACTATAATGTGATATTATGTGGTAACCATGGCAACAATTTAAAGTACTCCAATGGAGGTTTTGACAACAACCAGAAGGGGGAGGAGCAAAAAAAATTCATATACATCTCTGAGAAGTACATTTTTAGCTATGGGAAAGTGGGATCATTGCCAAAGATATTCAGTTTGAATCCGACCTAAACCCCCAAATTTTTATAATTTAATTACTAAATAAATATATTAGAAAAAACTGTATTAACATCAATTGTCAATCATTATAGGTAAAAAAAAAAAATGTATTAGAAACTTAATTGGATGAATAAAAACATATTTTATTAAAAATTGAAAATTTGTACAAGATACAGTTGAACCTCTATATAACAAACCTCCAGATAACAAATTTTTACCTTGTCCCATGACATTTTAGAAGTTATAATGCTTATTTACCTCTATGTAACGAATTTCGGACCTCTCAATAACGAAGTTTTTTCTTCACTTCAACTGAAGAAATGTAGTGTTGTATAGGCAGCTCACAATGTCATTTCCAGGAAATTGTTTATTTTCAGCAGGAAGGTCAACAAAACCAAGAATGGTAGGCGAAATACATGTCGCCAATTGACTGCATGTTATAGTTTAGTTCAGTTAAGAATGCAGTGAGTCATCGGTTAGGAATGCTAAGAACTCAGCATTTATAGATAGGCCTACTGTACATGCCTACAGTACATTCCCATCCTCCCACCATTTTCTTTTATCACTCATATCAATGTTGCTAGCTCAGTTACTTAGTTTTATTCTTGCCGTGAGTTTGTCGTGCTGTGAAAAAATGTCAAAAAGAAAGTGTTTAAGTGTGTGTTTTACAAGAGGTTGATGAGGGTGTAAAAAAGTTGGATGTTGCGAAAAAATTCCTATGGCCTACTGAGTTTGCTTCGATTAAATTCCACTACGTTCAAGTCATGCTTCCTGAAAATGAATTGGTGAGTGTACTTTTACCAGTAAGTTTTCATAAGCATTAGATACCTTATCATAATCACCTACATAGAGTAGACCCTATGAAAAATATTGAATATGGATATCTAAAACAATGAAGAAATATTCTGAAAACATCAATACAACATTTTTAACAACTTCAATATCAAATAAATTGAGACAATATAAAACATTATCCTATATTAACATTGGCCTATTACACTAACAACACTCGCGATATTATACTGTATCCCTTTTATTACCGCACTATGTGCGTAATGCGGTAAGATCAGTAAGATGGGGTGGGAGCATTCTCGACAACACAACCTCTCAATAACGAATACCTCTCTACAACGAAATTTTTCTCTGGATAATCGACTTCGTTATACAGAGGTTCGACTGTATATATATATATATATATATATATATATATTCTTGATATTTAACGTTATCCATTGTTTTTCCGTTGCACTGACTTTATGAAGTTAATATATTACTATTGTAAGTAATTTTATCCACCATTAAGTGCAATAATTTTACCTTGAGTGATGAGGCACCTTTCGGTCAATTGACCATTGTCGAATCACTGATGTTTTTCTGTTGTAGATGTTCGGTCTGTGAAGTTGGTGTTTGTTGACGTTACGCGCACTTTTTCTTGATCTGTGTGTATGATATTTCTATATAGTATGTCTTCTGTATATGTTGTTTGTAGATTCATTAAATTGTTGTGTATGTTTTTATAAATGTGGTATTTTTCTAGTGAGTTTAGTTCTATTGGGTTGTTATTTATTTCAAGTATGGTTAGGTTATTTTCGTAATTTGTTATTTCGTGTTTATGGGATATTAGGTGTGCTGCAACATTTGATACTTTAGAATTTTTGTTTTTGAATGCTCTATAATGTTCTTCAAATCTTATTTTAAATGTTCTGGTTGTTTTTCCTATGTAAAAAGCGTTACAGTTGTTGCATGTGATTTTGTAAATTCCTAATAGGTTATGTTTTTCTGAATTTGTTTTGTGGTTTGTGTTATTAAGATATTTTATTATTTTGTTGTTTGGTTTGTAAGTTGGAGTGTAGTATTCTTTGTTGTATATATTTGTTATTTTTTCTATTTTGTTATTGGTGTATTTATATTTTAGGTAGATTTTTTTATTTTCATTATTTTCGTGTTCCGGTTGTAGTGTTGTGTTGAGGTTAGGTTTTTTTGTGAATTTATTGTATATATTTTTTATAATGTGTTTGTTGTATCCATTTTCTATTGCTATTTTTGTAATGTTATCTAATTCTTCATTTAATTTTTGTTTGTTATCCTGTGTGTATTTTATTGCTTTATTTATCATGTTACTGTAAGTGTTAATTTTGTGTGTCCAGGGGTGGTTAGATTTGTAGTGTATTGTGGTGTTGTTGGAAGTAGGTTTCCTGTATACTGTAGTTTCTATTTTATTATCATTTATATTTAAAGTAATGTCGAGGAAGTTGATTGTTCTATTTGTTTCTGTTTCAACGGTGAATTGTATGTTTTCGTTGTATGTATTTAGTTTGTTTAATATTATGATGTGTTCGTTGTGAATGGTAGGTTGGTATATTACAAGTATATCGTCTACATACCTTGTCCATAGTGAGATATTGTGTGTGTTTATTATAGGTTTAATTATTATTTGTTCAAAGTGTTGTAAATATATTTCTGACATGACAGATGATATGGGTGAACCCATGGGGAGTCCAGTTGTTTGTTTATAATATTTATTGTTAAATTGGAAGTAATTTTGGTTACATATGTGTTTGGTTAGCGTAATGATACTATCTATTATGTTTCTTTTTTCGTTATTGTGTATCAGTTTGTTTTTTATTATTTCTATGGTTTCTTCTATTGGGATACTAGGGTACATGTTAGTTATGTCATAACTTATTATTTTTGTGTTGCTGTTTGTTTTTATCGTTTTTATATTATTAATTAATTCGTATCCATTTTTTATATTGTATGTGTTGTTGATATGTATTTTAGATCTTATGATTTTGTCTAGAATTTTCGCGATTATGTAAGATGGTGCTGTTGTGAAATTTATTAGTGGTCTAAATGGTGTGTTGGGTTTGTGGATTTTAGGTATCCCTGATAATACTGGTGCGCTGGTTTGAATGGGTATAGTCTTGTGTGGTATTTTAATTTATTGTTATAGTTTAGGGTGTTTCGGTGAGTGACTATTAAGTTTTTTATTGTAATAAGGTATTTGCTAGTTCGGTCTGGGATTTGTTCGTATTTATTTTCTTTTATGTAGTTAGTCATTGAATCGATATATTTGATATTTTCTATTATTACTGGTGTATTTGTTTTATCTGATTTTAATATTAAGTAGTCGTTGTTTTCTAGTTTTTCTCTGAGTTTTATAATTTCTTTTTTATTAATATATTGTTCCGTTTTTTTGTTTTTTTCCGTTTTTATTAGGTTAATTTTATTATTAATATTGTTTCTTATGTGTTCAGTATTTTGGTGGGTAATTTTGTGGATGTTAGATTCTGTGTCAACTATTAGGTTTTTTATTATTTGTTTTTTGTTGAAGTTAGGTAGGTTATATTTAAAGGAATTTGTTATTATTATTTTTTCTTTTTCAGTAAATTGTGTTTTAGTTAAGTTTATGAATTTATTGTTGTTAGAGGTGTGGGTTGGTTCTAGGCTATTTTTTAGGTTATGTTGTTTTGATTAATTTGATTAATGGTGGATAAAATTACTTACAATAGTAATATATTAACTTCATATATATATATATATATATATATATATATATATATATATATATATATATATATTGTAACATTTTGAAATTAGCAAATAAAAAATTGGCTAGATTAAAATTGAAACTAATTTTAGGTAAAAGCCTAGAAAAGGTTGTAACATATAAACAAGATATTTGAACTGTAAAATGCATTAGGAAATGTGTTGTATCAAATAAAATTAAAACAAGATAATCTAATAATAATTATATTTAAACAAAATTGTAAACTTTATTAACATAGGGCAAGTAATTACTTGAGAGATAGAAGGTAAAAAAACGGTTGTAAACAATGAAATGAAAGGTTATGTTTGTAAAAATCCAGCTCAAAACACACACATTTTGGAATTATTACAAAAGTAAAAAGTAAAGACACTTCACACACAAATAATAGTAATTAAATAAACACTGGAAGGTTTGTTAAGGATCGGAAAGTTGAAACAGTATGTTAACGAAATTAAAACGCGAGTGAAAATAGTTGTTGGTGCATTAACAGATGTAAAGCCAAAGAAAGTAGGTCAGTGTACAGTCGACTCTAGTGGAAAAAATCGAACTAAATTACATGGAAGATGAGAGTTGGAAAAGGAATAGCCTTCATATTTTAAACATTTTTTAGAAGTAATAAGGACGCGTTAGTTAGTCTAGCGTGGGGACGCCAAGGAAGCGGACCTTTTCTTAGGAGTCAAAATTTCATTTGAAGAATTTCGTCAAAATTATACAGATTTGTGAAGAAACTTGGCCAAGTTAAAACTAGGATAAGTGAATTTAAAGCTATAATACAGTATTAATATAATTTGAAGTAACTAAAAGGAATTTAAGTGTGTTAAATATAAAATTTAAAGAGAACTGAATCTTACGTGAACAAGCAGCCTATCTTCGATAAATTGATAAGTTAAGTACCTAACGATATATAAAAATAAACTTTAGTGGACTTTTAAGATTATAAGGAAGTTTAAAATTGTACATTATTAGAATATCTTGGAATTAATTAATAGTTAGTAATAAGAAACATAATCCAGTTCAAACAGTTTAGGGACCTTTTTGCTTATTCCAAATTTAAGTTTTTTTCATCAGGAAGCTATTTATTAAAACTATTTTCTAAATTTAATCTTGTTTATCAAAATTTATTTAATTAACCAAAGAGTTAAAAGATATAGCCCATGCATATAAACCTCGAGATATTAAGAGATCTTAGAAAATAGCCTAGGGTATAAAATTTTGTAACTAAAATTGAAGGAATTGAAGGAATTGAGTTTAGCCTATTGTGTTAAAACTTGTCAAGTTTTATTTTATTTTTGTTCTGTTTATTGTGTGAATAAAAAAATTGTTATAATAAAGAATTTAAATTATTAATGAGTTATGTTTTGTGTTACAAAAATATTTATGTTATAAAAAAAAATAAAATTACATTTGGCACACCAACGTGGGGTACGATTATTAGAAAAATAATAAGAAGAAAAAGGCACTCTGAAGAATAGAAATAATTGAATATTTGTACTAATATTGTTTACCTTTCAGGACTTTACAATCATAAGTCGACATTTTTAATTACTTTCAAAATTTAAATATAAAAGGGGGTTTTGAAGTTTTAACTAATAAAATATAATGGAATCTGAAACCAGTGCATACAATTTAAGGGGGGAGAAAGCTAAAAGGACGGAAAGGATGGAGGAATATAATAAACATAGTGGGGCTAAGAAGGGTACAGAAATTGGGGAGGCTGCAAAAGGAAAATATGTGACTTTAAAGGAGAAAATAGACGAAAAGGAAGAAGAAACTACCATAGGCCAAATAGAACTGGAAAAAGGGACAAGCTTGGAAGTGCAGGAAATAGAAATGGAAGGCACAGATATGCCAATAGGGGATATTGAGGTGGAAACCCAAGTAGAGGAAGATAGGGGACTACCTATGCAAACCCAACAGGAACGGGGAAATAATGAGAATGTAGATTTAAGGGATATGATGAGGACTTTAATGGAAATGAGTGTAAACATAAATAAAGGGAGAGAGGAAATGAATAGAAAGTTTAATGAGAATAATAAAGAAATTACAAAAATTAACAAAAAATTAGAGGAAAATAGAGATGAAATGAGAGAGATGAAGGAGGATTTAAAATTCATAACAGATGAAATAAGGGAGGATAATAAGAAAATGATAGAGGATATGAGGCGACAGTTGAGGATAGAGAATAATACTGTAATAGAGGATGTGAGAAGAGACTTAGAGGAGAAAGATAGAGAATTAGAGGAGAAGATTAAGAAAAATTTTGAGGAAACAAGAGAAATAATAGCTGATGTGGTAGAAATTAATAAAAAAGATATAGAGAAAGTCGAAAATATAACAAAGAAAAACACAGAAGAGTTAGGAGAGTTAAAATTAAAGGTGATAGGAGAAAGAAAGATAACAGATGAGCGTTTTAGGAAAGTTGAAGATGATAGGGAGAAAATATTAGGAGAGCAGGGAAGGTTAGGAGAGAGAATTAACAAAATCGAGAGTAATAATGGTAATAAGGGTGAGCAAATAAGGGTAATTCAGGTATCGTGCGGAAAACAGGAAAAGGGTCCTAAGTTCAATGGGAGGAATGGAAATCCTATAGAATTTATTAAAAGGTTAGAGAGGTTTTTGGAAAAAATATTGGGCGATAGGTATATGGAGGAAGGTGAGGATGAATGGCGGAGTAGTATGGATGAGGCATTAGAGGCTGGGGCAGCCAGATGGTGGGAGTCGATTAGGGAGGATGTAGGAAATTATGAGGAATGGAAGGATCGTTTTATAAGTAGGTATTGGGCAAAAGAGATCCAGGAGGGAATAAAAGACCGGATCGATTTAGAAAAGTACAGAGAAGGAGGCGATTTAGCCAGAACAGATTACTTCGTGGAAAGAGTAATGCTGTTAAGGAATATGGTACCTCCCCTAAACAAAGAAGAAATAGTACGGAAAATGAGCAGACATTTTGATGACAAGATACAAGCCGCAAAGAGGGTCCAGAACATTAGGACGGTCAGAGAGATGGAAAGACTCCTAAATGAGGAGGATATAGAAGATAGGAATAGAATTATTAGGCAAAGAGGCAGACCATGGGAAAGACCACCCATGAGAATAGAACCGAACTGAACAAAGAAATAGATTTGGAAACGGATTTAGACCGACCGTTCAATTCTATAATCGATAGATGACCACATGAATAGGGGACCAGAAAGAATACAACCGCAGACCAGGGAAATAGGGTACAGGGGTCACAGAGATGATCCAAGGAATTTAGGAAGCCGAGATAGGCCTAATAAAGAAGTAAACAGTGTTGAGGCAAGAAGAGGCGTGGGGACAGGAAAAGAGGATGGTGCCCACAGTCAGGCGGAAAACTAAAAAGCACTGGTATCGTCGCCTTGGATCAGAAAAAGGGGCATCAAGAACAAATGAGGTTGCCAGTGATGAAATTTAATAAGAGCTCCAAATATACTAATAATCTAATTATAAATAATGTACTTATAAATGGGGAATTTTTGGAACAAGAGGATGAGGAGAGAAATTATAATTTAGGAATTGATAAGAAAATAAGGAACCCAGAAATAGAAATTAAAATAAAGGAAACAAGTTTACAGGCATTAATAGACACAGGCAGTAATGTGACATGTATCCAGGAGAATTGGATATTGGAAAATAAAAATAAAATAGGAAAAATAGAAATACTGCCAATAAAAAATTTAACAATTCGAACCGCAACTAATAAGAAGACTAAAAAGATTAATAAAATGATAATGGTAAAAGGAGAAATAGGAGGAATTAAATATCCATTTCAATGCTTAGTGGTACCAGGCTTATTGAGACAATTTATCATAGGTACGGATATGTTAATGGATGTGGAGGCACAACTTGATTTTGGGAAATGGGAGATAGAATTTAAATATGAAAACCAATTATATAAGTCAAAAATGAGTATAGATGGGCAGACAAAATTTAATGGGGAGATGAATAATTTTGAAAATGAGATGGAAGAGGAATTGAGTTCTGAGGAACAGAACGAAATGGATGAAATGGAAAAATGGGAAGAATTCGAAACTTTTGGAAACCAGAGTCAAAATTATGTTAAAATTATACAAGATAATGGAGAGATAAAAAAAGGTGATATTTTGGAAAGAATAGGAGACGAAGAGATAACTGAGGAGCAGAAACAGGAGATGAGTGATTTAATAGAGAAATATAAAGGAGTATTTTCAGACCAGCCCGGTTTGTGCACTACATATAAACACACAATTAAAGTTAGAGAAGATGTACCATTTTACCAGCGAAATTACCCAATTCCTACAAAATACCAAGATCAGGTACAGGAAGAAATAGAAAAGATGTTAAGGTTAGGTATAATTGAAAGGAGTACTAGCCCATATATTAACCCAATAGTCCTAGTCATTAAAGCAAATGGAAAAGTTAGATTATGTTTAGACGCACGAAAATTAAATGAGATTATAATTCCTGATTATGATTGCTATAGAGTCATAAATGAAATTTTACATAGGGCCAAGAAGGTTAAGTGGTTAAATACAATGGACCTCACGAACAGCTTCTGGCAAGTCGAATTAGGGAAGGAATCCAGAAGGTATACTGCTTTTCAACATAGAGGAAAAACATACCAGTTTGTTGTTACACCCTATGGATTGAAGACATCCCTAGCAGCATTGACAAGAGCTATGGACAGCATTATGAAAGAAGAATTAGAAGATTTTACTTTGATATATGTAGATGACATAGTCTGTATGTCTGAAACATTTGAGGAGCATAAGAAACATATAAAAAAAATATTTCAAACCTTTCTAAAACACAACATGACCATAAAATTTGACAAGTCCGAATTCTGTAGGAAAGATATTGCATTCTTGGGGTATAGATTGACTACAGATGGAATAAAAATAGATGAAGAGAAAGTTAGAGCCATATTAGAATTTCCAACACCGAAAAATCCTCGACAATTAAAAGGTTTCATTGGAATGGCTAATTATTATAACAAATTTATAGAAAAATATTCAGAATTTGTGCAACCATTGATAAAATTATTGGCTAATAAAAACAAGTTTATTTGGAAAGAAGAGGAGGAGCGAAATTTTACAGAATTAAAGAAGAAATTTTTGAAAACAAATGTACTTACATACCCAGATTATGGGAAAATATTTTACGTACAAACAGATGCCAGTGAATATGCCATAGGAGGGCACATTTACCAGATAAATGAAGATGGGGAGAAAAAGGCACTAATGTTTATGAGCCGCACACTAAAGGGGAGTGAAGTAAAGTACTATACTACGGAGAAGGAGTTACTTGCTACATTGTTTTGTCTGCAGAAAGCTAGACAAATAATTTTAGGCTGAAAAATTGTAATACAGACTGACCATCAGGCCCTAACTTTTATTAAGACATGTCGAATTTTAAATTCACGACTGCATAGGTGGATCTTGCTGATGCAAGAATATGATTACACAATTGAATACTGTAAGGGAAAAAAAATATATAGTTGCAGACTTGTTAAGCAGAAACCCTTATGATTAAAATAAATTTGAAAAAAGAAAACAAAATTCAGAATTACAAATCAATTATCTGGAAAGAGTTGTGGATATGAAAATAGGTACAAAATTTAAAGAATTTCATAAATTACAAACAGAAGATTTGGAAATCAGGGAAATAAAAGAAAGTATTCAAAATTATCCTCAAAAATATAAGGTTATAAATGACTTGGTATATAAAAGAGATAGGGAAGATTGGAAGATCATGGTACCAAAATTAATGATCGAAGAAATAGTGGATACTTGTCATGAATACTATCTGCATGCAGGGTCTAAGAAGTGTCATGCTATACTATCAGAGAGTTTCACTTGGAAGAAAATCACACATACTCTTTGATACCTTAGTCTTTGATACTCTTAGTATCAAAGAGTATGTGTGATTTGTATTTGGGTTTGTTTGTTTATTATGTTTGTACTTTGTGTGTCTGAAATATAACCACCAACTACCTTCTCACATCTACGCTTATTTAATGGATCTCTTATTTTTATGCATCCCTCATGAAATTTTTCTTAAATAAATTCTCTTCTTATTAGTATATTCATCTTCATTTTGTTAGGAATATTTCGTTATATTTGAGTACAGTTTCCTGCTATTCCTAGTGTTATAATATTCTCTTTTGATACTGTGAATTACTCCAAAATGTGTCACCAAAAGAGAATATTATCATGATAGGCATGGCAGAAAACTGTATATATAAATTCTCTTCTACTCAATTTCCTTTAAATGCCCATACTGTGAACCACAAGCACATTTAGGTCATCTTTTAGGTTTTTATTATTGCTATTCCAATGTAATTGCATCTTTTTTCTCACAAGTAAAGTCACTTCATTTTGTCCCTTCATCGTTTAAGTTCTTGTAAGTATGTTAATGTAGTAGTAACCCTACATTATTACAGACTTATTTACACCAAACTGAAGACAATTTTTAATAATATTCCTCGTTCATCAATTTTCACAACATTCCTTTTTCTATTTCACTTTTTGTGTACAGTATTTGGTCATTCACATAAACAATGGATACTGTCTATAGTGAATTATTGAAGTAATATATAAAAGCTTTTTCTGTCTAGTAAAATATAAAAGTATTGTGTATTAACCCCAGCATATTAAATATAAAAACAAATGACTAACAAATTAAGAAAAAGTGAAACTTAAATAAAGAAATAACCAATACAAAGTAAATTAAAGGGAAGCATAATGTATAAAACTTCATTACCTTAGCGTGTTTGATTTCCAGCTCAGCCAGGTCTACCATATTTTTTCTAAAAGCAGACACTCTTCTAGATTTAAAATCAACCAATTCTGTAACAGATACAAAATAAATTACAAACATATCTGATTGTTTTTAGGCATTACAAGCCTGAATAAGTTATGTACAATATAACCTTAATAACAAGTCAGCCTCCTTAAATATCCAACTCAAATATCCAGATAACTATGACTAGTTACAGATATTTTTAGGTTAGTTTTGGTTGGTAAAGATTATTTAGATTTTTTGAACTAGGAGACTGACAGACTTACCTTGGTAAGAGTCCACTCTGTAGTCTTGAAATAGAAACACATAAAAACACTTAAACAATGATATATTTCAACCACACAGTGGTCTTTGTCAATCAAAGAGAAAACACAAAAAGAAATATGAGAGAATGAAATAAAATAATTATAAATTGTATCACAGATTGTGTAGAGTAGAAATCAGATGTCACAGATGCACAGATTAAAGATATATATATTGTTTCCATGAGCATATGAGTGATTATAGTTTATATAAGTCTGTCAGGGGAAAAAAGATTAGAGACGTCTGAGGCTATTAGGGGGGGGGGGGGAAATATGAATGGATTTATCTGATGTTGAGGTTAGGGGATTCTCTGGATTTGGTAAAAGACCAGAAAAATATCAGTGATTCGACAATGGTCAAGTGACCGAAAGGTGCCTCATCACTCAAGGTAAAATCATTGCACTTAATGGTGGATAAAATTACTTACAATAGTAATATATTAACTTCATAAAGTCAGTGCAACGGAAAAACAATGGATAACGTAAAATATCAAGAATTTAACACCCACCAAGGTAAACAAGACCAGAAAAATATCAGTGATTCGACAATGGTCAAGTGACCGAAAGGTGCCTCATCACTCAAGGTAAAATCATTGCACTTAATGGTGGATAAAATTACTTACAATAGTAATATATTAACTTCATATATATATATATATATATATATATATATATATATATATATATATATATGAAGTTAATATATTACTATTTTTGTACTCAAAAATAGTAATATATTAACTTCATAAAGTCAGTGCAACGGAAAAACAATGGATAATGTTAAATATCAAGAATATATATATATATATATATATATATATATATATATATATATATATATATATATATGCTGATACGTATTCCTTCACGGATGGAAAAATATGATGAAATGTTACTATCTGGAGTACATCCGTTCATTCTGCAGTCCATAAATTCACAGTTCCGACGTTTCGCTAGAATCTCATCCAGCATTGACGAGGTGAACCCAACAACAGTAGAAGAGCGAGTGAAGAGCGCAGATAGCTCGGCTCCTATATATAGAGGAATGAAGCCACGCCCATTGACGTCAATACACACACTGACGTCAATCCACACACACCTGATCCAAACAATTACTCACATTCCTTTGCCTTTGTTCACCTTTCTGCCGATAAAATCTATCAATGACACACTTCCAAACTGCGGGCAAATTCAAAGTATCATCGCATTTGTTAAGACTCCCTTGCTTCTCTATTTCGATAGGCTCACGAATAATTCTAGTCCTGTAGTTTTCCACTTGAGCAATCTGTCGGCAAGATTGGAAATCAATGGTATGCCCTGTATCGCAGTGGTGCCTGTACAGGGCACTAAAAACAAGCAGAAAACGTCGGCTCTGCTTAATAATAACAAACAACGTCTGCACTGTCATGAAGTATAGGCCCCATTAGTTGCAAGTGTTATTGTTCTTACAAGGTACTGTAATATGTTTTTGTGTGTGCTTTTATGAAAATAGAGTTTCATACTGTGTTTGTAATTACAAACTATACTGCAGGCTATTTGAGTTTCTATAGTTTTGTTGAGTTTTTCGGCCAATATAAATAATGTAAATACAACTTTAATTACATTACATACTTATTTACATGATATATTTACCCACATGTTAATTTTACGACTTCTGTAATTCATTTTTTCTTGAATCGCCACCCTTTCGGTCCCGAATATGACGAATTACAGAGGTACTACTGTATAATGAAAACAGCACTAGCCTATGTTATATTAAAGTTATTTACCTTCTTTTCCTTTGTCAGACATCTGTTCAAATTTGTCACAAGCTTCTTGTTGAGCCTTCTCAGCCTATAAAAAATATATTACATATAATATAAAATGCAACATAGGTTTATAAATAAAATTATTGGCCAGAAAAAATATTAATCAGAATATGCAAACAAAAGTTTGTTTGAAGTTTGCTTCCTCTTAATTTTAGATTTACATCTAATTGTTTAACTATTGATAATTTAATAGGAAAATAGTAATATATTACTTTTTTATCCGAAAGGAAAATAAATTTTGTTTTAATTATAGGAAAAGTATAATTAGACGGAATATCAGAATACTTGTACTAGATTAAAAGACGAATGACTAAGGGCTATACAAGGAATATACACATTTAAATTAACAAATTAAATGTAGAAATTACAAGTTTCTTAGGGTATAACAGTTGCGGAAAAGTTTATTCAAACCCTTTTTGTTTATACAAAACATGTTCTTGGTAATTCCGCAAATATTGCAGTAGAACTCATTTTATACAGTTTGATGTAAACTTTTACAAAAGTGAAGTCCATTTTCAAAAACTGTTGCAGCATGTTAACAAATAATGTCTTAAAGAAGACAAAGCTTACGGTTCTTTGACGATAATCTTAAATTTCTTTCCAAGTAAAATTATGTCCTAAATTGAAAGTAAAATTTTCCTAGTTAATTTAGACTTAAAATTTGTAAAACTATTTTTTTTTAATGGTTGACAACATGGATATTGTTCAATCTTTCCTGAGTTGTATTTGAACCATCTTTTAATTTATGTTATAAAATTTCACAAAAACGTACTTTTGTGTCACAGAACCTTGTTTGGTATTAATTACCATTAAACTAGATGTGATTAACTAGATGCAATTTACTTTCTAATTAAAAATAAATTTACTTGTAATCATCTTTAATTTACTACATAAATTATAAGTAACAATTGTGTAACTGAATGAATACTTTTGAACTTCCTTGCTGACAAATTTTGAAACAATTTCATTGACAAAGCCGACCTGCAATCCAAACTGAATGTCAAATGGGTGGCTTTGCCAATAAAATTATTGTTTCAAAACAAATCATGAAGTAAGATCAAAATTATTCACTCATTTACAGAATAATTACTTATAATAAATATAAATATGGTATTTATAGTATCTCAATAAATTCCAATCCGCATTGTATTTGATTCAAGCAATACATTTACAAAATAAAATAAACAGAAATTTTTAAAATTAATAGATGCGTCCCCCTGTTGAATGTTTTCAATAGCTAGACCAACAAGTTCGTTGAAAATCACTAGTTTACAAAATTTTATTGTAAAATTAAAATATGATGATAAATAAAAATGATTTATTATATAATAATTAATATGAAATAAAATTGCTTAATTGTATACATCTAAATATATCTTTCTCGTTATTCTATTATAGAAAAAACAACATCATTCAATAATCAATATTTTATATCTTTCTTTTAAAAATTATGTTTCTTCCAAAATTTCATCTATAAATCTAATTATATCTATAGATTTCAAAGTGTATGGTGTTAAACCTATTTCCCAGAGCTTCGCATGAAATGGTAATACAGCAGAACCACCAACCAGGTATAGGGCTGCATCAAGGAATATAGTCTCATCATCATTACAAGAAGAAAGAATTGTGAATAATGATTTATTTATACTTTACTTACTTCTGCAACTTCTTGGGCCTTGTCAGCATAAAAATAAAACCAATAAGTTACTGAATTATTTTACATTAAAGATAAACCTTGTATAGAAATTCCAATTGTTAGTTAAAAGTTTTAAACATTTGCATGGATGAGATTATCTTATAATTGTGAGACAGAAAAAAAGTTCCAACTTAAAAGTACACTAGAGTCTCGATAATTCGAGGCAGATGGGACCGAGGCCTCTTCGAATTAACAAAAACTATGATTACGCCGAAATACATTCTTGTGCATTAGAAAAAATAAGAGTTTCAATGATCCCTAATACTATAATTAAAAATGAACTAAATAAATTAATAGAACTGCATATGAACATTTCTTGGAACCGTAACTCATTTCCTCGGCATACCAAATTGATATAAATACTTCTTGGAAGCCCGACTCATTTCCTATGCTTACTGTATGGCTAAAAACATTTCTTGGAAGCCCAACTCATAATTTCCTTCCAAATACATATAATAGGCTCAAACATAAATAGGCTCGAATTTAACGGAAGCTCGAAATATCGGGTCTGGGATTTTCGAGATGCTACTGTACCTATTTACTATTTAGTACCTTTAATCGTTTACTGTATGGCTAGCAGTCATTCTGAGATGTTTGTCTTGTCTACAAAAACATTGTCAAGTTAGATCTTTGAACTATTACTCATTAATAAAATCATTTGGCTATTGAGATTCATAACAAGCTATATGAAATATATTACCTTATTCACAGTAACAAGAAATGGAAAGATTAATGCAAAGCAGATTAAGAGCAAGATCAAACTTGGTATTTATTTCCGATCCCATAAAATGGATTTTAGCAAAAAAAATTATACTGGGTACGCAGAAAGTCATCAGGAATACGAAAAAAATTATAAAAACATATGCTAACACCTCAAAAATTAAAAATTTTGAAAAATAGCAATCTTCCCCATGGCGCACATAAAACGCTACTAATTCAACATTATGACCTAACTTTTTTGACATGGTAACTCGCAAAATACCTTGAAATTTTTGTATTGTGTATATTCCATTATTAACAAAAATGTAAAAACCTATTCTAGTAAGACAATAAATAATTTTTGGTAGTACCGAATTCGCTTAAAATCTGGCCAAGCGAAACTGAAGACATATACACTAACCCTTTACAGTTCAGAGAGGGAAACATTAGTGTCTGTTTTCACCCTATGGCCACCCTATTTCCAAGAAGTAGTCATAATAATGCTTTTTCAGGAACAGAAAATTTGCATGTGTAAATTTTTCTTAATTTATAGAAAAAATTCATCTGAAAATTTCTAAAATATTTTAGAAATAGATATTCAATGCTTTTAACCCATTCGCTTATAACGACCGTGATCTGCCGTCGCTGTCCAGTTGGCCACTGAGTGAAGCAACGGCGAATCGCCACCTTCCATTATAGCTTGTTTGTGTCAAGTTAGTTCTCAATAAAACCAGTAGATCGCATATGCTTTTTGTTCTGCAGGCTTCGGGCTCCCCAAGGGTTGTATTTTAATCTTGTTTGGAGTGTCCGCTCCTTAAATAATTACGTTTCAATCTGACGACCGATCAGCTGACATTGTCTGTAATGTGTGCGATAAGTTTATAAGCTAACCTAATTGTATTTAATTTCTTATTTGTTGATGTGTGGGAAGGAGTTGAAGGATTGTGAAATTGAAGGAATTATCTGAGAATGTGACAGTGATTTGTTTGATGAAACATTTGAGAGTGATAATGAAATAAATGAAGTAGGACAGTTGAACATTGAATCTCAAATAGATGAAGATGTAAGTGATGAATCAAATAAAATCACAATAGACTGTAATATAACAGGTTCACCAGATTATGAGAAATGTAATCTGCTTCGTTCTGCAATAAGTGATAGGTTGCAACTTGAGCAGCCCTCTTGTAGTTATGTTAGGTCTAGGATTCCACTAGATGTAAATAAAGTAATTTGTGATACAAATGTCCATGATAGGCCTGTATTACTATCTAATTCAGATGATGAAAGCTCACAGATATCCATTACAATTGAGCTACTCGATCAAATCTACCGTGATAGAATAATTGCCCCTCTGTCTTCTACTGCTAGTGAGGAGGCTGATGACTCTAGTTTTCTTGATCCTTGTCCCAGGAATATTACTAGAGGTAGGGGTAAACCAAGGGGTAGACCTAAATAAAAAATCCATGTTCCAAACCACCTAAGCCCCCTAAAAGGCCAAAGAACCAGTTCATTAGCCAAACAGCACCACCAAGTAAAAAAAAGAAAAAAACCGGTTGGCGTTGGACCAGCAATATTGAGGGGAATATTATCAATAAAATTCCTTTTATAGGTTGCCCTGGTGTAAGGGCAATATTACTAAGAAACATTGGACCATCTCCCTCTGAAACAGATGTTTTAAATCCTTTTGTTGAAAGTGACTTTTGGCAACATGTTGCCAATGAAATCAATTAGTATGCTTAAGAGTTTATTGATAAAAATAATGCACCAGGAGAAAAGAAATTGTTTTTAGAATGGATTGACACAACTCCAGATGAAATGTCCTGGTTTTATACACTTTGTAACCTAATGTTCCTAGTAAAAAAGAAATATTTAGTCATACTGGTCGCCTAATGCCCCTACAGAGACTCCGTTTTTTTGCAATTCAATGCTATTCCGCCGATTTTTCCTGCTTTCTAAATTTTTTCATCTCCCTAACAATAAAAATAATCCTCTAAATGACAAAGTGTGGAAACTGAGATATGTAATTGATTACATGAATAGGAAGTTTTCCCTTTAGTACCTACCCGATGAAAACATAGCAGTTGATGAAATTCCAAGGAAGGTTGGGCTATGTCCAATTTAACCCCAAAAAGGGCAAGATTTGGAATCAAATTTTATGAATGCTGTGAATCAAGCACTGGCTACAGCTCTAAGTTTAAAATTTACACTGATGCAGAAGCAATACAACCTGTCCGAGTAGAAGAAGGAGGTGGAGATACAGCTGAGGACAAAAAGTTGTTGGTGAGTCTATTGTAGTTGAAATGGTGAAGGATTATGCAGGTAAAGGACATACAAGTACACTTACCCTAGACAACTGGTATTCTTCACTACTTCTTTTCCATAAGTTAAAAAATAATGGTTTCAATGTAATTGGAACTGTAAATCCATGGAGAGCCAACATGCCGGAGACCTTCAAAGTAGCTTATGGTCATGACATGATGGCCCTTAGGTAGCAAGACAAAAAAACAAGTGTGTAACTTGTCTATCTTTCATGACAAAGGCAATAAGAAATCAACAGGGTAGAGGGACAGAATTAGTGGAGAACCCAAAAAAAATATGAACCTGTTCTTTACTACAACTCCATGGGGGAGCATCGATCGAGAAGGTATGCTAAAGGGTATAAAAAGATATTTCTTTAAATAATGGACATTGCCCTTTTCAATTTATATTTGGTATTAAAAAAAAATCACTAAGAAAAAAATGAGATTTAGTGAGTTTAAAGAAAAATTTGCAATACAGATGTTTTAATCTAAGCAACTTCCATCATATAAGCGAAGAGGACGGACATCAACATCAAAAACCCCTCTGAGGCTCCAAGCATCAATTTGGAGACATATCCCAAGACCCATACCACCTAATGATATCAACAAATTCCTTAAGAAGAAGCAAGGTTTGTAGTGCTCAAGGCAAACACAGTGACAGTCGGTGGGAGTGTGAATTGTGCCTCGTCGCGCTTCATTTACCAGAATGTTTCAAAGTATAACACACAAACGTTAACTTTGCTTGACTCTTGTGAAATTGAAACATATTCTTTGCACTATGAAGAATATTTTGGAGTATTATTAAAGGTAATTTATGCTTTTATTTTAGGATAATTGAAATAAAAAACAAAAATTTAATATTTCTCATTCAAACATTTTAGTTTTTTACATATTATTAAATTATAAAAGAAAAGTTATTATCAATATTAGTATATATTTTGAAAGTAAATGTAATTATGAATAAAAAAATAGCAATAGGTTCTGTAAGAAACATAAATACGAACTGAAAAGAAGTAATCAACAAAAGCATTTAAAAATTGTCTAAAAAATTAGTTTTTTATGGCTAAGACGGTGTAAAAAAAACTGTAAGTGAAAGGGTTAAACATTTTTTGTTTTATGACCCTTTTCCTAAAAACATATTTTCATATGAAAGCAAAGAGAAAGTTTTCCTATGAACATGACCTCACACTCGATTTTTCTATAATTTCTCGTAAAATAAAAATGATTTATTCAAAAAATTTATTAGTTTAATTGAAAAACTAATTTCAAACTATAAGTTTAAACTAAAAAATTATAATTGAGTGGTCAGGTTAGTTTTCTTTTCAAAAATTTTACTGAGAAAAACTATTTGTACAAAATATTTAATTATTTAGTTTTAAGAATTAATTTCATTTTCTATTTTGCCACTTAATATTGCCATTTTGTCATATGTATAAATATATTTACATTAATTACTAGCAGAGAACCCGTCTTTCGTATGTGGTTGATGTATATTTGTATTTGGTTTAATCTAATATACTGAAATTAAATCTCAATAAATATATCAAACTATAGTTTATAAACTTACCAATTAATATCTTGAAAAACCAAGAGAAGGAAAAGCTTTTGCTTGTAACATGACATTTGTAATGTAACTAGCATTGAAAGATGAATAACAACAAACATTTACTATTACCTGTTTAATTGTGTTTCACAGTAACTGTTACAGGTGATTACAAACACATTTTCTATCAGCTGATAAGGCCAAGTATATAATGGAGTATAGATAATTGAGTTTTAAGGGAGTTTTCAAGGCCAGTGGGGCAGTGTCCTGATGGGATTTCTAAATAAAAATAGGCCTATGTGCTAACCAGGGACCATAAGAATGTCTACGTAAAATTTCAGCTCAATGGGTCCAATAGTTTTTACGTGATTGAGTAACACACGCTCACACACACAAACACACCACACCACATAACACACACACACACACACACACCATTAGATTTGTATATAAAAGTATAGATAATTATTTAATAAAAAGTAACTAAAATAAAATTCTTGTTTGTTGACTTAAATAGAAATTGATTTAATGTTTTTTAAATCCCTGTAAAAAGGGATTTTTACAAAATATTTTAGACCAACAATTGATAAAACTTAATGTGCTAAGATTTACTTTGATCATATTTTAAATTATCTGGATTTTTGTTAAGCAGTGTTAAAATAAAAATTGTAATTATATATTAATTATTACATACATTACTGTTTTAGTTTTCTCTGGACCTAAGCAAGTATTCATTAATTATCATCAGGCAAAGTTTACTCACTGCATGTATGTCTTTATTTTTGGCTCGAGCTTTTTCTAAGTTTCTATTAGCTGCTTCATAATTAGCTAAGCAACGAAGGCGTCTATATAATAACCTCTTGGCAGCAAACGAATCACGCATGTAGTAACGTAATGTGTCTGACAGTTTCAAATCTTCATCGGATGCTACTCGACCTTCAATTTTCTGAAAGAAATAAAATTTATAATTGTTTGATGTTATCAGAATTATTAAAAATTTACTTATAATATCAAAGTATGTTGAAACTGTTTTGAAAAAAATGGCACCTATATGGCGCAAAATGATGCTTATAAATCAATTATGGATTAGTAGTTATCAATATGAAATGTATTTCTGTATTGGGTTAACTTATCTAAAGCAGAATTTAAGGCTACAAGGTCTGAGGAGATAACATGCCTCTATGATATCTTATGGCAATATAAGAGTAACTATGGCTGAAGATCTAGTATTAGTCCTAAAGATTGTGATATATACAAGTGATCAAGCAGAGACTTGCCAAGGAGATCTGTAGCGAGGACAAATTCAGAGCTTTCATATCCGATTACAGCTCAAGCACAATCTGGTCCTCTAGTGACAGAGGAATACTTATTTAGATTTAACCTTTCAAATTCTCCAACCTGTGCACTTTATGAAAATGAAGATGAAGGCGTAAAGCACATCTTCATCTTTTGTTCGACTACACATATCCCATTCAAATGAGGTACTTCCTGAGGAATGAAGTGACAACATGATAAGACATTCTCATGAACAAGAAGCACTGGGGGAGAATCATATGCCGTGGACATCAGACTATCAAACACTCTTGAAACTGGATGCCTGTGCGAAGAAGTAGAAGTAGATGAAAAGGAAAAAGATTTGTTGCAAGCTTGTGACAAAAAGAGCCTGAGGGGGGATGAAATCAACAACTGTAAAAAACTGCATTTAGGAAGAAGTGGAAGTAAAAATGTAAGGAATAAAGGAGAAAATGGTTTAATATAGATAAAACTTGTAAAAAAAGCTTCAGAGAAGCGAAATTAAGGATTTGCAATGAAATAATTTTCATAAAAACATATCAAAATCAGAGGCAAGGATACTTTAGCTGATGGGAAAATGAGAGCTACTTTCTTTAAAGTTTTACAAGAAGATGAAAATGGCATTGATTCAAGCGCAAGAAAAAATTGTAGTAATGGAGTCTGATACTCGAAGGTACTCAATAGAAAGTTGAATATTCATTTGAAATCATGTGGAATTTTACCGAGCCCCATATGTTCAAGTAACTGAGCAAGTAACATTCACGATATGGCTGCTATAAGTATAACCATGAGTCTAAATTAAAGTTTAGAATCTGTGGTCTCATGATTCTGATTTGCTAGAAAACCAAATCCTAGACTTTATGAAAAAAACAAACCAAAAGTATAATGGAAGCAATATAAATAGGAAAGAAATATACCATTCAGAGTAAAGAGTTTTAAATAGTGATAAAGTAAAAAGAGCTATCAATCAATAGAAAATAGTTTTGTGGATATCGTCGGGTATATATATTATCTAGATAACTGATGCCATAAAGCAGGGGAATTTCTTACATATAGGTGAAACCTAAATTATTAGCTGTGTTTATCTTGTCAATGCTAAGCATGATTTTGGCAAAATGGGTATAGTGTTTCTTCTGGTACGAGCATTTTGAATGGTTCATTTTCAATATCTACATGTACAAGTTACACTAATTTTAATGTATGTTAAATAAGCGTAAGTGATAAAGTGGACAAAACTGTGTGTTGTTACAATTTGTATTATTTGTATACAAGGTGTGATGAAAAAATACGGTGAATAAATTTTTATTTTAAAAAGTAATAAACTTACCTCAAATTCGATTTAATCTCCTCCAAAGTACTGTCCTTGTCTGGCAATGCCCTTATCTCAATGTTGAATCTATGATGGGAAACATTTCTGAAAGACTTCTTTCAGAAGGGCATTTAGCTGCTCGGTCGTGACCCTCTCAATGTCAGAAATGGTGTCAAAACGTTTCCCTTTAAGCATAGTTTTAATTTTTGGGAAGAGCCAGATGTCGCATGGTAGTAAATCAGGTGAATATGGCAGATGTGGACAAACAGAAACACTTTTTTCCACCAAAAAAACTCACGAATGAGAAGCGAGGTGTGACACAACGCATTGTCGTGATGAAGAAGAAAGCCATTTGTCCATTTTTCTGGAACCGTACAAGATGTTAAGATCTTCCGATAGCTCTCGAATAGTCATTCGCCTGTTTAAACAAACCATTGTTTCTACTTTTTGCACATGGTTGTCTGTTTTTGACGTTAATGGCCGTCCCAAATGTTGCTCGTCTTCAACCAACTCATTTTCGCTTTTAAATCGATCACACCACTTATACACAGTCTTTTGCAACTTAAATTAATGCATTGTTCAAAATGATGAGTGACAGACATGATAAATACAACTTCACTCTAGCAGCTCTGGCATTCGACTGACAAGTTCAAGCCTGTTGAAATTTGTCGATGTCTGTCTCAACAGATCACACTACTAGGGAAATTACATAATATGGATGTAGCGTCAGGAGTTGCTGCTATAAAAATTCATTCACCATATTTTTTGATCACACCTCATAAATGGGGTACAAGAAAATTTAATCTGGTGAAATGATATATAATATTTCTCGTAGGAGCAACAATAGATAAATAAATTAATAATAATCAGCAGAATACTTACTCTGGCTTTCTCAAATGTTTCAGCTACTTTAGTTAAAAACTTTTCTAGGTCTCTGTGGTCAGTTGTAGCCAGCTGTATAAGGCCAAACGAAATTTTAATGAAAGAATCTGCAACATCTAACAATAGGAAATGTCTTAAACAACTATTAATTATTCATAATCTAGTCTGAATAATACTAATTCTAACAATATTTAAATAATGGTGATAGTTCAGATATACAAATGCATTATATAATATAATTTTATTAGTAAATAAAAATGGAATAATTCTTTAATACTAGGACATACATAAGTCATCATAAGAACCCAATCTCTTAAGATACCTAGTTGAGAATCTATGTGCAGATGCCATGTTTTGAATTATCTCTATCTTGTAAATCTACCAAAGTCTGTTTGAATTCATAATAATTCTGTTAAATAAAACAACAAAAAAACCTGGTTGATACATGAGTCAAGAAACCTTGATTTATTAAAAATTCAGACTTTATTTCGATGAATTGTCGTCCCCATTCAGGCCTACAAGTCTAATAGACAGAATTAACACCTACTTCATAAAAATTCATAGACAAAAATAACATAAAATCAAAAAGATTACAATGTGAATTTAAGTTATTAATACTAATAAATTAATCACTTTGACATTAGTTTATGACTATCTGAACTTTAAATTTTGTAAATTCGTAAAAACTTACTGAGACAGAACGTTTTTGATCGCTAAGTGGTAATCTTCATTAGTGTCTACTTTACTGGCACAGATACGTCGTTGATATTGTAACAGTATACAGAGGCAACACCCGACAATGCGAAAAAATCCCCATCTACACTAATAAAATAGACCCAAAACTTCACTTCACCTCAGAGATTGTCAACCGATCCCTAAAATTCCTCGACCTAACCATAACAAAAAGTCACACACAAAAACACATCTTCAACATTTACAGAAAACCCACAACCACAGACATACTTATCTACAACACCACAAGCCACCCTATCCAACACAAACACATTGCCTTCAGATCCATTCTCCATAGACTTAAAGAAGTTCCAATGACCACAGAAAACAAACAAAGAACTAGACACCATTAAATATTTAGCATACACAAAGGGATACAACAGCACAATAATAGACAAACTATGGAACAATAAAAAAAAAAAACATTAAAATTAACACTACAGAGAGGGAAAACAAATACATGACAATACCATACATACTCAGAACCTAAAATAAAATTGCACGCATGTTTAAAAAAAACAGGATAAAGTTCTCCGGTTAAATTTGATAGACAAGTATTTCTCACAATAATTAAAAATTTTTACAAGTTGACTATTTTTTAAGAGAAGCAGCTTAAATACTATACATTAAAAATCAGAACATTTCTAAGTCAGGATCTACAAAACAAAACATACGTAATTATGACATAGAATACAAGCTATTATAATGTTACTGATAAAATCTTAACAAAGTTTCAATTAGAAAATATGTCTAGAAGTTTTTAAAGAATACAACCAGTTTTAGAAAAGAGATCATTGATAAATACTTAAAGTAGTTGGTTTATTCTTTGGTTGGGAGTTAAAATCATAAATTTAGTTAATAAGTTACTGCGATAGGAAAAATTAAAAAAGGGGCACAGGAAAAATTATAAAATTAATAAAAGAAAAACTGTTAAAATTATCCTTGTTTCATTAACAATTATAAGAGAAGACGGAATTATGAATAACAACTATTTAAACTGGATACACACACACAAATATGAAGTGAGAACAGCTGAAATCGATGATGAATATTTGAAAGGATTGATATTTATATCACCTTAATTTAGAAATTAAAAATTACATAGGAAATTTTCAAATAGGTTATACTATTTATTTAAGAATTAAAAAAGATGTAACAAGTAATATAAACAACAAATTTTTATGTCAATTCCTACTTAGGTATAAAAAGAATTTATCAGTAATATAACCTGTGAGTTAACAGCTGTTCTACCACAAAACCTATAACATAAAATCAGCTGTTTTATGACATCATTGTTTTCACTTATTTTAAGCCAAATAACTATATTGCATACCTTGCCCCCCCCCTTTTGTGAAAAGTTTTTCTCCAAAATAAAACTAAAATTAATTTTAGTTTAAAACTAAATTTAATTAATGAATTATAATTCGAAAAAAAAATAAATGAGAACATTAAGTTTCATCCACTATAAGTTTAAAAAAATGTATTTGCAGTTGAGTGGATGAATAAAAAGTATTTCATTACTGATTGAAAATTTAAACAAGATATATATATAGGAAGAGTGTAAACTAATAAAAGGAATTTAAAAAATGAAAAATGATTAATTTTGGAAAATATATATTAATATCTAATATTAAATGTGAGAAAGTGGCTTCTTTTACAACAAAATGCCAAGTATGTTCACTACACAGGAAGAAAATGCACTTCCAGGTCATAGACATAATTAAAACAACTAGAGCTTCTGAAGTGATAAAGGTAGTTTGTAGTTATAGTAAAATGAAGTCTTTGTAAAGCCCTTATGATGAAGTCTTTCCATAAGATAACAACCCCTCTTTTTTCTTCCACCTCTAAAATGTGAAGATGGGTCTAAAAAATTTAATTTTTTAAAAAACTAATCATACCTAATTATTTTTAATGTTAAACATCGTATTTAATCTCCATAAAATAATTTTACTATATAGTTTAGAGTGTCTAAAATAAATTAATTCAAGTTATACTGGTTTATAAAAGAATGAACTTAATTTTTGGCGTAATAATGTTTTCAGCTAAGTACAATAGTGGTTTCTGGAGAGGATATACTCTAACAGATTGACTCCGCAAGGAAGAAAGAAAAATAATATTAATTTTTCTGAGTTTTTACATTTAAAATGATTATTTCTTGTTACCTTTGTGCCTTTTAGTCATTCGGTCAGCCTTCATTGTAGCATCCTTAAGATGTGCATGATATTCTATTAAAAAGTTCTTTTCTTGTTCAAAAAAATCATTTACATCCTTTACAGTTGCTGAGAGTAAGAGTTCATCAGTCGTTTTAGACAAAGATTTTACAAAACCCTGTAATTATTAATTTTCATACTTTAATTAACATTCACTGCATCTTTGAGAAACATTTTTGAAAAATAAGCATTTCCAGTACTCACTCCAAACATTTCCATTTTGTTTTTAGTTCGAACTGCTAAATCTTGGTCGTACTCTAGAAAAACCCTGAAGTTGTGGTCAAGTCGAAAAATAGGATGATGAGCTAGTCTACAAAGGAACACTTCGTGCATTGCAACAGTTTTTTTGAATGTCGCCAGGTACTCACTGAAAAAACAACTTCATTTAAGTCTTCTGAACAAATTGGAGTATCCAATGAAGCTATCTTTATATACAATGTTTTATTCACATACACAGTCAGTCAATCTGAGAAGGAGGGGGTTTGGTGGCACCCAAGGTTATGCAGCGTCTGTCACCGACATTCGCTGGAGGTAGGAATATGGGAACAGGGCTTTTGGTAGGGGCTGGATGTAGGAAAGGCAGGGTGATTTTTGGGTGGGAGGGTAATAGGAATTTTATTCTGGGGGATTACGTTTATTTTAAACATTTGGTCTGGCTGATTGACTCTTTCTTTTTTTTTTTGGGTGACATTTTTTGTTTTGTAGGTATGAATGCATATATGTAGTAAGGGTGTTTGTGGACATAAGATAGTGTAAAAATGTGTAATAAAACTTAGAGCTAGAATGGAATAACAAACTTGTGACGGATGATCATAAACTAACTTAACTTGTCTAACAGAAATTTCGAAAAAAGCAACGTAGTACAATTGAACTTAAGGCTAGAATGAGTGTTACAAGTATTGTAAGGTTAACTTAAGACTAAACTAAACTTTCTAACTTAACTAACATATTACTTGAATTTTGTAGTCCATTACATTCGGTGAATCTTATTAATCACTTAAACAATAGTTTATGACTATCCGAACTTTTCGGATAGTCATAAACTACTGTTTAAGTGATTAATAACATATTACGTGATAAAACTTAATCTAACAGATTCATAATAAGATGAGATTAATATGGAATAATCAAACAGGGTTTACGGCAAGAATATAAATTGTGAAGTTAAACACTATTTACAATATAAGCATATTAAGACTAATACTTAAAAACTAGTAGCTTATTTTAGGGCACGAGAGCTAGATGGCTGGGAGAGTAATTGGGAGTATAACTTACATACTCTGTTTACTATCTTATATTTGTATGCTTCATCTACTTACTGCATTGTAACAAAATCAATTTATTGCTGAATGGTAAATAAATTCTCAACCATCTTTTACGAGCTGATCAGTAAACTAAATTCTAAACAGTAAATATTAAAATAGTTCACACAAAATCTGACTACACACTAGTTTTTTAATACATAAAGACTATCTAGTAATTTGCCTATCACTGATAAAAGCGACATTGTTATAGAAACCTGTATGTATATATTAATAAACTAAAGTGAGATTATGAGTGAACTATTTTAATATTTACTGTTGTGAATTGTTCCCACCAGTTAAGCTCTAATTAACTTAAACTAAATTCTAAGAATTTCCAAACTATAAATAATAATGTGTTTCTAAAATTTGTATCACTTTTACTCTAACCATGGAAATATGTTTCAGTAATTTACAGAGGATGAATTTATTATTGGAACTGTACTGAATATTGTCTCTATGCAACAATTTCTGGTCTAGTTAGGGAGCCAATACAGTTGGTTAGACTATCTATTTCACATGATAGACACAATATTAAGGGGGGGGGACCCAGATAGCTTGCCTTAGCAACTGGGCGGGTCCACGGGTGGCGGATAGTGGAACGGCCTACAGATATATAGGTTACTTGTGACTAAGGATTCCGGAAGGTTTCTGAATAAGCAGGCCCGGACCAAGGCAATGATTCAAAGGTGAGGAATTATCCCTCCTCGGCAGTCAACCGGTTGGGTGTGGTAGAAATAACTGCTCTGACTGGGGACTGGGGTAGTTGGGAATTAAGTCCTCACAATGCTACTCTCACCTCCCAGGTGAACCAAGGGCAATGCAGCTGTGAAGTATGGGCGGGAAACTACCCTAATGACACAGTTGTAACAAAAGAGAGTAAAGCAGACTGTTCGCTCCATGAGCAACAGTTAATAATGTCCTGAACTTAGGGTGTGCTTCAAGGTCAGTGACTGAATACCCAATCCAAGGTGGAAGGCATCGTGCCGATGGATGAATGGCTGCAGGGTATAAAATGCAGTAGCACACGATCCCCTTGAGGAACCAGACAAAACCTCATTGTATGTTGTCTTGCCAGGGCAGTGGGGGTTCTGCTCTGGTTTACCGTTCTTTCTCCCATACTTGGGAAGCTAATGGATCAAGTAAGTACACAAATTGATGTTGAGTCTGCACAGACAGCGGGAGCCAATGAGACGGCAAACCGTGAGTCTGTAGCAGATGTGTCAACGGCAACCACCACTGGGGGTGCGGGGGCGGCTACCAAGCTGCCGACTGCAGAAACCAGTGAAATGGTTGTAGAGTTGAGCACGCTTTCTCTACGGAGAAAGCGTATGAGTGGAGCGGCTCCGAAGAGATCATGCGAGAGCAGCGGGAGGGCCAATAATCCTGAGCACACAACGCAGGGGAGGCCAAAACCGAGCCGAACATGTTAACGTCCAGGGCTTGGATGTTGAGAGGGATGAGGTGCAACAGGTAGGAAGTAATCAACCACAAGCACCAAACCCCAGCATGGAGATTGCATACTCGAACAACTGGGCTAGTCTCCCAGATGTTTCGGGACATATGAGTATCGAGTGCGTGGTCAAAGAACCTGTCTTGGAGATTGGCAGTGACCACCTTACTCGGACGTTTGCACCTGACCAGGCCCACCAAACTGTGATGGAATGGTCAGGGTCAGTAACATCGGGAGCTCAGATCTGGTACACAGATGGCTCCAAGATGGACTTCGGCACTGGAGCGGCGGTGTATTGTAAAAACCCAAGGGTAAAACTAGTTTTTTCCTTGGGGAGGCATACCTCTGTCTTTCAGGTCGAAATATATGCTATAAATGCCTGTCTGGGAGAGATAGCGAGAAGGAGAATACACAGGACCCGGATTGCTATTTTCTCTGACAGTCAGGCAGCAATTAAGGCACTAAACGGACATGTGGTCACCTCGACCATAGTCAGGGAGTGCCTAAATAACCTAGAAGCCCTGGCAAGGCACAATCAAATCAAGATAGGTTGGGTGCCAGGGCATAGGGGAATATTTGGAAATGAAGCCGCAGATGCACTGGCCAGAGAGGTGTCTTCAACTTCCCTAATTGGACCGGAGCCGGCAGTAGGTATTTCCAAATCCATGGTCAAAATTGCAGTGCGAAGGTGGATGGCTGAAAGACACTGTGAGCACTGGGTCAGGGCTGAAGGAATGAGACACAGTAAACTAACCCTTAGGAAACCTTCCTTGGGGTTGCAGGAGAGTCTCATCTATCTGTCTAGGCAGGAATTGAGGATAGCCACAGGTCTACTCACTGAACACTGGACTAAGGAAACATCTGCATATTACGGGTATCTTCAAAGATGAACCAGTGTGCAGATTATGCAGGCAAGAACTGGAGACCGCCACACGCATGATTTATAGATGTGAAGCACTTGCCGAGAGGCGCTTCAACCTCTTTGGTGATAGCACAGCTCTGGAAGAGGATGCTGAAGGTAAAACACTAGTCAGGAAACTTTTAAACCTGGTAAGAGGGAAGGGGCTCTTTGACTAGATCAGGGAGGTAAGTACAATATACCTAAGGTAGCGGTGCTTCGGGCAGTTTAAACCCGCTCCCAAGTTAATTAAAAAAAAGGGGGGGTTATGATTTTCTTACAATTCTAAAATGATCTGTAATTATTTAGGCACTAAAAAATGTTCGTATCTAAAATAACATCATAAAACATAAGTTGACCTATTTTAACCTACTTTGCTGACACATTTCGAAACCGTCCTTTCATTGACAAAGCCAAATGCCTTGGTACCGTTTGCTCAAAGTTGCAGGTGTGTGATTATTGGATGTAAGATAGACGGTATGTATTGGAAAAGGGTGTTAGATTCAAAATGTGTGCGGTTTTTTAAAATATGTGATAATCTGATATATAACATTTTTTGTAAAGGTTACTTTTTAGTATTGTTTAAAACATGAAAAATTTGTCTGGATGTTTGTGTAGGTATTGTGTAGTTGAATTTTGGGTTTATGTCATTGATGTGTTCTTTGTATCTTGTGTTAAATAATGAATCAGTTTGACCTATGTAGAAGCAGGTATATTTGTTACATGTTATTTTCTATATACTGGATAGATTGTATTCGTCTATATATGTATTTGTTCTAACTGTTTGTTGTTGAAAGTTGTATGTGTTTATATAAGAGCGTTCATACTTTGGTGTGATATTTGGTAATTGAATTTCTGAAACTGAAAGCAATTTTGTGTGTGTGTGTGTGTTTATTATGGTAAGTGATAGATATATATTTGTTTGTTTTTGGCTCAAAAGTGTGGCTTTTTGAAAAGGCCATTAATGTTAAATGTTTTTGAGTGTAATATAAATTTTTTCTTGAGTATGTTTCTATTGATTTTTTTGGCATCAGTAGCAATTAAGTTCTTTGTCATAGTCTTTTTTTTGCATAGGTATATTAATTAGGCAGTGTAACATAGTTAAATGCATTATTTGTTGTGTTGGGTGATTAAATGTGTTGTGCATGGCGGTGTCAATTGTTGTCGGGTTCCTTTATATTTTGAAATTGTGTTTGTTGTTGAGTTTGGTGATTGTGAGTACTAGAAAATTTATTTTATGATTGTCTTCTCTAAAACTCTGCTGTATGTTACGTTCAATCATTTTATGAGGGTAAACGTCTGCCCATTTGTATTGGTTACTCTGTTCTACATTAAATAATTAATTTATTAAATAACATTTATAGAATTTTATCTGTTTATTGCTAAAAGTAAAATCCACAAGTTTAGTTAATGTAAACTGTCATGCAAACTAGTTCGGCTTTCAGTATCTAAATAATATTAGTTTCTAAAATATAAGTATAATTTTAAAGATAAAAGCACATCTAGTTCAATACAACCTGACATGTTTACTTACGCTTCTAACTCTTGTTTCATTTTATTAAACTCTTCTTTGGTCATTGTTCCTTCCCCTTCTCCCAACTTTTGAAGCTTTTCTCTGGAAGCATCAAAGTCGGGACGTGGTGGAGCAGGAGGAATCTGCAAACAAATTTAAACTCTTGATAAGTTACACATATCTATTTTGTACTTTTTAGTTAATTATATTTATTTTTGACCAAACAAATTTATAGACATATAATAAATATTCACTTATTATATCCTGGAATATAATTTATATTAAATTAAATTACTTGTCTACTACTTAAATATTGTATGTTTACATGTTTTTAATACAACTTTATTAAAGAGAAATCAGTATTAGAAAGACTGATTAGAAAGTAAATGAATAGTGACAGAAAAGATGATATTTTATAAATGCCATAAAGTGGAAAGCAGAGGGCTTGGTTTAGAGAAGAATAATGAAGATATAGAGATGTAAATGGCAGAAATTTTTAACAAGGGAAGAAAACAAGGGAACAATTTGGATTCATGCTTCAATGTGCTCAACACACACACACGAGATATATATGTATGTATATATATATAAAGGTTAGTTTTGGTTGGTAAAGATTATTTAGATTTTTTGGACTAGGAGACTGACAGACTTACCTTGGTAAGAGTCCACTCTGTAGTCTTGAAAGAGAAACACATAAAAGCACTTAAACAATGATATATTTCAACCACACAGTGGTCTTTGTCAATCGAAGAGAAAACACAAAAAGAAATATGAGAGAATGAAATAAAATCATTCTCTCATATTTCTTTTTGTGTTTTCTCTTCGATTGACAAAGACCACTGTGTGGTTGAAATATATCATTGTTTAAGTGCTTAGTGGACTCTTACCAAGGTAAGTCTGTCAGTCTCCTAGTCCAAAAAATCTATATATATATATATATATATATATATATATATATATATATATATGATGAATAGTTACTATCTGGAGCACATCCGTTCATTCTGCAGTCCATAAATTCGCAGTTCTGACGTTTCGCTAGAATCTCATCCAGCATTGACGAGGTGAACCCAACAACAGTAGTCTCGCTCTCTTCTACTGCTGTTGGGTTCACCTCGCCAATGCTGGATGAGATTCTAGCGAAACGTCGGAACTGCGAATTTATGGACTGCAGAATGAACGGATGTACTCCAGATAGTAACTATTCATCATATTTTTCCATCCGTGAAGGAATACGTATCAGCATATATATATATATATATAGATATATATATTTTTAGGTTAGTTTTGGTTGGTAAAGATTATTTAGATATTTTGGACTAGGAGACTGACAGACTTACCTTGGTAAGAGTCCACACTGTAGTCTTGAAATAGAAACACATAAAAGCGTGTTTAAGTGCTTTTATGTGTTTCTATTTCAAGACTACAGTGTGGACTCTTACCAAGGTAAGTCTGTCAGTCTCCTAGTCCAAAAAATCTATATATATATATATATATATATATATATATATATATATATATATATATATATGAAGTTAATTCGGTCCGTCGTGTTGGTAATTATTGACGTCATATACGTTTCCTCTTGAGTCTTGTGTATTATGTTTTTGAATAGTATGTCTTCTGTATATGTTGTTTGTAGATTCATTAAATTGTTGTGTATGTTTTTATAAATGTGGTATTTTTCTAGTGAGTTTAGTTCTATTGGGTTATTATTTATTTCAAGTATGGTTAGGTTATTTTCGTAATTTGTTATTTCATGTTTATGTGATATTAGGTGTGCTGCAACATTTGAATTTTTGTTTTTGAATGCTCTATAATGTTCTTCAAATCTTATTTTAAATGATCTGGTTGTTTTCCCTATGTAAAATGTTTGTATGTTGGAGTGTAGTATTCTTTGTTGTATATATTTGTTATTTTTTCTATTTTGTTATTGGTGTATTTATATTTTAGGTAGATTTTTTTATTTTCATTGTTTTTGTGTTCCGGTTGTAGTGTTGTGTTGAGGTTAGGTTTTTTGTGAATTTATTGTATATATTTTTTATAATGTGTTTGTTGTATCCATTTTCTATTGCTATTTTTGTAATGTTATCTAATTCTTCATTTAATTTTTGTTTGTTATCCTGTGTGTATTTTATTGCTTTATTTATCATGTTACTGTAAGTGTTAATTTTGTGTGTCCAGGGGTGGTTAGATTTGTAGTGTATTGTGGTGTTGTTGGAAGTAGGTTTCCTGCATACTGTAGTTTCTATTTTATTATCATTTATATTAAAAGTGATGTCGAGAAGTGGATTGTTCTATTTGTTTCTGTTTCAACGGTGAATTGTATGTTTTCGTTGTATGTATTTAGTTTGTTTAATATTATGATGTGTTCGTTGTGAATGGTAGGTTGGTATATTACAAGTATATCGTCTACATACCTTGTCCATAGTGAAATATTGTGTGTGTTTATTATAGGTTTAATTATTATTTGTTCAAAGTGTTGTAAATATATTTCTGACATGACAGATGATATGGGTGAACCCATGGGGAGTCCAGTTGTTTGTTTATAATATTTATTGTTAAATTGGAAGTAATTTTGGTTACATATGTGTTTGGTTAGCGTAATGATACTATCTATTATGTTTCTTTTTTCGTTATTGTGTATTAGTTTGTTTTTTATTATTTCTATGGTTTCTTCTATTGGGATACTAGGGTACATGTTAGTTATGTCATAACTTATTATTTTTGTGTTGCTGTTTGTTTTTATCATTTTTATTTTATTAATTAATTCGTATCCATTTTTTATATTGTATGTGTTGTTGATATGTATTTTAGATCTTATGATTTTGTCTAGTATTTTTGCGATTATGTAAGATGGTGCTGTTGTGAAATTTATTAGTGGACTAAATGGTGTGTTGGGTTTGTGGATTTTAGGTATCCCTGATAATATTGGTGCTCATGGTTTGAATGGGTATAGTCTTGTGTGGTATTTTAATTTATTGTTATAGTTTAGGGTATTTCGGTGAGTGACTATTAAGTTTTTTATTGTAATAAGGTATTTGCTAGTTGGGTCTGGGATTTGTACGTATTTATTTTCTTTTATGTAGTTAGTCATTGAATCGATGTATTTGGTATTTTCTATTATTACTGGTGTATTTGTTTTATCTGATTTTAATATTAAGTAGTCGTTGTTTTCTAGTTTTTCTCTGAGTTTTATAATTTCTTTTTTATTTATATATTGTTCTGTTTTTTTGTTTTTTCCCGTTTTTATTAGGTTAATTTTATTATTAATATTGTTTCTTATGTGTTCAGTATTTTGGTAGGTAATTTTGTGGGTGTTAGATTCTGTGTCAACTATTAGTTTTTTTATTATTTGTTTTTTGTTGAAATTAGGTAGGTTATATTTGAAGGAATTTGTTATTGTTATTTTTTTCTTTTTCAGTAAATTGTGTTTTAGTTAAGTTTATGAATTTATTGTTGTTAGAGGTGTGGATTGGTTCTAAGCTATTTTTTAGGTTATGTTGTTGTTTTGATGTGTGGATTGGTTCTAGGCTATTTTTTAGGTTATGTTGTTGTTTTGATAAATTTTCGATTTTTCTGTTTTGTCTGTTTATTGTGTTTGTTTTATGTTTTATTATAATTTGTTGTGTTTTTTCGTGAATAATAGGTGTGAGAGTATCAAAAGTTTTCATTATTTCCAAATTGGTTGTGTATAGTTGTAAATTGATTTGGCTTTTTTTATGGTATGCAGATTTAATGTTTTGTTTAATTATGTGTGATTCTGCTATTTTTGTTGCTTTATTGATAATAGTGTTTTGTTTATTTTTTATGTGTAATTTAGCGTATTTTGGTGTTATATTAAGTGTTAAGCATTTTTTATTAGACTGTATTTTGTTGATGCAATTCTGGAGTTTGATTTTTAGTTTAAGATATTTACGGTACAGTTGTTTACCTTGGTAGGTATTATATTCTTGATATTTTACGTTATCCATTGTTTTTCCGTTGCACTGACTTTATGAAGTTAATATATTACCATTGTAAGTAATTTTATCCACCATTAAGTGCAATAATTTTACCTTGAGTGATGAGGCACCTTTCGGTCACTTGACCATTGTCGAATTACTGATATATTTCTGGTGTAGATGTTCGGTCCGTGATATTGGTATTTGTTGACGTTACACGCACTTTCTCTTGATTTGTGTGTATGATGTTTTTATATAGTATGTCTTCTGTATATGTTGTTTGTAGATTCATTAAATTGTTGTGTATGTTTTTATAAACATTTTGTATCAACAAAATACAGTTTAATAAAAAATGCTTAACACTTAATATAACACCAAAATACGCTAAATTACACATAAAAAATAAACAAAACACTATTATCAATAAAGCAACAAAAATAGCAGAATCACACATAATTAAACAAAACATTAAATCTGCCTACCATAAAAAAAGCCAAATCAATTTACAACTATACACAACCAATTTGGAAATAATGAAAACTTTTGATACTCTCACACCTATTATTCACGAAAAAACAACAAATTATAATAAAACATAAAACAAACACAATAAACAGACAAAACAGAAAAATCGAAAATTTATCAAAACAACAACATAACCTAAAAAATAGCCTAGAACCAATCCACACATCAAAACAACAACATAACCTAAAAAATAGCCTAGAACCAATCTACACCTCTAACAACAATAAATTCATAAACTTAACTAAAACACAATTTACTGAAAAAGAAAAAATAATAATAACAAATTCCTTCAAATATAACCTACCTAATTTCAACAAAAAACAAATAATAAAAAACCTAATAGTTGACACAGAATCTAACATCCACAAAATTACCCACCAAAATACTGAACACATAAGAAACAATATTAATAATAAAATTAACCTAATAAAAACGGGAAAAAACAAAAAAACAGAACAATATATAAATAAAAAAGAAATTATAAAACTCAGAGAAAAACTAGAAAACAACGACTACTTAATATTAAAATCAGATAAAACAAATACACCAGTAATAATAGAAATACCAAATACATCGATTCAATGACTAACTACATAAAAGAAAATAAATACGAACAAATCCCAGACCCAACTAGCAAATAACTTATTACAATAAAAAACTTAATAGTCACTCACCGAAATACCCTAAACTATAACAATAAATTAAAATACCACACAAGACTATACCCATTCAAACCATGCGCACCAATATTATCAGGGATACCTAAAATCCACAAACCAACACACCATTTAGACCACTAATAAATTTCACAACAGCACCATCTTACATAATCGCAAAAATACTAGACAAAATCATAAGATCTAAAATACATATCAACAACACATACAATATAAAAAATGGATACGAATTAATTAATAAAATAAAAACGATAAAAACAAACAGCAACACAAAAATAATAAGTTATGACATAACTAACATGTACCCTAGTATCCCAATAGAAGAAACCATAGAAATAATAAAAAACAAACTAATACACAATAACGAAAAAAGAAACATAATAGATAGTATCATTGCGCTAACCAAACACATATGTAACCATAATTACTTCCAATTTAACAATAAATATTATAAACAAACAACTGGACTCCCCATGGGTTCACCCATATCATCTGTCATGTCAGAAATATATTTACAACACTTTGAACAAATAATAATTAAACCTATAATAAACACACACAATATTTCACTATGGACAAGGTATGTAGACGATATACTTGTAATATACAAACCTACCATTCACAACGAACACATCATAATATTAAACAAACTAAATACATACAATGAAAACATACAATTCACCGTTGAAACAGAAACAAATAGAACAATCAACTTTCTCGACATCACTTTTAATATAAATGATAATAAAATAGAAACTACAGTATGCAGGAAACCTACTTCCAACAACACCACAATACACTACAAATCTAACCACCCCTGGACATACAAAATTAACACTTACAGTAACATGATAAATAAAGCAATAAAATACACACAGGATAACAAACAAAAATTAAATGAAGAATTAGATAACATTACAAAAATAGCAATAGAAAATGGATACAACAAACACATTATAAAAAATATATACAATAAATTCACAAAAAAAAACCTAACCTCAACACAACACTACAACCGGAACACAAAAACAATGAAAATAAAAAAATCTACCTAAAATATAAATACACCAATAACAAAATAGAAAAAATAACAAATATATACAACAAAGAATACTACACTCCAACATACAAACCAAACAACAAAATAATAAAATATCTTAATAACACAAACCACAAAACAAATTCAGAAAAACATAACCTATCAGGAATTTACAAAATTACATGCAACAACTGTAACGCTTTTTACATAGGAAAAACAACCAGAACATTTAAAATAAGATTTGAAGAACATTATAGAGCATTCAAAAACAAAAATTCAAAAGTATCAAATGTTGCAGCACACCTAATATCACATAAACATGAAATAACAAATTACGAAAATAACCTAATCATACGTGAAATAAATAATAACCCAATAGAACTAAACTCACTAGAAAAATACCACATTTATAAAAACATACACAACAATTTAATGAATCTACAAACAACATATACAGAAGACATACTATATAAAAACATCATACACACAAATCAAGAGAAAGTGCGTGTAACGTCAACAAATACCAATATCACGGACCGAACATCTACACCAGAAAAACATCAGTGATTCGACAATGGTCAAGTGACCGAAAGGTGCCTCATCACTCAAGGTAAAATTATTGCACTTAATGGTGGATAAAATTACTTACAATAGTAATATATTAAATTCATAAAGTCAGTGCAACGGAAAAACAATGGATAACGTAAAATATCAAGAATATATATATATATATATATATATATATATATATATATATATATATATATATATATATATATATATATATATATATAGATTTTTTGGACTAGGAGACTGACAGACTTACCTTGGTAAGAGTCCACTCTGTAGTCTTGAAATAGAAACACATAAAAGCACTTAAACAATGACCACTGTGTGGTTGAAATATATCATTGTTTAAGTGCTTTTATGTGTTTCTATTTCAAGACTATAGAGTGGACTCTTACCAAGGTAAGTCTGTCAGTCTCCTAGCCCAAAAAATCTAAATAATCTTTACCAACCAAAACTAACCTAAATATATATATATACAGTATATCACCTAAATATCACATAAACATGAAATAACAAATTACGAAAATAACCTAACCATACTCGAAAATAACCAATAAATAATAACCCAATAGAACTTAACTCACTAGAAAAATACCACATTTATAAAAACACACAACAATTTAATGAACCTACAGCCAACATATGCAGACGACGTACTATTTAAAAACATTATACACGAGGCTCAAGAAGAAATATGTATGGCAACAACAAATACTAACATCACAGACCGAACATTCACATCAGAAAAATAGAGAAAATTAATCAAGTGATTTGACAATGGTTAAGTGACCGAAAGGTACCTTATCATATAAGGTAAAATTATTGCACTTAGTGGTGGAAAAAATTATTTACAAGTAATAATAATAACTATATATATATATGTATATATTACTTTACTAGTCTCTATTCTACTTTATTACATTTTAGTTGCAAGGAGTGTTTTTGTAAACTTGCTTAGCATGCCCTCCTATTTACAGAGAAACCTAAACTAACTTTTACCAAGGTACGTTAGCACTAAACAGCATAGGCAAGTTTTAATAAATTGAGTCCTGTATTGTCATAAGATAAATTGTAAACTTATACAGAACAAAAATATTTTTTCCTACTCATTAACATTAAGTTAACTAGAAGTATTTTATTTAAGTTAAAGACTAAATAACTAATTAATTACTCACAATGTAACCTGCATATTCTTCATTTTCTTCAAAGCGATCATGTAACCACACAAATTCTTCATGCTGCCTTACTACCATAAAATCGGTTTTTTGAAATTCACGCATTGTTGTCTGAAAAGTTAATGATTATATGTGTTAAAAAAGTAGATTTACATTCCTGAGACTGTATATAGAAAATAAAAGAAAAGATGACAAAAAAATATTTATAATATAATTTTTTGCTCTAATATTTTTCAAAAAGTTTAGACTTGCATTAACCCTTTGCTTTTCTACTTTTAACCCTTAACACAAATGAAATAGAATACTTACTACTAACATGAATTTAGCGTGTAAATAAATGTTAGTTTAGTTTAAAGGTCTGTTTAAATTCTTATTTGTATGTAAGAATGAAAAATATTTTTCAGCAGTTTATATATTTTTACAGCCTAATAAATATAAATTATGTTTTTGTAGAAATTTAAAAACAACAATATGAAATCAATAAAAACTGAAGTATTACGACATAATTAGTTTGTCAACAATGTACAAAATATTACAATCAAGTTAAGTTCCTTTAACCCACTACACAGTTAATTAATGACTTCACACCTGTATAAATAGTTTAAAAACATACCTGTGACAGCTAACCTACCTTTGTATGAACAGTAAATTTGACTTTATCCTTTTCACTGAGGGCATCAGATATATCTACCAGCAACGAGTTATCGGTTAGATCTACAGTTTCTGATCGACCAGGCTAAACAAATATAGACAACCTTTCTTATAAATTCACTTCTCCAGAAAATTAAACATCTATCATATTATGCTTTAAAATGATTAAATTTTTATCTAAATAAAATTCTTATTCAAACAAAATTATATTGAAATATTTCAGTTCTATAGTCATTATCTTAAATATTTATTTGAATACAAATCCTTTTTTCAGGGTATTACATCATTAATTACTATTGTCTTTTTAAACTTACAAACATTAAAATGTCACTTGAAATGTCAAAGGTTCAGGAAATATCAAAAATAAAATATATGATATAGCCATTGTAAATAAAAATAAATTGAAAATATATAAATATTTAATCCTAAATTACTTATGTCTAAATTTTTGTCTCAGGATTACTTTTGTATTGCCCATTTAACTACTCAAATTTCTTTTTTTTATTTGCCAAAACAATGTTTTTTTTATTAATGTGTTAAACATTGTTAAATCGCATGTATCTTAAGCAGTTTTGGAAAAAAATAGTAGCTACGAATTCTACTATTAGAAAGAAAAAAATAATAGTTACAATGACTATGTTTTAATGGAATAATGAAACACAAATGCTTAAAAAAGTCTTTTTAAAATAATGTTAAACACATTTTAATTACAAAAAACAGAATGTAACAAATAAGTTGCAGAGCAGGTTTTTAATCAAATTGAAGAATTTTTACAAAAATATGTATCTAGAATACAATCATAAAAAAGTCACACGATCACTTATGTATTGTTAAAATGAGGACTCAAGCTTTGTTTCAATAAGACGCATGCGATCTTTAGCGGCCAAACTTTGCATATTATAACGGCTGTTATAGGTACGAAGGTACTGGAAAGATGGATGCGCGCAAACCACTCATTTGTCAGATACAGAAATTTTTTAAATGGAGCGTCGTTATTTTGATAAGGTATACGTGATCTAGGGTTAAATAATATTTATTGAATAACTGTATAAATCAACTGTGGTGTAATGTTTAATTTAAATAAATGAAACCTCTATACAACAAATAACTTTTTTATTTATTTAAAACCTTACGTACACTTCAATTGAAATGCAGATAAGGTTTTAAATAAAGTAAAAAGTTATTTGTGGTGTACAGGTTTCATTTATTTAAGTTACATATCTCCATTTGTTGATTCCATCTTTGTGTGAGCTACTAGTAATCACTAAATACTTTTTAAATGTTTTAAACTTGCCTATAGTATCACTTACTTTGCTTGTTGAGGACGGCCGTTTCGAGAGATGTGTCACTTTTTAAGTTACGGTCTGAGTTGACAAAGGGACACATCTCCCAAAACGGCCGTCCTCAACAAGCAAAGTAAGTGCTACTATAGGCAAGTTTAAAACACTTAAAATGTGTTTAGTAATTACATATCTATTGAAGTATATGACATTTTTTCAATTCCTATCTAAAAGTTTCACCATATGCCATGAACAATAAAATCCTTGACTTAGAGAAGCAGATAGACAAACTGCAGTTCAATTACCATATTATCTGTAGCCACACATTTATTCTAATTCAAACAAAGCCTGGTCAAAATGTAAGATTTAAAGATCCATAAAAAACGCTAATGTTAAATTTTGTTTCATTACACAATTCAATAAAATATATTTTAGAAATCTTCAATATTTTATTGTTATTGGAAGAGAGGAATTATTTTTGTTTAAAAAAAAGATTTAGTTCAGTAATGTGTGTAAGAAATTAAAATTTTGGAGTGTTTTAAGACATAAAAAAGTAAATCAGACACATTTCATTTGAAAGGACCATAAGAAATTGAAAACAATGTTTAATTTTTTTCCAAATATAACAGATCAATATATAATAAAATTTAGTAAACTTTGGTATACAATTAATTTGTGTAGACTTATTGGTTAAGTATTACATTATATACCTACTTTTCTATTATCTCCATTAACAATTTCATTTTCATCTTCTAGACCATCCTGAAAAATGTTACAGAGTTTAGAGCAAAAAACAGTAACATATCTCATAAAACTAAATACACGCTGGAAGATTACATACTATTGTATTTACTAAAAGTAAAATTACTTGGATAAATACAATGTTGAATGTAGTTCTTATTAATAATCACACTTTCAAAACTATTTACCATATTTTTTGATTTGATAGTTTTAACTAATTTTAGGTAGTTTATTTTTAATTTAGTCAAACAAAATGGAAAACATCAAGTAGACCACTGACAGTAGTAGTCTTAATAGATTTTGTAAAATATTTTAACAATAAGTATAACTGTAAATTCAATCATTGTAAAGTTAACGTCCTTAGCATATTAAGTTCATGAACTGGATTTTACTGAGCAGTATTGGTTAGCTGATAGGAGAGAGGTGGACCTTGCCGCTACATAATTAATCAGAAAGTATCAGAGGTATTAACTAGGTATAAGATGGTATTAACGATATACATGTTATTCATATATATATATATATATATATATATATATATACTAATATATAAAAATCGAATGGTGCCTGTCTGTGTGTTCCTCAATCACATAAAAATTATTTTACCCATTGAGCTGAAATTTTACACAGCAATATTCTTAGGGTCCCTGGTTAAAAAAACAGGCATATTTTTATTTAGAAATTCCGTCAGGGCACCGCCACACAGGCCTTGTAAACCCCCTTAACACTCAGTTTTCTATACTACATTTAATACTTTACTTGACTTAATCAGATGATAATCACCAGTAACAATCACTTTAAAACAAATTCAAACAGCTGATAATAATTTATTGTTATTCATCTTTCTAGGTTAGTTTATTTTACATACGTTATGTTAGAAGCAGAAGTTTTTCCTTCTTTTAGTTTTGAAGACAATAATCAATAAGTTTATAGTTTGATATATTTATTGGGAACTAATCTATACTATTATATAAAAATCTAATGGTGTCTATCTGTGCGCGTATTACTCAATCACGTAAAAACTACTAGACCCATTGAGCTGAAATTTGGTATTTATTTCATGTTCCCACATGTTCAATTTTAGCGAAAAAAATTATGCCGAGCCACAAAAAAAGTTATATTATACGAAAAAAATTATGAAAACTTTGGTTCACAACCCAAAAATTTACAATTTTGGAAAAATGTAATTCCCCACAAACATGATGCTAATAGTGCTGATGAATATATTGAACATAACAGACCAAACGTTCATAGTAATTTTCTCTGAATACGATGGCTTTTAAATCGAAATGTACATCAGGAAATTAATAAAAAACTTTGTGGTTTAAGAGGTTTCATTTATCTACAGCTAAAAACTACATTTTATGTACAAAAAGTTCAAGCTTTTTTTTCAATACCATATCTACTGATATACTTTGTGCTTATATTTTAAGGCAGCTTTATTGTAATGGATTGTAACATTAGAGTTATATATGAACCAATTTTTGTTACATGATTGTAAAGTGTGTTACGTTTTCAGCAATATTTAAGGGAAGTTTTAAGCAATATATATATTTTTGTGCAGTGCTTGAAATCACCTGTTTCTTGTATTAAAGTATTGTAAATAACACACACACACACATATATATATATATATATATATATATATATATATAGAATAGAATAAAATCGAAGTTGAATAGCAACTTAAATTTCTACTAAAATAGACTTCTACTAAAATAGACTATTAGAATTGTGAGTAATATTACACTTAGAACAATTAGTGTATTCTTACCATCATGACTGAATCCAATTAATTGGTAATTTACTTCTAGTGGGTTTAAATTTTTCTGATAGTACAAACGTCAAAATAGTTTCCCAAATTTACCTTCAACAAACTACTTTACTATAACTATTCATTACAGAAATATAATGCTTGTAAAAATTACGAAGATTAATTAAAACTAGGCTATTTTAAATTTTTATATGAGCCTCATAATTAGAATTTCAATTATAAATATATATTTACTTAGTTATCAGACAACCGACAGATAAGTTACACAAACTAGTGCTTCAACTCCTCCCACTTCACCAAAGATATAACATTTGGATTTTACCTTCTAAAGAGGATAATCATTAATATGTAATGTAATTTAACCTTTTATGTAATTTATTCTATAGAAAAATCAAGCAATTTTTCAAACGACTTAGAAAATTATTGCATTGACAAACTTGCCATTTAACTCTAAATCAAGATGTAGTATAGTAGAAAATCTTTTGTACAGATTTAAATAAGGAAATGGCTGATTCAGAATGGCATTGTCTTTTATGAAGCAGCCAGCCAACAAACAGCTGATTGACTGGTTATGTTATGATATGATTGTTTTGAAAATTAGTTATACAAACAAAACTTATTTTTTAATAAGAACAATAATGTAGACAAGACTAATTTATAACTATTATTACGAAAAATAACTTTAAAGGAGAGAGGTAGTAATGCTATACCGTAATTATTTTGTATTGTTAGAGTAATATTTGTTAAACTTCTAGTAAATACTTTTGATTTTGAACAGTTTTTGGTCAGAAAGTAAAATAAGATTGATTCTCACTATTTTATTTAGATATTTATTATTAATAAGAATCATATAGCTTATTACAGTAACTTTAGTCATATACGAATCAAAATAGTTAATTTGTATTTAACAGTAATTAGGTCTAAAATTAATCCAGTTATTTGCCTTTAGCATCTTGTGTACTACTATGTCTATAGTTGTAATTGCTTTTAACGAAAAACAAGACTACAGTTCTTGGTTACTTATTAGAACTTTATAGAATCGTATCACTACAGAATGACAAGGATCATTGGGTCTTCCATGATAATAATTTTGGCATGGCGATAAAAAATAAAATTTGTCATATTTGGGTTGTATATCTTGAGATATTAATTTTGTTTTTCATTAAAAACAATTTTTATTTCATTCAAGTTATAAAATTTAAAAAAAAAATCCTAGAAGACTATAGCCAGGTTTGTTGTATCTAACATTTCATTTGCAATTATTGTTTTTGGTCTTAATTAACAAGCAATATATACAGTAAAACATATCTGATATCGAAATCTTGTTGCTGTTCATGACGAGCTGGTTGTTAATTACTTATTACACTTTTGTTAACTAAAAGTTGTTAACTTACACTTGGAGGAAACGTTTTTGTCTTACGACTTCTTCAGCCTCGTATTTATGCCGTTAGAAATGCTGCAGTTGTGCTTCCTCGGTACCATTATTTTGAAAGTTAGAAGTGATGTGATCAAAGAGTATGTGTGATCTGTGCCGCGTTTGTTCATTTAGGATGTCATTTTGATGTGTGTTGCTATCGCTTTATATTTCACACTGTTCTAGTGTGTTTAATTTATGGCCTTTGTTGCATGTGTGGAGGATGCTCACGTTATTTTCCATATTGTTGCATTAGTGTTTAGTGTCCATGAGGGGGATTCAATAGTAGTGCGCAGTGTGCTTTTGTGTTGTTGTTATCTTTTGGCGAAAGATCTGCCTGTTTGTCCAATATAGAACTTATTGCAGTTGTTGCATTTTAGTTTATATACTCCTGGGTTATTGTATGTGTTGGTATTGTTATTAATTCTGTGTCTGATAGCATTTTGCCTTTTATTTGTTTTTCTGTAAGCTACATTGTATCCTGCTTTGCATACAAATTCAAAAAAGGTGATGAAGGGTTGTCCCAAGTAAATATTATTATTTACTAAGTAGGTTGCACTTATTGAAGATTGTAATTATATTTTAATAGGAATATATAGCTGTACGTACAATTTATTTACATGCCTTTAATATTGTACTTTACAGACATTTATAATTATTTATCAGTTTTGATAGAAAATGTAGTGGTGGTTTACTTGTTTCATTGACTACCTCCACCTCGTTAAAGTATCTTTGATGAAATATCACTCCGCCTTCGAAAGATTAGACGATCGGCTGCTGTAGCTTCATTTTGCTGTTCGGCGTACTTGATTAGCTGGTCAAATGCCTAGAAAGCTTTGCTATGCCTCATGGTTTGTTTTCTTTCATAATCTTTGGCAGGGGCTGGCTGTGTGCTCACTAAGTCTATAATATCACTAGTAATAAACTCATGAACCATTGAATCTTATCTTCAATAAAATACACAGCTTTTCTGCCATACTGAATATATGTAGATTACAAATTTTAGGTAAAATAACTAACAAAATTTCCTATTTACACAAAATCCTGTAGATGGGGATTATATAGATATAGCTACATAAATGGACAACACTCAAACACAACTAATTAAGTTGGGGTTGGTGTATTTCAGTACACCAATCTGTAGGACACTAGTGAACTGAACGATAAGGAGACTCGAACACAACTGGCCGAGTTGGGAAAATACAAAATGCCGACTGTTGGCGCCAGAGACTGGTCCGAAGGCAAAGCTGCCTTATTGAATAAAGATACTTATTTTATTTTCATATTATGTCCGGATATAGGAGATTCCTGTAATTATATATTAGTTGATTCCATCTTCATGTGAGCTACTAGTTTTCAACTAAAAACACTTGTAAATGTGTAACGCTTGCTTATAGTAGCATTTGCTTTTATAATTTATAATAATTGGAGATAGCAGTTTTTGGAGATGTGATAATTGTTAACTCAGACCATGAAAAAGTCAACTGACCGTCATGACGGCCTGAGTTGACAATGGGACACATCTCCCGAAATGCCCATAATCAACTATTGTAAAAGTAAGTGCTACTATAGGCAAGTGTAACATATGTACAAGTGTTTAGTTAAAGTACAATTATTCCTATGTAAATGATATTTCATTAAAAATTTCATCAGGTGATATGGAAAGTCATTAGGTACAAGGAAAAAAATAATAAAACTTGACACTAATACTCCAAAAATGACAAATTCTGAAAGAAGTAATCTTCAAGGTTTATTGAGTATTACATTACTTTATAAAATTGAGCACTTTATTAATATAGCAACAAATTATGACTAAAATAGGTTTGATTCAAAAAAGTTCTGGTAACTATTAACTAGTTAGATATCTTCAATTTTGAAAAATAAAATTATAACTAATACCATAGAGAGTCCTTAGAAACGCAGAAAATGTAAATCAGTGGTGACTCCCCAAAATTTAAAAAAAATTTAAACACCATTTTTGAACATACATAACTTTACAAATAGAAGTTTTTTAACGTAAAACAGAGCACTAAATAATATTACATTAAGGAATACCTACAAAGTATAAGTGCGATATATTTGTTCTTTTAAAAAAAAGTTTACTAATGCAGGAGGTAAACAGTTCATGGTTGAAGTAAAACACTGCCTACTTGTTCAATGTTGCAATGTAAAAATGTATACCAGAATGGATGCTTCTTCATGTATTTATAACTTAGTTGATGTCAACAAACATAAGTTATCTGGGATTATTATTTCGGTTTTTTGCTATAACAAAATCAGCTATAACTGGATACTCTGTAATTTTAGAATAATATGGTATACAATTGTGTTCAATTTCATTAAAAAAATACTATTTTTTTATAAAGTTGTGTATGTTTTGTAAAGTGAGGTCATTTTTGTCTTTTTCAAAATTTTTAATTTTTGGGTTGTCAGTTCGAAGTTTTATTACTTGCTCTGTGTTCCTGAGAATTTTGTAAATCTATGTAATATTTTTTTTTTATTTTGTGATGGCAATTACCTACTAAAATAAGCCAACTGGTTGATGTGTGAAAGTTCCTTCACTACTGCAGTGATCACTTATCAGTTACATGAGCATGTAATTAATGTATTTAGATACAATGATGTCACAAGATAGATATGATTTCTTACAAATGGCCTAAGTTAAAACTGATAAAATACCAAACAAGAGTTGACAGTAACTCAATTGCATTAGTTTTTGCTGTCTTTACACATGTTACTAAAAAATACTTTCTGAACAAGAAGAAATTGATTTTAAATGTCAGATCATAAGAGTGTTAAAACATAGTTTAATAATAAACTTATTAACATGACCTTTTTTGTATTAACTATTTTTAACGAACTTGAATATCAAATATTTCTTCTGTACCTCACTCTGTACTCCATATTAGAATACATATATATTGAAATATACCTACCAAGTATTGATAGGAAATTATACAACTTTTTTTAGTTGCTTGTTGTATTTGAAGCCATTAGTTTTTAAAATTTATTTTTTTATAACCAAACGTATCATAAATGTGTACTTTGTTGCCATATTGTAAAATTAGTAGCATAGCAATTGAACTTAGTACAAAATGGAATTTTGTTTTTATTAACAAACATTAAGTTTATAGAATGACTGGATTTGTGCATTTGGGTTATTTGTATTTATATAAAATTAAAGCAATATTTATGGCTTATGACATTTAAAATTTTGTAATTAATTTTTATAATCTTATCTTGAGTAGCATATATAACAATAAAAAAAAATTAAGGTGTTGGAATGACTATCAACTTTTATATTAAATCATCAAAAACTAAATATTTTTCATACAGCACTTTTTTGCTTATACATACAAAGTTCATAAAAACTTGCATTTTTGTCTTTTGGACTGGAGTTACTATTATATGTACTTACATATTAACAGCGTTAGTATAAAGAAAAACTAGGTCAATTCTTAGAAATATATTCTGAACAAGAAAGAAAGTCATACTAAATGTTACAAATCAGGGTAATTATTTGGTTCTGGAACCCTTAATCCAATATGTAAAATCACTGAAGCACTGAAGTTATATTGGTGAGAAAATTTTTCTTTGACACAGAATGTTATTTTTAAAAAAAATTTTAGTTGAAACTACTTTTTTAGACGTGGAGTAGCAACAGTGCATCGTACTACAGGGGCGCACCCAGGATTTTGTCAAGAGGGGGCCAGAACTACAACGGGGCCGGGGGGGGGGGGTGCTTCGATTTGTTCACTCCCGTAGAAAATATTGAATTTTTATCACTTTAAAACTTTTCCAAAAACCTACCTTTAAAACCGTCACCACTTGACCCAACATCTCCAAGCAGAAGACACTGATGAAGATCGGTACATAGCGATCGAAAACGTTCTGTCTCAGTAAGTTTTAACAAATTTAAAGTTCGGAAAGTCATAAACTATTGTTTAAGTGATTAATTATGTTTTAAGCATAAGGAACATAAAAAAGACTCAAATTGAGACTAAATCTGTGTATTTATGTCATAGTAAAGTAGGTTGTTTATTACTTTTCGACAATTTTAATATTTCCTCATAACAATATTTCCTCTATCAATTGTCAAGTAACTTCAATGCTTACTTTGTTATACCTTAAGGAGGCAATTTAAAAACTGCATATTTTACCGCAAAACGAAATGTTAAGATTTTTTAAAATTAATGATACATTAAAAAATTGCTAACATTTTAATGCTACTTAAAGCCTAATAAAGCTCTTAAAACTGGATATTCAGACATAAATAAAAGTAATAAACGCATGTATTATATCCAACGGAGGATGACGCATTCAGAATAAATATAGGCTATTACAGTCCGTTCACTAGAGCAAATACTGACTCAGAGAATTCAATTTACAAGTAAGTTAAATGTTATTTTCTATTGTCTTTCGTATTACCCTACACTTAAATTGGAGTTAAACTTATAATATTTTTCTTGTAATTTTTAATTTATTCATAAATTTTAATTTTTTCTCATGCTAAGTTTCCCTCCCTTGGGTGCGCCACTGTCATACTACGTATACAACATTACTATATACCTATAAAGTATCCAGTCAAGATAGATTTGGTTGTAATTTTATACAATATTACTGTATTAAAATATACTTAGGAAGTATCCAATAAGGATAGATTTGGTTGTAATTTTATACAACATGTAACCAAACAAATCTACACATATAAGTTGAGAATAGAGATCATGAAACGTCACCTGGGAAAAGGTATTAATTTTCAAAGTTAGCTCGACGTCTAAATAGTTATGAAATCTAAATAATTACCCAAATTAGAAATAGTTGTTAAAGTTTGAAAAAAATATAAAATATAACTTTAATAAAAACAAAACATGAATCAGTTTGAGGAAGAAAGTCATAAAAATTGTCATTTTGGTTTATGGTTTTGTGTCTTGTTACTAAAACATTTTTTTAGTATCACTATATTATATTAAATTTTCTAACATTAGCTAATGGATTTCTGAAGTGAAGGAATTGTTTTCATTTTCTCTTTTCTTGTTAATGTTTATAGCTTATGTTAAGAAAAAAATATGCACTCCCCATTTTGATCCTCTACACATATTTAATAAATTTAATATAATAATAAAATATTTATTATGTAAATATTTTTGGAGTTAAATTTACAATTATTACATAAAAATTTTAAATATTATAAGGTTAATCTAAATAAAATAAATTTTGTATAACTGTAACGTACATGTACTTTTATAACTTTAAATATCTGAGTTTTAAAATACCTGCTTTTATTTCTAGGTTATTTTGAAATTAATCACTTTAACATTATTTTTAAAGTTTATCCATTGGAAAAAACCTACAAATTACAAAAAAATGGCTACTAGATGGAGTAGTGAATATATCTTAGCAGAGCACAGAGATTTACAGGTACTTAAATCGTATAATACTGTATTTTTATTAAAAGTCTATATTTCTGTTTGTTTTATTTTTGATCTATCACATTATGTCCTTTATAATTTTGTAATCCATTACGTTTGTGAAACTTAATCACTTTAACATTAGTTTATGACTAATTAGTTCAGATAGTCATAAACTAATGTTTAAGTGATTTATTATATTATGTATGAAATTATATATATATATATATATATATATATATATATATATATATATATATATATATAAATTTTTAGATTTGTGTATTTCAAGCAAATATTGCTAGCAATTGAATAAGATTTGCTCTACAGTAAATTGGTAATACTGGACTTTTGTAAGGATAAAAAATAAAGAATATTCTTTCATCTTTAATTCTCATTTTTAGAATTAATTTAACACATTTAACTTATATGTGTAATTCAACTTTGAACTCGTTTAAACTTTTGTAAACGTAGAGTGTATTAAATCAGAATTTCCTAATGTTCAACAGTAATTATTGTATTGTTTATAGATAAAATAAAAAGAATTTAAAATACTTAAAATTTAAAATTATAAATATAATTTCAGAAGATTTAATAATATTTATTCATCTAGGCAAGTGCAATGGCCATTGATTGGACTGGTGTTTACGTTCTGCTTGCAGGGTAAGTGGTTCCTATTGTAAATTTGTTGTAAAGTTATATATCTAAATTAGTTTTATTCTAAAAGTTTTTGGAAATATCAAGATAATTTTATTGTAATAAGTTATTTAAACAAAGTTTTAATATTATTAGGTATAATAATAAAGTGAATATAATTTCATTTAGTGGGTTGAATGATCTTTATATAATTCTAATAACTTTTGTATTAAGTGTAATAATAGTTTTTTTAATCAATGCGTTATTAAAATATTTTCATATTATTTTCAGAATGTCTGTCATACTTAAGAGGAATAAGTATCAAGTATAATTATTGTATGACATTTTATCGAACTATACATCACAGATCAGTATTTTTTTTTACCAAGGCGCTATCAGTTGATATATTTTGATGAGATTTGCGGATTTGAAATATAATTAAACATTCTGTCAACTTCTAAAAATTCGTGTATTTATAATTTAAATGTATATTATTCGGAGTAAATATTTTGTTTTATATTTGCCTGTCATATTACATTGTACAGCATCATATGATAGATAGAGTCCATAGATATTTTATTGATATATTTTGAGAATTCACAACCTTCTCCTTTTTTAATGTATTTTAATATTTATTCAACAGACGAAAATATATTGGTTTAAAAAATTTGGACGATCACAATGACACATTAAAAAAGTTTCCACGACAAAGCAAGTATGATGTGGGAACTGCTGAGTGGAATCCAAACACTCCAAATAGAGATTTGGTTGCTATTACTGTAAGTTGATATTTAAAAATATAATTTTAAGTTTAATTTATTTTTGAATAATAGAAGTATATCTGCAATCTAATGATAAATTTCTTCGCAAAAATAATTGAATAATGAAGTTTTAAAGCCTTCAGTCCTTTCATAAATATTCTAGCAATATAACCTTAGCAAGTTATATCTAAGGAGAATATTTTATTGGGTTACAACTTTTAGTTTTTTTAGTCTCATACCAAGTTTATTAGGACTTTCAGACCATCATCTTTAAAAACTACAGTGTCTTCAAGAGCCATTATAAATTCACTTAATTCCTATCATTCAATAAATTTATATGTACTGTAAATATTATATGCCATTATAATTTTATTAATCTTATGCTTTAATTTACAATGTCAGTCATGTTTCTACAATAATTAGTTTTTGTGTTATTATTTGTGTTTTGTTTAATCCAATACTCTCCTGATATTCCTTAGTTCTAGCATCTGTGATTTGTTCATTTATTATTATTTATAAATCTACGACTTTATTTACTGATCCTAAGGCTATATATATTTATTTTGAATTAGTTTTATAAAATTTCTTATGGTAATTATTTCAAATATTTTATAATTTATTTAGTACAAGTCTGTTTTTACACTGATATTTAGGCTGTAAGATTTGCTCATCTCTGATCTTTGTTCTGGCCAAATATACATTTAGCTTTACATATTTCAACATCGCATAGCTTTGGCATATGTTATTTAAAAATATAACATACACACTATTTAAATGAAATAAATATATTTCTCCAAATTGCAAGATAGTGCTCGACTCTCTAAACCAGGGTTCCTAACCTGTGGTATGCGGGAGCTTTCCCGCCATGTAGCCTCATCAATAAGCTCACTAAATGAGTTGGAACTGCAGGACAAATTTATTGATTTAACAGAAGATAGTTACATGATAGATGTTTTTAAAGAGAAATCATTAAATAGACTTCTGGATCGTGTGTAAATACGAGTATCCAATGCTCTTACGGAGAGCTATGCGGTTTTGTATGCCATTTGTTACTAGTTATTTGTGCAAGAGTGGTTTTTCTGAACGGTTGGAGGAAAATACTATAGAAATAAACTAAAAAGGACTTAAGGATAACATAAGTTCAATTAGTCCTGCAATTGACTCCTTACTCACAGGCAAACTTCAACAAGCTTCGTAATAATCAAAATACACATTGACCTTCATTCATCGTTGTTGATTTGTACGATTTTTTGCTTTTTTTGTACAAATCATATAACATGTTATTGCACAGATATGAGTATTAAATAAAACTGTAATGTTTATAATTGTTCAAATTTTCTTTTATTGTCTTATCGCTATTCTAAATTAATGGAGAGTGAATGGATAATTAAATAGTTTTATTACTTATTTAACAAATATAAAATAAATAATGGACATGTTTCTGACAGAAAATGTGTTTCTAAAAAAAATTAGGATGAAGGGGCTTTCTTCCCATCTACACCCTGAAGACTCCCTGGGAATGGTGGTACGCCAAAATTTACAAAAATCTTCAGGTGTTACGCAGTTACTAGAACGTTGGGAACCCCTGCTCTAAACACATACACATATGTGTATATTTGTAACTTAAAAACTCATAGATGTTTACTAAGAAAAATTAATAAGCCTGTTATTTTTTAGGAAGGAAGTTGAATACTGTTATTTAATGTTGAGGTTGGAGTCACATAGGTTAGAAGGTGGGTTGATTTAATGTACCATTGGTATGGTAATTTCTGTCTTCTCAGTTATGAGAAGTTGCAATCTGGGGGAGGTACTGTTTTTATCTTTGTTTTATAATCAAAGATGTAAAGATCACCAGATTTCTGAGGACCCACTCTCTAAACTAAGGCCTAAACTGTTGGAACCAAAACAAAATTTTCAAGATTCATTAGAGCCAACCAATATATCTTGACTAGTCAAAATTACTTTAATATAATGCAGCTATGTTAATTTTAATGTAGAACCATATGTAAAACTTTATAGTAAAGTTGTTTCAATTTATACCATAATTATTAAAGATTATTTGTGTAAACTATACCCAAGAATATTTGTCATTAAGTTGATGATTCCTTGATCAGAATCAGGATAACCTACAATTAACATCGGCATTAGTCATTTAATTGATAATGTTATGTCTTCTGGATTTGTCAATATCCTTTCTCCAGACTCAGGATAGCCATGAATGATAAAAGAATAAACTGTCAATACAGATGATCATATTTTGGTATTTGTTATAAAATATTATGCTACTGTTTTCATATTAGAGCTATCTGTGTTTATTAAAAATATAAACTAACATTAAGAGTATGTAAGGCACACTGTATTACTGCCATAAGAAGGTTAACTTAACTTATATATTTACTATAAATTAGTTACTATAATGAAATACGTGAATAAAACAAATAAAAGACATAGACAAAATTCACAAATTAGTCATTTATTGACTCATAAGCATTTCAATGAGAAAGTCGTCATCATATGTCATTGAAATGTGGAAGAGTCAATAAATTATTAATTTGTGAGTTTTTTGTATGTCTTTTATTTGTTTTAACATAACCTCACAAGCTAAGCTCAAAGAATAGTTGTTGAAAAGAATGTCTTCATGTCGTACACAAACCTGGCTACTATAAACACTTTCCTTCGGTGTAGTTCAATGTTTCCCGACAGAAAATGTTGTTACTTATTTAATTAATAATTGTCATATCTTTTATATTTGCCAATCTTCTTTGTTCAAACTAAGGATAGCTAGAATAGCAATGTTAGACATCTGTATTCCACAACTATTTAAAATTTTTAACCTTATAAATACTAGCTATTACTTAAGGATGGGCTGATTCTGATTCTCGATTCCAGGAATCGTTGATTCTAATGGTATCGAGAAATCGGCATTATTGATTCTCCATCGATTAAAGGGACGATTCTGATTCTTTATTATTATTTTTTTAACTGCTAAATACTTACGCGATGTAATTTATTGGAAAAATAATTTATCAACTATGTTTTATTTATGTGTTAGTTGCTTTGAATGAATTAAATGATTGAAGAAAATGCCGCTTTTGAGATAACGAAAATATTATTATTTATGATGCAACTACAAAGATAATTGGAAGCATTTCTGATCTGTTTGTGTGTCAGTCCTTGTCTTGGTCTGGTGTCTCATTCTCACTAGGACAGGCTTGACTCTTTCCCTCTGTCTGTCTGTCTGTCTCTCTCTCTCTCCCTACCATTCTCTCTCCCTACCCTTCTCTCTCCCTCTCCACTGAAGTTATATTTTAATTGTGAACTCAAATTTACATTTTTAATTTTAAATAATCATTACTTCTATCTGATATGTTTGTCGTGCTTTCAGAAATTCCTATTCATAAATCAAGACAGAGCGTTTTGTGTAGCCTATTACATTAAAATGAAACGTTCAAAAGACTTCACCATATGACCAAGATGTTAACAAAATTCATTATTAGAGAATATCATGTATGCATATATAACTTAAAAGAATCGACAATCGACTTGAGAATCGAGAATCAGAAAACAATTTTTAGAATCGGAATTGAAAATTTCAGGAATCAGCCCATTCCTTCAAATACTGTTATTATAACCTTTTAATTTTATAATTTTTATTTTCGATCAGAGTAACCAAAAAGTAGAAGTTTTATCATTGCAAGAAGGAAGTTTGACACTTAAATACCTGCTTAGTTGGCATACTCGAGTTGTGACTGATGTAAATTGGCACCGGTTTCATCCAGAACTACTGGCTAGTTGTTCAATAGATACATTCACACATATCTGGGATCTCCGAGAGACAACTAAACCAGCTATTTCATTCACATCAGTTGGTATGTGTTTAATAATGAAACCAAATATTTAATTTTATAAGAATGAATTTATATTTCCTTAGATTATTCTAGATATGTTGCTTTAGAAAGTAGTGTATTACTAAATGTTAAATCTAGTAAATTTTAGAATTTACCACATTGAGGAATTTAAAAATAAGAGATAATTTTTTAGACCTTTTATTTAATGCTTCAATAACTAAACAATATCATATATGGTCTAAATACTTTAAACCTTCTCAGCATTTGACAAGCAAATAATCATGTTATATGGCTGCTATTGTACAGATACTTTAGAGTCAACATGTACCAACATGACAAAAAATTGTTGCCTTTCATACTAATTCAGCCAATGAAATAAAAATCTCCTTTTATTTTTGGAACATACGGGATATTCTTAGAATTACGACAATAACAATTTGAATTATGAATTTGGTGAAAAGATAACAAAATTATAACTAAGAGTAGCGGGTTGGCTTCGTCAATGTTGTGATTGTTTTGAAACACGACAGTAAGTAAGTTTATAAGTATTCATATAATATGCAGTAATTATAATTTATACAGTGAATTCAAGATGATTACAACAAGCAACAAGAATACAAAAATCAATACAAAAATATTTTACAAGATAGAATCAACGTGAGAGAACATAGTGAATGTGAGATAGATGACCATATATGATTCTAGTACAAATTGATTCTGTTATTATTCAGTTAGTAACACTAAAAATTATATCAAAATGCTAATGTAATTTTTAAATATACTATTAATTTTAATTATACAGTAAAATTTTGAAATTCTGAGTCCCGATTTTTTGGGCTTTCGTTAAGTTCTAATCATGAAGTGATCTATTTTAGACTATTTTATCTATTTGAAATTAAATTAGAATGATTTACTGTTAGACAATGCACCATCTCATCTAGATGAAGATCAACTGTCTGTGCTTAATTTCTACTCCTAAATGTTACAAGCCTAAACTAGCTGATGGATCAGAGTGTTCTGAAATGTATGGAAAAAATACAGACATTATTTTTTACAGTCGCTCTTTGAAATGACAGAAGGGGAAGGAAGGATCATAAGCTTTCTAAAATAAATTACAGGTAAGGAAGTTGGATAGCTGGATCATGAATTACCAGGTTGGTGAATTACTAAATAGCTGAATCATGAAACGAGATGAAGGGAGAAACCTCAAGTAAGTCAAGGAATAAAGGCCTGAGTTATAATAAATCTGTTGACTGTGTTATTGATTCACAAGAAGAAACAGATTTGACATTTCTTATCAAGTACCTTCAAGCTTGTAAAAATGTCGATGATATGGATATTATCCAGTGGGTGAGTAAGGACGGATGGACATCATTAAAGATTACACATGTTATGTCTATTGAAGTGATACAAGAAACTACTGAAGGCAGTGATGATAACAATAAAGATGAAGGTTCAATCGAGACAGTACAAAAAAAGAAAATTAGTCTCGGTGAAGGGACCCGTGGAAACTACATTACACTATATTGAACAACAGACAGGTACCATGCCAATAGATGAGCCTCTGCTAAATGTCTATGCGACATCAAAGCACGAAAATGATCTGATGAGTAGATGCAGAAGACACTTAACGTTTTAAAAAAAAATGCAGACCCATCATGAACAATGTATTCTAAGGGAACATTAAATTTATATAATTACTGTAATCAATAAAGTTCTATAAACATATTTTGTGAATTCTGAATTATAGTATTAGGGTTCTTTGGAACCCCTATTTTTTCTGATGTACTACTACTATTATGTAGCGCTACAGCCCGAGGTGGGCCATGGCTTCCTTAACAATGTCTCGCCATGTACTTCTGTCCCTAGCCTTCTGTTTCCATGCATAACAGATTTTTTCTGATGTATAGAAACATATTTCCGTTTAATCCGAATTTTCGTCAATCCAAAAAGGTTCTCTGTACCATCTACCTCGAATTATCGAGACTCTACTATAATTTTTTTTGAAAAAAAGGATGAACATATTAAAATGTAAATTCATTTGAGTTATTTCTTTTTACAGCTGGAGCTACTCAGGTCAGTTGGAATAGATTATCTAGATACCTCTTAGCTACAGCTCACAATGGAGACATTAGGCTTTGGGATCAGAGGAAAGGGTCAGCACCTGTGCAGTATATTACAGCGCACCTTGCTAATGTAAGTGAAATTTGCATCAGAAATTATATTTATACACGAATATGTAGGATACTAAACTATATGTACTAAGGTTGGGCCGATTCTGATTTTCGATTCCTGGAATCATCGATTCTAATGGTATTGAGTAATCATCAATACTCAATTCTCCATTGATTAAAGTGCCGATCCCGATCCATGTGTTTTTAACTGTTAAAATACGTGTGCGGTGTAATTTATAAAAAATATAATTAAGTATCGACTGTCTTATTTATGTTGCTTTGAATGAATTAAATGATTAGAGCAAATGTCGATTTGAGATAAAGAAAATATTATTATTATTTATGAATCAACAACAAACACTGGTTGAAGCAGTTCTGGTCTGTTTATTTGTCGTCATTTGTCTTGCTCTACTATCTCACTGTTACTCAGGAGGGCTCGACACACACACACACACACACACATTCTCTCTCTTCGTCTCTGGCCTCCATTACTCTGCCTATCCATCATAGATATCGAAACAAAATAAAGAAAATGTAGTTCCAAATTTTCCAGTTATACAAACTGAAATGCCTATTACTGAAGTATTATTGTAATTGTGAATTGTGAACTCATTTGTTATTTTAAATAAATCATTACATTTAACCAATATGTTTGTCATGCTTACACAAATTCATGAATAAGAAATTCCTATACATAAATCAAGGTTGAAGGGTTTTTGTAGCCTATTACATTAAAATGGAACTTTTAAAAAGCTTCAACATATGACCAAGATGCTAAATAAATTCATTATTAGAGAATGTAATGTAGGCATATATACCTTAAAAGATTCAAGAAACAATTTAAAAATCGGTATAAAAAAGTTTAGGTATCGGGCCAATCCTAATATATACCATTTATTTTTATATGCAACATTGATTTTAAGAAACTCATTACAAAATTGATGTGTGCTTTTGTTACAAGAGTAAAAAGTTACCAAGAATTGTACTTGAGTCATCTGCCGGTTGATAAGAAGTAACTGGGCAACTGTGAGAGTAAGAGCATGTGTACTTAGAACCTACTGTATGTGTTCCAAATGTTATAAAACAAGTAATATAAACAAAATTTTTTCAAAGTCGATTCCTACTTAGGTCAACATAATTAGTTTTATTGTAGTTACTTTTTATTCAATAATTACTATTATATAAATTAAGTAACATAACCTGTGATTTAAAACACGTGTTCTGCCCATATCCAAATCAACTGTTTTTTGAAATCATATGTTATCGCTTATTTTAAGCCAAATGGTACTAAATAACTACATTGCATACCCTGTCTCTTTTGTGAAAAGCTTTTCTCGAAACCTAAAATTAATTAATTAAATTTAATTACTGAATTAATATTTGAACAAACTGTATTAACACTTTCAAGCCGTTTTAATTTTTAAAACAGATTTATTTATTGGAAGAAATTTTAAAACTATTCAATTTCTTAAAAAGTATTTTAAATAAATAAAACTTCTTAATCTTAATCACAAAAATCTTTTATTTAAATCCTAATTTGGATGGGATTTAGGACAAGATAGAGGTGATGTTGATATATGAAAAGGATTAATGAATTAAGTTACTACATAAGTTGGAAAAGTTAAAAATAAGTAGAAGTGAGCTAAGATGAAAACTAAGGAGCTTCAACCAAGTCTTTAAAATGTTTTGTTCCCAATAGTCATAATCTTGTAAATGTCTATCTCTCTATTATAACCTCCAATTTCTATCTTATATACTACTTTAACATTAATTTTTGTTTAATGCTGGCAGATCCATGGATTGGATTGGAGTTTGAACAATGAGAATCAACTAGCAACATCTAGTCAAGATGGAACTGTTAAATTTTTTGACATAACTAGCCCTCGAAGAGCTGAAAATATTATTACAGCCCCTGCTCCAGTTTGGAGAGCACGATACACGGTAGGTAATATAGAGATGATATTGTTTCCACAATATATACTTGAAACGTGATATACCTGCACACGACAGACGTGCACATTATAACTCATAACAACTGATGAAGAGGAAGAATTGAGCTATTTAGATTAATTTTAGTTATACAATTCAAATAATCTTTGAAGTAAACATGTTCTATCTTCAAGTAATAATTAAGAAGGTTTCACAATTTATTGTAGGGAATTTTTTTTTACATTTTCAAAGAAGGACTGTAGTGCTAAAAGAAATATGCGAAATCAACTTACTTTATACTGTCAACTCCCGATTACCACGATCATCATGGGTAATAAAAACTTTGGATAATCCATAGATGGCAAACGCATTCAAATACTGTTTAATACAAGGTATTAATTAATTTATTAAATTCAGTTATCACTAAATGACATAATTAACAGGGTTTTCTTTATTTACAATTTATTACAAACGTGTAAGCTTAATAAAAACAGATGATACAGTACACAAATGGAATACATTTTACTGTATAGTCCTATTACTTTACACTAGTATAGTAACACTGTATGTACATATAGAACGTGCATACATATTTTTTAGCTTTCTTAAAATAGTCTTTTTCTGCTTTTGTTTTTTTGTAAAAAAGCATTTCTTTTTAATTTACAATTGGAATTTATGTAAAATGAACTTATCTGCTTGGTAATGTCATCCTATCCTAGGCATTTCATAAGCCTCTCAACATGCTGCAACACTATCTTGCGGCTAATTATTTGCTGTGAAGGAAGCGCCTTGCTTCATTGTCTCCAGTTTCTTCATCAGCTCCAGTATTTTGTGCCAAAATTTACTTGTGTGTGAGATCTTCTGACCCAGGATCATCAATACCACAGTTCAGTCAGTTTGTAAAGTCTTGTTCCTCCAGATCTTCTCCTCCAGCAACTGATTATACTTTATCATTACACATCTGCCTAGAATTTCCAAGTTATGTTGATCCTAAAGCTCGCTGGCTTTAAAGTGATACAGTACAGTACATACTGTACACCTCAAATATATTTCAGAACGATGTCTTAAACGACTTGAACTAATTGTGTTTAACTGCTTTGTACACCTAGTACTATATTTCTAGATTGGTAATTTAATCAGGATGAAGTTACAAATTGTTTGTTATATTCAATTTAACCTTTTTATTAGCAACAAATGCATGTCCTGATAAATCCCCTAGGAGCAACATATGCTTAAGAGAATTTTGAATTTTTTCTTTTTTAAATTTTTTTTCTATTTTTCTCTAATATTTAAAAAATTATTGTACTATTTTCAATATTTGTTAAATATTTAATATTTTAAAAAGTATAAATAAATTTTGTCAATGTTAGTAACAGCCCACATTTTCCATTTTGAATGGTCATACATGGTAGTATTTTCACACACAAATATTACTTTCTGTAACAATTAAATTCTTTAGGTTGTAGTGGGAAAACAAATTTGTAAGAATTGCCTGATTCATTTGTATGACAATCATGCAACGATCTGTAACATGTGAGAAACCATAGACTTTGCACAGAAAAGGACAGTAACTATGTACTCTGTGTAGCATTTGTAGACCAAATAATATCAAATATTGAACCTAGAATGCAGTACAATAGACAGGAAAAATTCGTAAATGTACGGGAATGCTAGAGATAAATTATAGTACGTTTACATACAGGAATGCTCCCACTGCCCTTAGTGTGATATCACATACTGGTATGTGAATACTTATGAAAGGGTTCAATCCAGAATTTTAAAAAAATTTTCCAAGAGCGGCAGCAGATAAGCCATAATGCGGATAACCCGCCGGCAGTAATCGGGAGTTGGCTGTATTTAAAAATGTATGGGTTGTAGGTGTTCAACATGCTTTCAGGTTTCTGTGTAAAACATCCGTGAGTAGCTTATTCATTGATTGAGAATAAGTTTTTAAAGTCATCAACCAGAAGATGCATATAAGCACAAGATCCCTTCTATGCCAAGTGCTTTATGTATAATGTGTGCTCTTCGAGCGTACATTGACTTTGACATGAAAAAACCTCTGCAAGTTTCTAGTTAAATGATTGCTCTATCGAGATTACTATAGTAAAATTTTTTATCGATTTTTTGTTAGAAGTTCATTAATCAGCATACGCTGGAAAGTAACTAATGTCCACTTTTGTTTTCCTATGGTCTTCACTGATATTTCTCTTATACCAAACTTGCTATTTAGCATATTAGTTGACTCACCTTCGTAAGCCGTAAAGAACAAAGACTCAAACAGTTTTTTTATGTATTCCCCTCAGAGTTGATGTCTTGAGCATGACTATCAGGCTAACCATAAATATGTTTGGATAAACAAATTTCTTTCTGGCTTGAACCAAATCCTAGAATGAACAAAAATACCTTTTAGGGAAGAGATTTGAGAACTTCAAAAATCTTCCCTCCTTTTTATTGCAATGAATGTAGATTCAGTCAGAATTATAGAAAATTTTATTATTTTTTTGGTTTGCTCTGATTTGCAGTAAAGCCCTCTGATTTGAATTACAATATTACAACTTCTTCCTTATTTATAATATTTTGGTTGTCATTTTTCTGAATGTTTTAATTACCAGTTTAAAGAGTTTTTATACAAAAATGTTTATTACAGTTTCAAGTAAGCTATGCTGATTATGGTACCTGGAAAGCATTTATTTTGTGTTTTAGCCATTTGGCGATGGTTTAATCATGGTGTTAGTGCCACCTATGAGAAGAGGGGAAAACAGTTTGCTGTTGTGGAACCTTGCAAATCCCAGTGCACCAGTGCATACATTTGTTGGACATACAGATGTGGTGTTAGAATTTGAGTGGCGAAAACATAAAGAAGGTATTATACTTTTGAAAGTTGATTCTTTTTTATAAGATTAAGTAATAAAGGGTGGTTAAAAAATAGCGCCGGTTTTTAAATGGCTGGTAAATTTTTGCTTATTGGTTGGCAACAATGTTTGACCTTGTTTCTATTATTGGGACTATTCCGATTTTTGACACAGCTGGTTCTTTCGTTCTTGCATTCTGTGTCTAACCATGGAGAAGTTTACTTGTGCGCAATGAGTGTTAATCGTTGAAACGTTTTATCAAAGTGGAGAGAGTTAAGCGGTACTCTAGGACATAATGAAGGACCGAATGAATCAACAGTTTGCAGACTCATGAAAAAGTTCTTTGAGATGGGTTCAACAGTGTACCTTAAAAATCCTGGATGACATCATTCTGGCCGAACTGAATAGAACATTGCATTGGTTCGTGATAGTGATAGTTAGCCCAGCAAAATCAATACGTCACCATTCTTAATAATTAGGTTAAAAATGTTCTGTATTATAAATTGTTCTTATAACCCCTATGACATTCAGTTGATGCAACAGATCACCAGAAGAAACGGCAGTTTCTTGACTGGGTATTGAGAACACGGCAGGAGGATGACAGCTTCGCAAACAAAATCATCTTCAATGATGAAGCGCACAACCATTTAAATGGATTTGTTAACAAACAGAACTGACGTATCTGGGGTTCAGAAAAGCCTTGCATGATTAAGGAAAGGGAAATGTGTGCAGAGCAAGTGACAGTTTGGTGCAGCTTTTGATCTGGCGGCGTCATCAGGCCTTATTTTTTTGAAGACGAGGAAGAACAAGCTGTGAGAGTAAATGGAGACCGATACCGAGGAAATTTGACGGGTTATCGGTGAAATGGAGTTGGAAACATGTCCAGTCATAGTGAATTTCATGGACAGAGTTGTTGTGTACCAGAACAGTAGAGAAGGGTACGTGCATGACATAATTTTTCATACATGAAATCGAAAGGTTAGATGAAAATGTTGATGTATTTAATTTTAGTTTAACATTAAAAAAAATCTTCTAATATCAGATATATCACAACTTTTTTTAATCACCATTTAGTTACTAACAATTTGTAGTTAGAAGAAATAACAAACTGGGAACAGTTTCAAATTTAAAATATAAAAATTATATAATAAATAAATAAATTAATTAAAAAATTATAAAATTAATTTAACAGACAAACGTAGCCCAAGCATTGACCAGTGCAGTAAAAATAATATATAACATTACTGTTATATGTAAGACTAACAGTCCCACCTACTTAATTTAATCAAAGACACTGCAGTCCTGTGCTTGAAAGCGAGGACCACGGATTAATTAAAAAAACATCAAGTATGATTCTTCTTAAGTACCTTCAAGTGTAAGTGGTGTTTGTATATTTATCCCACTTGGGACTGAATATATTTAGCTTAGTTCTGGTAAAGCTTAAAGCTCTTTTAAGATATTTTTAACTAGACAGGACACTAACGCTTTACCTTATTAATAGTCCAACCTGTAATGTTAAAATAGGCACATATAAACACTGAAACACTTAAATAATGATATTAAATAACAAGGTTAAAGCACATAGATTCTCAAAAATCTGAATCCTGATATTTTGAGCTTCCGTTAAATTTGAGCCTATTTCTATTTGAGACTATTTTATCTATTTGAAAAAAAAATATGAGTCGGGATTCCAAGAAAGGCTTATATCAATGGGCTATGGAAAGGAAATAAGTCAGACTTCCAAGATATGATTATATCAATACGGTAATCAAATGAAATGAGTCGGGCTTTCAAGAAATGTTTATATCTTCACAGTAAGCAAAGGAAATGAGTCGAGCTTCCAAGAAATGTTTATATCAATATGGTAAGCAAAGAAAATGAGTTGGGCTTCCAAAATATGTTTATATCAGTACGGTATGCTTAGGAAATGAATCGAGTGTCCAAGAAATGTTTATATCAATACGGTAAGGAAAGGAAATGAGTCGAGCGTCCAAGAAATGATAATATCAATACAGTATTTAGAGGAAATGAGTTGGGCTTCCAAGAAATGTTTATATAAAGTTCTTTAAACTTATTTAGTGCATTTTTAATGTTATAGTTTTAGGATTCATTTTAACTCCTTTTTTTTTTTATTCACAGAAACGTACTTTCGTGTAATCCGAGTTTTTGTTAATCCAATCCCATCTACCTCAAATTATCGAGACTTTAATGTACTTACAAACAATCTGATAACTTTCTTTTAAGAATGAAACAAATTATATAAGCTGTTATTATTCTTCTGATGATAGCCATATGTGTCCTATGTACAGTAGGGTATAGCTTATCTAACCATCACATATCCGACATTCTGTCTTATCCAACAGCGGCAAAAATAAGGAAAATGCTGTGTTATTGGCAAGAAGAAACAGCAAACATTAGCAAAACAGATAAGGATCACCACAATATTTACATCTTTATTGAGTATGTATATTCGGTTAATATTTACTGTGCCAGACAAATCTTAAGCAAAGTGTTTAAAATCCTGTACATTATCAGCTTAACACATAGAAAATTTTCAAAACTTAAAATCCCCCTGTTTAACTCAAACATTTAAATTTTTCCTATTTTCTGACATTTCCGCTTATCCAAGGTCATGGTGGCCCTTTCATGACAGATAAGCAGTACTGTACTGAAATTGGTTGTATGTATTAAAATGTTTGCATTTGTTTTGTTAAATATGTACATGGTTTTTCCTTTTCAGACTCTTCAGATTTTCAACTCATTACGTGGTCCAAAGATCAAACATTACGAATTTGGCAGATTGATCCATTCCTACAGAAGGTGGGTGGTGTTCTATTTCTCTAATATTTACACACATATTTTACACACATTTTTACTTACTTCTTGGCAAGGGCATCAAGCATTAGGAGACTTCGACAACCCAATGTCCGAAATAAACAGCCGCCGCCAGTGCCCAGTCATCCCGGTTTATCAGGATCTTATCCATATCCATTATCCCTTTGAGTTTTGATTTCAGTCCTGCCCCTGGATAGTGGTTATCTGTGAACTGAACGCCAGCATTGGCTTCCTCAAGGAAGTCCTGAATCATGCTGCCAAGCCTAAATGACACATATTTTTACAGTATTAATATAGTAATTTTTGTGAACTTCAACACACAAAGGTTGTTTGTACTATCATTGCTTGAAATATTTAGTAAATTACATGATAATGAAAGTTATAGTTCTCGATTATTCTGAGACATAAAATGAGAAAATTGGACATATTTTGGGGGGTTGGAAAAAATAAATAGGGAGATAATAAAGAAGAAACTAGTTGAAGAAAGATATATTTCTCTCACCATGCCGAGGAAATATATGATTGATTTAATGGCAAGTCCTCTGGTATTTAAGACGTTGTAAAATTTTCAACCATGGAATATTATTTCGTTAAATAAAGTTAAAGAAATTAAAAACTTATTTATTTGTAAATTATGTAAAATTTGCTCCCTATACAGGGCTATTAAATTAATACCTATTAAGAATGGAAGACTGTAAGATTGCTCAAATATATTTTATAACTTTTATTCGGGTTATAAGCTTGCAAACTCTTGTGGCACATTTCATTGTAGCTCAGAATTCTTGAGTTATGTAAGCAAGAAAGATTCTAGGCTGTAAACTGTATGTATACATGGATAGTCATGATAAAAATCATTTTGGAAATTTAAGATTGCATTTGTTATAATTTTAAAGTAAATATAGGGATATTGTTTTCCCCATTAGTTTTTAGTCATGAGCATACAGTTGTTCATAGGTATAAGTAATTTTATAGAAGCAACTTAGTTTTGGTCACTATTTCACAGCTGTACTCAAACAGTTTGTTATAACTATAGGTAATTTTAAAGTAGAAATTTTATTTTTAACATTTAAAGTATAATTATAAAATTGTTCATAACTATGTACAATTTTAAAGTAGCAACGTTTTTATTACGGTTTGTAAATACGAGGCGTATCTGAAAAGTAAGTGTACTGAGGCTCTCAAAGCAGAATGTATTTTATTTTTGACATATTGGCTACACTTATGTGTAGTCTGATTTATGCCCTTCACAATAAGACTGCTTCAAGAAAGAAACTTTGAGAACTGTTGGTGTGACAACACGTTTCGTGAAAAATGTCAATCCAATCTTCCGCCAAATGCAAAATACACGGCGTCATCTGTTATCACGCTTGGAAGGGAAAACCCCCGGTGTAGCCAACATGTCGACAATAAATTTCTTCTGGTTGGGAGAGCCTTAGTATTATTATTACTTATTTCCCTCATAGCCTCACTTACTTTCCAGATAGTATAATCATTAAGCTATTCATAGTTGTATGCAATTTAAAAGTAACAACTTCTTCATTTATTTATGACTCTAATGAAATATTGCTTATAAATATCGATGTTAATTCTAAAAAGTTTATCCAATGGTAGTAGATCTTTATAACATTTTTGTATTCAATAGCATAAACTCGTGAAATTAGATCTCTGGCCATATTATTTTGTAAATGCTGATGCCTTTGTTCTCCTACAATAAAAATTAAAAACTGCTTAAATATGTAAATGTTGAAACAAAATCAAAAGACATAAAATATTAAAATGTTATTTATTTATACTTTTTCACAATATTTATATAAAAATTATTATCTAAAGTTTTTAACATTTATTTAGAAATAAAATTTATTACTAAACTATAGAGTGCTAATGTTTTTTTATATTACAATTATAAATTTGTTTCCAGCTATGTGGCCATGATCCAGATGGGGAAACCTCACCACCAGATATTTTGAATAATAGCAGTGCATTAGGTGAGTAGGCATCACTATCTAATATTAATCCTAAAAGAATCCTTTCAGCGGTGTCTGGTTTTTCTGTTGTTGCTAATTAGTGTTAGAATTTCCCTCCTAATTTTTATATATTGCCAGACACTATGACTGTAATTAGTAGTAGGTCTGTTTCAGGTGAAAATCAAACTCAAACAATGACATAGTTTTTAACTTTGTGAATTTTTAAAACTGTTGTGTGAGTTTTCACTGTACTAATTCGGTATTCTACTACATTGGGACTATTTTTTATGTTGTATTCTACAAGCTGAGCTTAGTAATCTGGCAGTTTTAAGTAATCCAGTAGACTCAATGTACTAAATAATAAAGTTTTTTTAATGCCATTCCTTTACTCAATTTATTTAATGTTTTTCTACTGTCTTACAGTTGAAGTTGAGAGTGAAGTAATTTTGGGAAATGACAGCTCTACTTTGTCTGAAGAAAGCCTTTCGGAAACTGAAGTAATTCTTTCTTCGCCTTTACCAAGTCAAACTATACAACCAAAAACACTGCAACAGGAATTTTCTCTCATTAATGTCAACATTCGCAACATAACTTTTGATAAAGTATGTGATTTACTATCCCATTTTATTTGTTTGAAATATTTATTTATCCTTTAATTTTGCCTTTACTTTTTATTACAGTACAACTCCAATTATCCGAAGTTAGCTAAAAAACTAAAATTGCTACAAATATAATTCAATTGACTATAAAACTGAGTTGCATGCCTAAGTGTGCCACAATCAAAATTTAATTCCAATTAGTCATCACTGAATGAATTAAACTGTGAATGGAAACTAAGTTATATGATCGTACACAATGCGCATAAATAATTTAATTTAACAAATTAAAAAAGTAATGTTTTTGAAAAATTAATACAGTAGAATTCCACTATCCAACTATCCAAATTACTTTTACATTTTTAGGAAAATAAACTAAGACGGAAACCTACTGCGATTTCCAAAATAATGATTCTATCTACATGTGCTATTAGCATTTTCTCTGTGAATCTAGTGTAGGCCAGTGCAAACATAATATAAACATTATAATATAGGAAAACATTATTTGGATGGTGTTTTACCATCTCAGTTGATTTCGATATAGTTGACTATTCTCCACACCAAGTAGCCTGTGTGGCCCGATTGTCACTATTTGTTTTAATTAGTCATTCAATGTGTATTTGATTGGCATCGGTCGGTTATTTTGATTGTGGTGAGTTTTGTTGCTCACCATGGCTTCTAAAAGTAAACGGGTTGTCATATTGTTAGCAAATAAACTAGAAATTATAGACCAATCAGGTAAAAAAGTTGCGGGTATTACTGACTGAGCTATTTGGTGTTGGACAATTAACGATTCCAGATGTTAAAGGAATAAACCTACATTTTAAAATTTCTTGTCAATGCTGTAACATTTTGAAGTAGTATACATATAAAAGGCACTTACCAAAATAAGATAAATATATATTAATAAATTCAGTATGTAAAAATTACTAAAATATACCAGGAACGAATTGTAAACATAACCTAATTTCACTTGTGTAGAAAATGCACACGGCCACATTTTAGATCTAATCACAAGATTTTATATAAAAGAAAAAAAACACACAAATCACTATTTATAAGAATATGTATTAGAAATAATTGATAGGTAACAATTTAAATAGAACTATGTAAAAATACACTTAAAACTTTCACACGGCAAGCTAGTGAGTGTTCTGTAGTAAACACGATGTAACGGATTTGTGGAGTTGCGTGCGCATTGACCGGCAAAAGATGTTCGTTTTAAATATTTCTCGTGGAGATATAATATAAAACAGTTTTGGATTTAAATGCAAAGAAATTTAAGTGCAGTTGTTAAGAAGAAGAAGTGTATCCGTAAAGAAGAAGAACATGACATCCGTAAAGCTGTTACTTGCAAGGAATAAACGAAAAAATAGCGGAAATTCACGATTTAGCCATTTTTATTGCTAACAAAGGTAGCGTCAGTAAGCAGTTGGAACAAAGCATCGGAACGAGGAAGACGTATTCAGAATTGGCTGTCGAAATTTTATTTTTTTAACTGGTGCGGAAAGTGCAGTATCGTATTTAAATCATAATTACAGAGTAACAATAAGCCAAACCATTGAACTGATCAATTAAGAAGACATTATTCAGGAAATTATTTAATTAGGAACTAAAATAACTTGTAAAAATTTTAACTTGTAAGAATTGTAATTTAGATATTTTTTTGAAAGTGCCAACTCAAAATTTATTAGTCAAAATTTAGAAAACCCACCTATTTAACCCGAGATAAAGAGAGCTCAAGCTCAAATTGAAATAATTAAATCAATTTCAATTCATATTAAATTTTATAACTAAACTTCTTGCTGCCATAACAAATTTAGACTTAGGCTAATAAAGCTTAATTTTTGTAATTCTTTGTAGAGGAAATAAGAATTTTTAAATTAGTAAGTGACTTTGTAAAAGATAATAGGAATGTCATTTTAAGATATTAAAAGTTTATTGTAACAAAAAGCAGCATTGAATTGTTATTTCTTTTAAATTATAATTTTTATTAAGACTTGTATAAAACAAAAAAATACCAATTATTACATTTGGCACACAAACGTGGGGCTCGATTATAAAAAAAATTTAAGAATTAACCTTAAGGCACTTTAGATAAGATTATTAATTAAATATTTGTATTAATATTGTTTACTTTTCAGGACTTTGCAACCATAAGTCAATAATTTTTTTAATTTTCAAAATTTAAATAGAATAAAGGGGAATTTTGAAATTTTAGATAAAGAAATAAAAAAAAATGGAATCTGAAACAGGTACATATAATTTAAGGAGGGAGAAAGCGAAAAAAACAGAAAAATTAGAGGAATACAACAAACATAGTAGGTCTAGGAAGGGTACAGCAATTGAGGAAGCTGCAAAAGGAAAATATGTGACATTAAAAGAAAAAATAGATGAAAAAGAGGAAGAAGCTACAATAGGCCAAATAGAATTGGAAGAAGGGACAAGCCTAGAAATACAAGAGACAGAAATGGAAGGCACAGATATGCCTATAGAAGAGAGTGAGGTGGAAACCCAAGTAGATGAGGCTAGGGGATTACCACTGATGCAAACCCAACAGAAAAAGGGAAATAATGAGAATGAAGAATTGAGGGAAATGATGAGATCTCTCATGGAAATGAGTCTAAAAGGGAGAGAGGAAATGAAGGAGGATATGAGAGAATTAAAAAAGGAATTAAAAGAGAATATAAAGGAGGAAAATAAGGAGATGAAAGAAGAGATGAACAGAGGATTTGCCTCAAGTAGGTTGGAAATGGATAAGAAATTCGAAAGCCTAAAGGAAGAAAATAGGAGAATGATAGAGGATATGAGGGAACAGTTGAGAACAGAGAATAATGCTGAAATAGGAGTTATGAGAAGAGACTTAGAGGAGAAGATTAAGGAGAATTTAGAGGAAACAAAAGAAATAATAGCTGATGTGACAGAAATTAATAAGAAAGAGATAGAGAAGGTAGAAAGAATGACAATACAGAACAGGGAAGAGTTAAGAGTTTTAAATAGGGAGATAGCGATTGAGAAAAACAATAATAATGATAGAATTGACCGATTGGAAACAGAAGGAAGGAGGAATAATGAGAAACAAGGGGAATTGACCCAGAGAATGGAAAAGGTAGAAAAGAAGGTGGAAGAAAATAAAGGAGGAGAAGGCCTAAGGATAATACAGGTGTCATGCGGGAATCAGGAGGAGATGCCAAAATTTAATGGTAGGAATGGGAACCCTATGGAGTTCCTAAAAAGACTGGATAGGTATGTGGAGAGAAAATTTGGATGTAGGACAGGGGAAGGATTTGAAAATGAATGGAGAGGAATCATAGATAGAGCCTTGGAAGTAGGAGCGGCAAGATGGTGGGAATCAATTAGAGAGGAGGTGGAAAATTTCGCGGATTTACAAGATAGGTTTATAGAAAGATACTGGGCCAAAGAAATACAGGAAGGCATCAAAGAGAGAATAGAAAATGAAAGGTATATAGAGGGAAATGGAAGAGCCAGAGCAGATTATTTCATAGAAAGAGTCATAGTTTTAAAGAACATGACACCACCGCAAAATGAGGAAGAGATAGTCCGGAGATTAAGCCGGCATTTTAATGAAAGGATACAGTTGTCAAGAAGAGTACAAAATATAAAAACGATCCGAGAGATGGAAAGGATGCTAAATGAGGAGGATATAGAGGAGAGAAATAAGGAAATAAGACAGAGAAACAGGGGACCATGGAATAGGCCTACCCCTAGAGAGGAACAGAATGGAAATAGATTTCCACCCAGAAGGGGTGAGGAAGGGATGAGACAGCAGGGAAATAGAAGATTTCCAGGACCAGGAGAATTGTATAGAAGGAATGAATATAGAAGTGAAGGACGGCCATATGTCCAGTTTTTTAACAGAAGAATAGATAATCACATGAGGGGGAATATTGAACCAAGACCAGGGCAGGAAAATAGTCGAGAAAATAGAGGAGACAGGAATTACAGAACAAATGACAGGAGCCAGAAGGAAATAAATCAGATAGAGGCAAGGACAGGCGTGGGGACAAGGAAGGAGGATGGTGCACATAGTCAAACGGAAAACTAGAGAACACTGGTATCGTCGCCTTGGATCAGGAAAAGGAGCATCAAACAGAACAAATGAGGTTGCCAGTGATAAAATTTGATAAAAGCTCCTACGATAAAATTAAGTTAACTATAAATAATGTATTAATCAGTAGAAAATTTTTAGAACAAGAAGATGAGGAGAGAAATTATAATTTAGGAATTGAAAAAAAAATAATAAACCCAGAGATAGAGATTAAGATGGAAGATACAAGTTTACTAGCATTAATAGACACAGGCAGTAACGTAACATGTATCCAGGAGAAATGGATGTTAGAGAATAAAAATAAAATAGGAAAAATAGAAATCTTACCAATAAAAAATTTAACCATTCGGACTGCAACAAATAAGAAAACTAAAAGGATAAACAAAATGATCATGGTAATAGGAGAAATAGGAGGGGTAAAATATCCGTTTCAATGCCTAGTGGTGCCAGGCTTATTGAGAAAATTTATTATAGGTACGGATATGTTGATGGATGTGGAGGCACAACTTGATTTTGGAAAATGGGAAATGGAGTTAAAATATGAAAACAAATTACATAAATCAAAAATGAGTGTAGATGGGCAGACAAAATTTAAAGGGGAGATGAATAATTTTGAAAATGAGATGGAGGAGGAATTGAGTTGTGATGAACAGGAAGGAATGAATGATATGGAAAAATGGGAAGAATTTGAAACTTTTGGAAACCAGAGTAAAAATTATATTAAAATTGTACAAGAGGAGGGAGAGATAAAAAAAGAGGATATTTTTGAAAGAATAGGGAATGAAGAGGTAACTGAGGAACAAAGACAGGAGATGAGTGATTTAATAGAAAAGTATAAAGAAGTATTTTCAGACCAGCCCGGTTTATGCACTGCATATAAACATAAGATTAAAGTTAGGGAAGATGTACCATTTTACCAAAGAAATTACCCAATTCCTACAAAGTACCAAGATCAGGTACAAGAAGAGATAGAGAAAATGTTGAGGTTAGGTATAATTGAAAGAAGTACTAGTCCATATATTAATCCAATAGTCCCAGTCATCAAAACCAATGGGAAAGTTAGATTATGTTTAGATGCAAGAAAACTAAATGAAATTATAATTCCGGATTATGATTGCTATAGAGGAATAAATGAGATTCTACACAGAGCAAAGAAAGTTAATTGGTTGAGTACCATGGACCTCACTAACAGCTTCTGGCAGGTTGAATTGGAAGAGGAGTCAAGAAAATATACTGCATTCCAACATAGAGGGAAAACATACCAGTTTGTTGTTACACCCTATGGATTGAAAACATCTCTAGCAGCATTGGCAAGAGCTATGGACAGTATTATGAGGGAGGAATTAGAAGATTTCACCTTAATATATGTAGATGATATAGTCTGTATGTCTGAGACATTTGAGGAGCATAAAAAACACCTAGAAAGGATCTTCCAAATTTTTTTAAAAAAACAACATGACCATTAAATTTGATAAATCAGAGTTCTGTAGAAAAGATATTTCATTCTTAGGATATAGATTGACTACAAATGGAGTAAAAATGGATGAAGAGAAGGTTAGAGCTATATTAGAATTTCCCTCACCTAAAAATCCTCGACAGTTAAAAGGTTTTATTGGAATGGCTAATTATTATAATAAATTTATAGAAAAATATTCAGAATTTGTACAACCATTATTAAAATTATTATCTAATAGAAACAAATTTATTTGGACAGAAGAGGAGGAGCGAAATTTTATTAAATTAAAGAAAAAATTTTTGGAAACAAATGTACTTACTCACCCAGATTACCAGAAAACATTTTACCTACAAACAGATGCCAGTGAATATGCCATAGGAGGACACATCTATCAGATTGATGAAAAGGGGGAGAAAAAGGCAGTAATGTTTATGAGCCGCACATTAAAAGGAAGTGAAGTTAAATATTATACCACTGAGAAGGAATTACTTGCTATATTGTTTTGTCTGCAGAAAGCAAGACAGATCATCCTAGGAAGAAAAATTGTGATCCAGACTGACCATCAGGCCTTAACTTTTATTAAGACTTGTAAAATTTTAAATTCAAGATTGCATAGATGGATATTACTAATGCAAGAATATGATTATACTATTGAACACTGTAAAGGAAAAGAAAATGTAGTTGCAGACCTATTGAGCAGGAACCCTTGTGACAAAAATAAGTTTGAAAGAAGAGACCAAAATTCAGAATTACAAATAAATTATATAGAAAGAGTTATGGATATGGAAATGTGTACAAAATTTAAAGAATTTAGTAAATTACAAGTAGAAGATTTGGAAGTTAGAGAAATAAAAGAAAACATTCAAAATTATCCTCAAAATTATAAAATTATTAATAACTTAGTATACAAAAGAAATAGGGAAAGTTGGAAAATAGTAGTACCAAAGGGAATGATTAAAGAAATAGTGGGTACTTGTCATGAATATTACCTGCATGCAGGAGCTAAGAAATGTCATACCATATTATCAGAGAGCTTCACTTGGAAGAAGATGGGAAAAAGCATTAGGGGAATTATTAAAACATGTAATATTTGTCAAAGAGCTAAAAATGTAACCCAAGGTAATTTTGGAGAGATGAAAGGGATCCAAGTGGAAAAACCAAAGGAGCAATTGTCAATTGATTTTATAGGACCATTTCAAAGAACTGTAGGAGGCTATAAGTATTTATTAGTAATGTTAGATGTATTTACAAAATTCGTTCAAATCTATAAATTAAAAAAGGCAACCACAGGGGAGGCAATTAAATGTTTAGAAAATTATATAGAAAATTTCGGGAGAGTAGAAAGAATACAGACTGATCATGGAACCCAGTTTAATAATAAGAAATGGCTGGAGTATATAAAAAATAGAGAAATGAAACCAATATTTTCTCCAATAAGGAGGCCACAAAGCAATATCGTTGAGAGGGTGAATAAGGAGATCATTAGATGTTTGAGAACATATTGTCATCATAACCATAGAGAATGGGGAAAGTATGTAGAGGTTATTAACCAGGCAATTAATGAAATTCCTCATGAGACTACAGGATACACACCTAACCAGCTACAACTAGGAATTCAGGATGAAAGGTTTTGGCAAAAGGAAATAAAAAATTTTGGCTGGAGTTCAAAATTAATAAATTTAGAAAGACATTTAGAAATTGCTAGGAGTAGAATTAAGAAGAAGGCTCATAAGAGAGCAGAGAAATTTAATAAAACTCATAAAATAGAAGAATTAAATGTTGGGGACAAGGTATTAGTAAAAGAAAATTGGCAACCACAGGGTATAAGAGGTGAGATGGCAAAATTATTTTATGTATATGATGGACCTTATGTGATCACCAAGAAATATGGCAAAGCGACTTATGAAATCAAAGATGCTAGAAGCAATAAAATTAGAGGAATTTTCCATATTAGCTTGTTAAAGAAATTTTATGAACCAAGGGAGGCACACCAGGGAGAATCAGATAAATTTCAGGTAGAACAAATTAAATAAATAAAGGGAGAAGTCGAGAGAAAGGAAAATAACAAGGGATAATAAGATGGTAACAACAGGAATGTCTCAGGATATAAAAGTATTAGGAGAAGGAAGCGAATGTAGGAGGGATAGATAACAAATAAACCGGAAATGACAATAGACCAGAAATGACTTAATAATTAAACAAACACTTGAAAAAAAATAAAAAAAAAAAAAATAATAATAAAATAGGAAGGGATAAATGAATAAGAACAAGGACCTAACCTACAAACAACCTAGACATGCTATGACTCGGTTAGGCTAAAATTTAAAAAAAAAGAACACTGTGTCAGAAGATAGATTATATAGATAAATAAAAAGACTTATGATTGGAAGGATTCCATTCTATTAAAATTAAAATAAAGAAAAAAAAAAGAAAAAGTTTATAAAATAGATTCTAAGAATCAGAAAATGATTAATGTAGGAGATGTTAAGAGTAAGAGTATTGTTGATTAAATGTTAATTGTTAATTTATTGTATTGTTAGGAGTTAAGTATATCATATGTAATTAGATGGCAGCAGACAAGCAAGAAGGATAGAGTAAGAGTTTACTCCCAAAATGTGAAAATTGAGAGTTAAGAGTAAGAGGATTGTTGATTAAATGTTAATTGTTAATTTATTGTATTGTTAGGAGTTAAGTATATCATATGTAATTAGATGGCAGCAGACAAGCAAGAAGGATAGAGTAAGAGTTTACTCCCAAAATGTGAAAATTGAGATAAAAAAAAAGGAATTTTGGAATCAAAATTTTTTTTTATCTAAATTTGGGGACTATGTAACATTTTGAAGTAGTATACATATAAAAGGCACTTACCAAAATAAGATAAATATATATTAATAAATTCAGTATGTAAAAATTACTAAAATATACCAGGAACGAATTGTAAACATAACCTAATTTCACTTGTGTAGAAAATGCACACGGCCACATTTTAGATCTAATCACAAGATTTTATATAAAAGAAAAAAAACACACAAATCACTATTTATAAGAATATGTATTAGAAATAATTGATAGGTAACAATTTAAATAGAACTATGTAAAAATACACTTAAAACTTTCACACGGCAAGCTAGTGAGTGTTCTGTAGTAAACACGATGTAACGGATTTGTGGAGTCGCGTGCGCATTGACCGGCAAAAGATGTTCGTTTTAAATATTTCTCGTGGAGATATAATATAAAACAGTTTTGGATTTAAATGCAAAGAAATTTAAGTGCAGTTGTTAAGAAGAAGAAGTGTATCCGTAAAGAAGAAGAACATGACATCCGTAAAGCTGTTACTTGCAAGGAATAAACGAAAAAATAGCGGAAATTCACGATTTAGCCATTTTTATTGCTAACAAAGGTAGCGTCAGTAAGCAGTTGGAACAAAGCATCGGAACGAGGAAGACGTATTCAGAATTGGCTGTCGAAATTTTATTTTTTTAACTGGTGCGGAAAGTGCAGTATCGTATTTAAATCATAATTACAGAGTAACAATAAGCCAAACCATTGAACTGATCAATTAAGAAGACATTATTCAGGAAATTATTTAATTAGGAACTAAAATAACTTGTAAAAATTTTAACTTGTAAGAATTGTAATTTAGATATTTTTTTGAAAGTGCCAACTCAAAATTTATTAGTCAAAATTTAGAAAACCCACCTATTTAACCCGAGATAAAGAGAGCTCAAGCTCAAATTGAAATAATTAAATCAATTTCAATTCATATTAAATTTTATAACTAAACTTCTTGCTGCCATAACAAATTTAGACTTAGGCTAATAAAGCTTAATTTTTGTAATTCTTTGTAGAGGAAATAAGAATTTTTAAATTAGTAAGTGACTTTGTAAAAGATAATAGGAATGTCATTTTAAGATATTAAAAGTTTATTGTAACAAAAAGCAGCATTGAATTGTTATTTCTTTTAAATTATAATTTTTATTAAGACTTGTATAAAACAAAAAAATACCAATTATTACAATGCTTAAAATTGAAGATGAAAGTTCTTCAAGAAAATTAATGAAGGCAGCAAAAAACAAATAGTGAGAAGATGCCGTTTTTGAATGGTTTTTACAACAACACTATGGGAAACCTGATTTTGAATTCGATTCTTTGTGAAAAAGCTACGTTCGTAGATTCTTTGTGGAAAAGGTTAGAAAAAAATATAAAAGTTTTTTTCTCCCATTTGCAAGTTACTTACAGAAATAACCTAAAATTCAATTTGAAAAAAATCCAATTTTTTGAATTTTTGTTTATCTGAATGGGGTCTGATCTTAATTGATTTGGATAATTTGAGTTCTACTGTATATAGAATACAGGAAATTTGTCAAAATATATGAAATTACTTTTAAATGAATTGTTTATATTTGTGACTTGTAATGTTTTTTCCCATAACTAAGAAACGCCTGATTTATAATTATTTTCTGTAATTTGGAAAATTATCTGTAATATTCTCTATAAACGTTTTTCTTAGAAGTTGGAAAAGTATTTTTTATAAAGTAGTAAATCTATGCTGAAACAAATGTTCTTGGATCTGTCTGTCTTTACAATATAGATACAAAAAAAAACTTTATATTCTTACCGGATAGGAAAGGAAGAAACACCTCTGATGTGTCAGATTTTTTTAGTATTTTCTTTTATAAGAAGATGAAACAAGGCAAGCCAATACCAAAGCAATACTGTCGGTCTCCTATTTGATATAAATTTTGTAATATAAATTAGGCTAGTTCTGGTAGAGTTTAAAGCTTATTTAGGAATTTTTGGACTAGATAGGAGACTGATGGACTTACCTAGTGGCAATAGTCCAAAACTGCAATCTTTTGGAGAGAAATAGATTTTTTTTTAATCAACTTGGGAGCGGGTTTAAACTGCTCGAAGCACCGCTACCTAAGGTATATTGTACTTACCTCCCTGATCTAGTCAAAGAGCCCCTTCCCTCAGGTTTAGAAGTTTCCTGACTAGTGTTTTACCTTCAGCATCCTCTTCCAGAGCTGTGCTATCACCAAAGAGGTTGAAGCGCCTCTCGGCAAGTGCTTCACATCTATAAATGATGTGTGTGGCGGTCTCCAGTTCTTGCCCGCATAATCTGCACACTGGTTCATTTTTGAAGATACTCGTATTATGCAGATGTTTCCTTAGTCCACAGTGTCCCGTGAGTAGACCTGTGGCTATCCTCAATTCCTGCCTAGACAGATAGATGATACTCTCCTGCAGCCCCAAGGAAGGTTTTCTAAGGGCTAGCTTACTGTGTCTCATTCCTTCAGCCCTGACCCAGTGCTCACAGTGTCTTTCAGCCATCCACCTTCGCACTGCAATCTTGACCATGGATTTCGAAATACCTACCGCCGGCTCCGGTCCAATTAGGGAAGTTGAAGATCCCTCTCTGGCCAGTGCATCTGCGGCTTCATTTCCAAATATTCCCCTATGCTCTTTTGTTACAACTGTGTCGTTAAGGTAGTTTCCCGTCCATACTTCACAGCCGCATTGCCCTTGGTTCACCTGGAAGGTGAGGACTTAATTCCCAACTACCCCAGTCCCCAGTCAGAGCAGTTATTTCTACCACACCCAACCGGTTGACTGACGAGGAGGGATAATTTCTCACCTTTGAACCATTGCCTCGGTCCAGTCCTGCTTATTCAGAAACCTTCCGGAATCCTTATTCACAAGTAACCTACATAACTAGGCCGTTCCACTATCCGCCATCCATGGACCCGCCCAGTTTGCTAAGGCAAGCTATCTGGGAGAGAAATAGATACACATAACACTATTGAAATTGAAATATTTTGATCAAACCATGATCTTTTTCAACCAAAAAAAAAGAAAAGACTGAAGTGAACCCCTATACTAACAGACTTACCTAGTGGTAACAGTCCAAAACTATTTATTTATTTTATTAAATAAATGAGAAAACGGTTGAAAATCAAGTCAAATATATGCATTTTAATATTGCAATGTTTCAGCAATTAGATTGTTGACTTTATCAAGCCTGTAATGTTAGTAGAGCTATAGCTCAAAGGAAGTTCTTAGTAAAGTGTAGGGGGTTTGATGTTTTGCAATACTCATTTGAATAATAAGTATAAGACTTCATTTCTTATAGCACAACTGGGTTTATAAGGTCAATGAACAAGTTGATGAAATGTTGTATTATTGAATAATTTTTTACTCGATTTTCAACCGTTTTCCCATTTATGCCCATATAATACTTAATTCGAGGGTCAAATAAAAATGAATGTTATTTTACAGTTAATTTCATGAAAAACATTTACTTTGGCTGCTTTTAGTAATATGTTTTTGTAGTTCTGAAGAGTAGTTCTTTGGGTATTATTATTATTATTACAAAATAGAGCAGGGAATTATTTCAACAAATAAATATTGTGAATTTTTCATATTTAGATGGATATTGTGAAACGTTCGTGCACAGTGAAAGCTGCCGTCAATGGAAACATTATTGTACTTAATATAAGCTTCCCTCCCAGCTATCCCTATGGTGCTTCTCCCACGTTCCAGTTTGCACAAGGAACATCAGTGGACAACATTATAAAAACTAAATTAACCAAAGTACTTAAACACACTGCTCAACAGCGTGTAAATAAAAACCGATCATGTTTGGAACCCTGCCTTCGTCAGTTAGTTACTACTCTAGAACAGGTAGGTAATTCCATGCTTTTCATGTTTGAAATGAGAAGGTTTTTCATTGATTGTACCATAAATAATTCAATTCAGTCTATTAGTTCACAGTCTCCTTATATATATATATATATATAGATTTTTTGGACTAGGAGACTGACAGACTTACCTTGGTAAGAGTCCACTCTGTAGTCTTGAAATAGAAACACATAAAAGCACTTAAACAATGATATATTTCAACCACACAGTGGTCTTTGTCAATCAAAGAGAAAACACAAAAAGAAATATGAGAGAATGAAATAAAATAATATTTATTTATTAGATAACGGACAAAGACCACTGTGTGGTTGAAATATATCATTGTTTAAGTGCTTTTATGTGTTTCTATTTCAAGACTACAGAGTGGACTCTTACCAAGGTAAGGCTGTCAGTCTCCTAGTCCAAAAAATCTAAATAATATTTACCAACCAAAACTAACCTAAATATATATATATATATATATATATATATATATATATATATATATATATATATATATATATATATATTGTGTTCAAATTTTCAGTTAGTAAAATACTTTTTATTCATTAATTCAAGTTCAAATACATTTTTTAAAACTTGTAGTGCATGATATTTGTAGTTATTACAGTTTTTTCAAATATTAATGAATTAATTTTAGTTTTATCTGGGAGAAAAACTTTTCACAAAAGGGGCAAGAAATACAATATAGTTTTATCATCCCATTTGGATTAGAATAAATGGTAACATGATTTCATGAAATAGCTGATTTTAACATTATAGCTTATGTGGTATAACAGCTGTTTAGTTGACTTAAAAAAATGTGTGTTATATTATTTGTTTTATAATGTTTTTTAGTTGGCAACAAATGAAGAAGTTGATAAAACATTACATCTTCATCAAGTGTCACCTGTGTCGTTGCTAGATCGTTCTACTTTGTTCACAAGTTTCCAGGACGCATTTATTCCATTTCCACGAACTTCAGGAGCTAAATTTTGTAACGTTGGTATGTATGAGTTATTATTAAAGGATTATTTTTTTTGTTATTGTAAGATGACAAATAATTTTAGCCTATTTATCATTGCATAAAAGAAACCGGTTGTCCTCGATTAATCTAATGGTGTTAGTTATAAAAAAACCAAATAATACAGAATGATGGAGTCAAGGTCTACTGATATTAAAAGTCCAAAATTTTTATAGCTTAGTAAAAATTACTTTTTAAACACTGATGGGTAGTAGCCAATCACTGATGAAGGCGACATCGTCGTTTAAACTAGTCAGTTTCAATTAGTAAACTTTGGTGTGATGAAGTTTAGAGTGTATTCTTTTAAAATTTTCCATTGTGAAGCTAAATATTAATAAAATGTACATCACATTAAAATATGTTGTATATATTTAAATACCAAAGAGAATGGCTACAATTTGAACTTTGTGGGTCAATCACTGCCTGAGATAATACCTTCTAAAGATACGTCTTTTCATTAATACTTAATTTTTTTACTAATAACTTTGTTATTTTGTGGTAATAACTTTTTTGTCTTTTTCCAAAAAATATATACAAATCCTCTGTGTTTGGTATATACCAATATCATAAGAAAAATATACCTTTATCTGTTATGAGTAATAGCACAATTTTAATAATAATAATAAATTTAAATTCAAACCACTAAATAAAACCTCTTAAACCACACATACTTTTTATTGATGTCCTGATGTACATTTTGATTGGGAAGCAATCTTTTTCAGAGGAAATTACTACAAGACTCTGTTACAGGACTCTGTTAATCTCCCCCTCCTTGTAGTGTGATTGCTTTGCAGTCGAAATGTACATCAGGACATAAATCAAAAGTTTTTTGCTTTAAGAGGTTTTATTTATTTATAATTAAAAATTATACCATAGTTGCTTCAAGTTATTATCTTCAAACAGTTTAATAAAATCTATAGTAAAAACTTATTACAAAGTTATATTTATTTATATACTAAAATTTAGTGTATACTAAATTTTGATACCCTTATGAATTAGATTTTAATCATAAAGTGCATTTATTCTAAACAATTTTGTGAAAGAGACATAATGCTATCTAATGTCTGCAAAATATTATTTTGCTAGCAGTGTTTCTAATATAATCCCTTATAAAAAAAACAAGACAAATTTTTAATTAAGAATTCTTTTAAGTATCACAGTCTTCAAAAGATCAATTTATTTAGAGGCAGTGTACTGTGCTAGGATCTAGTTAATGGCAGTTAATTACCCTTTCTCTAATTAATAATTTAGTTGATTATTTTTCTCAGTAGTTGGGTACTGCACTTTTATATTGTGATTAAATATTAAATTTTAGTAACAGCTTGAAGAGTTGGATGTCAGCCTGAATCCTAAACACCCACACATTCATTTACTTAACAGAAATAATATATATTACAGTCGGCGCCGCTTATTGTGATCACGGTTAATGTTATCATTCGGTTATTGTTATCGTTTCATTGAAAAACAAACACGGACGTATATTAATACATTGTAATTAGGCCGCTTATTGTAATCATCTGTTCGGTTATTATTATCATTTAATTTGCCATTCAAAATCATATGCGTCAACGTATACCAGCATAGACCAAGTAAAAATGTCTACAAAGTAGTGTAAACAGCACGTGCAACACACAATGACGCCCAATTCATAGAATGTTTATTTTTAGAATGACAGAAATAATTTATAACGGTTTCAGCATTTAGCACAGTTCTCAGAATGTCTCCCTTACTCTTTGTTTACGCAAACACCCTAGCCTCGCTTGAATCGACCTTAGTTGTTTGTTAACATTAGTTGATGTTACTACTGAACCATTTACAGTACAGTCCTACTGTATTTTTTAACAGTGAATTTTTATGAACGTTTATTACAGTATTTCAGTGTGATTTTACATAACTTATTTTTTAAAGATCTTTTTCTTTTGTTTTGTAGAGTTTAGTGTCACTTGAAGTTTCAAAGGACAGTATAGCAAGATGTCCGAATGTCAAAAGAAACGACACGATTTAAGTCTTAAACAAAAACTTGATATTCTAGATAGGTACAGTAAATTACCAAAAATGAGTCAAAGATACGCTGCTTCTCAACCTCTCTTATGTAAAATATTGAACAACAAAGAAAAAATCTTGTCATTATCAAAGTGTAATGCAAATGTTGATAACAAAAGACATCGTTCTGGGAAGGATCCGTAAGTGGAATAAGCTTTGAAATTGTGGTTTAAAAATGTTCGCGAAAAAGATGCTCGAGTTGACGGCCCACTAATGTGTCTAAACGCTGAGGATCTTGCCAAAAAAATAGGAAAACAGGATTTTAAAGCCACATATGGATGGTTCAATCGATGGAAGAAAGGGGAAAACATTGTTTACAAGAAAACGTGTGGTGAAAAAAGAAATGCTGATTTTGTTGGAGCTGAGGACTGGTTACAATACGAATGGCCAAAGATTTTGGCCGAGTATTCTCCTAGCTGCATATACAATGCAGATGAAACAGGACTTTATTATCATGCTTTACCCGAACATACTTACTTATTTAAAAATGAAATTGCTAACGGCTGTAAAATATGTAAACAAAGAATAACTGTTTTGTGTTGTGTTAACATGGTTGGTCATAAAGAAAAACTCTTAATTATCGGTAAATCTAAAAATCCACATTGTTTTCAAGGTATCAAAAAGCTACCGGTTGAATATCATTCAAACTCCAATGCTTGGATGACATCAAAAATTTTTAATGAATGGCTGAGTAAATGGGATACCAGCCTCAAACACAACATTGTCCTTCTACTAGACAACTGCACTGCACATAATGACATAAGCACTACGCTAAAACACATCAAAGTGATTTACCTTCTGGCCAATACTACATTAATTATTCAGCCATGTGATCAAGGCATAGTTAAAAATCTCAAAAGTTTTTATCGACGAGAGATGCGTGCTAGAATTATAGAAAATATGGATGAATTTCAAACCCTTACCTCAAATGAATTGGCTAAAAAAACTTCTCTACTCGATGCTATTCATCTGATAGCAAAATCTTGGAATGAAGTTTCTGAAAAAACTGTGAAAAATTGCTTTAGAAAAGGTGGGATTTTTGTTGAAGAAAATCAAGAGCAAGATACATCTGAGGAAGACTCTGAAGAGAACTTGAAGCCTTTCGATTTGTCCTTAAAAGAATATACTGAGTGGATGTAAGTTGACGATAGTATTGAAACAGGAGCGGAAATGACTGAAGACGATATTTGTAAGGTAGTTGCTTCAACATCAAAAGTTACTGAAGAAGAAGAAGATGATGACGAAAATGATAAATGTGTACCGCAAAGATCTAAGCAGGAAGTTCACCAAGCTCTTGAGATTCTAAGGCAGTTTGTTCAACAAAAAGCAGAAAATTTCAACAAACATTATGAATATGAACAATTTATAAACAATATTTTACGAGAAGACTACAGACAGTCAAATATAGAGGAATTCTTCGAGAAAAAGTAAATGTAAATTTGAAGTGTAAATAAGATTGAAGTGTTTTATAATGAAGTTGTATGTGTTAAAATGTTTTGATCAAGTGTTTTACGTAGTTCTATATATTTTTTTTCAATTATGCTAGATTCAGTGTTTTAAAAAAATCTACAGTGGAATAAAATAAACTGACATGAAATATGCCCACTAATTTTAACAAGTAGAAAACTAAGTTACAGAAATTCTACTACTGTACATAAAACTGTCAGGAATAGCATCAAAATTTGGTAAGTACAATTTAATTATAGTGTTACAGAATTAGAATTACTTAATGTAATGATAGGCTTACATATCGTTCAGAACAAACAGTTGTGGCCATGATACAGTGAGTTCAATGCAGTACGGCTGTAGACTACATCGTGATTAAGCGTTCGGTTATTGTTATCGTTCGGTTATTGTTATCAAATATGCTTCTGACAAATATGATCACAATAAGCGGCGCCGACTGTATTTCAAAATGACATTTAAATTTAATTTCAGCTTATTGAGTTTAGTAGTGGTTTTGTAATAAAATTAATATTTTTGTTGTTATTAAATTCCTTCTATTAGCTCACACTCTCATTATATACATCTTGTACAAATTTTTAATCTTTAATAAAATACATTTCTATTCATCCAGTCAAGCTCAAATACATTTTTTAAACCTATACTGGATGATAGGTTAATATAGTTTTCATAAAATATTTATTTAATAATTAAATAATACAAATTTTGGGAGTTTAGGTTGGATTCGATTTGAGTATCTTCGTGTTCGAAGTCTGGCTCTCTTTGGCACAGCTCCAACTTTCCCATAGCTAGTAATGTTCATCTCTAAGATATGTATGAGTTTTTCCTTTGCCCTAATCTGATTGTCGTTGAAACCTCCATTGCACACCTTAAATTGTTACCATGGTTATAACACAATATCATAAATAATACTCTAGGATTAAAAACGAATGAAAAGAATAAAATAAACAAACAAACTGGATTAACTGTATTGAACCTTTCTTCACAAACAGACAATGCGAAAGGAAAGTGAAAAGAAACTACAACACAATGCAAGCGATAAAAAAAGCGTATAAATAGTAACAAACAAAAATAATAGCCCAACACCATAGATAGAAAGGGAAATGGAAAATTCCAAGGAAATTCGCTTTCTATTTTGCCATTTAGTATTGCTATTCGACATGTGTATATTAATTGGAATTGTAAAATAAAGAGAAATTAAAATAAAATATTTCTTTGTTGATTGACATAGGAATAGACTTTAAAAACAATTTTTTATATTACTTGTTTTATAGTCATAATTGCTTAAATTAGTTAACATTCGCTTATATAAACTAACAGTTAATGTAAGTCAGTGGTTCCCAACAAAATAGTGTGGGGGACCCCCTACATTTACATGGGAATGCTGGGGACCCCCTAGGGGGTGTGGGGGGGGACCCCAGAAAATTTTTTAAAATCAAACACCTGAAAATGACATTTTGTACTATTCTGGTACCTAAAAGTAGGGGGTTTTCTATGTTAATTTTCTTGCAATAAAAAGTCAAAACAGGTAATATTTGCAAGAAGTATTTGAATTAGTATTAAAAATCAATGTAAATACAAGTAAAACGGCAAAGGAGTGACAAATTAGCTTTAAAATATTTATTAATCTTATTGTACATATAAAGAACCAAGTAAAAATTTTACATACAATAACAATACCATCGTCCCATTTAACATTTGGAGAAGGGCAAGAATGTCTATCTTCGATTTGTATCTCCAGTTCCTAATATTGACTACTAATGTGACAAGTTAAATCTCTTTTTTGACTTAATAAGTTCTGAGATGTTGGGTTGAATGCTTGATACTTTGACCCGAAAATCGTACTGCATATCGAGCCGGTTTCTGTATTTGTTTTTCATGAAGCGCATGGTAGAAAATGCTTGTTCACAACGATATGTTGTTACAAATGGAAGGAGTGTCTTGAGGGCTTTGCTGCTAAGGTCGTGATGACATTCATGGGCCATTAGCCAAAATTCAATGAGTTTTGTATCATCAAAGACATTTTTCATTGTCCCATTACTTGTTAAATCGACAAGTTCATCTTGTTCCTTATCTGTGAGAGTAGAAATGCTCTCAATATCCCGGCAAGTAAATGGATTTCTGACCCAATCATAATTGGAATCTAATTCTGGAAAATATTCTCCAAATGTAGCTGACAGACCTCGAAGATGTTCAGCTATTTCACCTATGAATTCTTGAGGTAAACTGACATCAGCTGATTCAATGAATTGTTGCAGAGTGGGAAAGTTTGTGGTGGAACCTTTCTCAATACGTGTTGCCCATATCTGACACGTTTTTATCATAGCACTAACTTTATCGTGGACTTGAAACATATCAACATTGTTTCCTTGTAGACTTTGATTTAAGATATTCATATGATCGAAAATATCAGCTAGGTAGGCTACTGTGCAAAGCTGCAAAAAGTCAGTGAGGAAACCCTCATATTGGCTTCCACTAAGAAAGACAAGAACCTCATCTCTAAGTTCAAAAAACCTGTTCAAAACTCTTCCACGTGAAAGCCAGCGGACTTCAGTGTGAACAAGGAGTTGGTCATGCTCACTTCCCATTTCCTTGCATAGCAATGAAAATAATCTAGATTGAAGGGGGCGAGTTTTGATCTAGTTAACCACTTTTACAACCTCATTGAATGTTTTTTGCATTGTTTCTGGTAACCTCTTTACTACTAGAGCTTCAAGATGAATAAAGCAATGTGTCCATTTTACGTTTGGCGCAACAACTTTGATACGAGCATGTAGCCCTGTTTTCTGACCAGACATTGCTTTTGCCCCGTCTGTAGACAAGCCAACACATTTACTCCAGGCAATGTTGTGTTTCTTAAAAAAATCGTTGAGTTCGTTAAAAATGGCTTCCGCAGTTGTGTGAAGTAATTCACATGACATGAGGAAGTCTTCATGTAATTGTTTTTCAAATATAAAGCGGACAAATACCAACATTATAGCTTTTTTTGATATGTCTGTACTTTCATCCAATTGCAGGGTAAACATATTACACTTAGATAGTTTTGAGAATAAATTATCCTCAATATTACTTGCCATATCGGAAATTCTCCGTTGTACTGTATTATTTGATAGGGGAACAGTACTCATAATTTTTGTAGCAGAATCACCTAACATTCTTTTACATAATATTACAGCTGCCGGCAAAATCAGCTCTTCGGCAATTGTGTGAGCTTTCCCAGACTTTGCCACAAGTTGGGAAACTTCGTATGATGCTATGGTTGCATTTTCACTTGAACTTATTCCAACACTTACTGACATTAATTTTTTGCTGTTTTTAAGTTCACCCAACTTAATTTTAAAAAACTCTGCAGACTTACTTTTACAGTCCGGATGCTTTGTTTCTAAATGGCGACGTAGTTTAGCAGGTTTCATGGCTTCATTAGAAAGTATTTCAAAACAAATAACACACTGTGGTTTAGGTTCATTTTCAGTCCCAGAATACGTGAATCCCAACGATAAATAATCACTATTGTATTTTCTTACTTTAGCCGAGACACTGTTTTTCGAGAGGTTATGTTCGTCTGACACTGACTGCACTTTCACTGGAATAATGTCATTGCCATCTTCTTTAACTTCCGATCTGTCCCTTTTTAAAGTGCCACACTTTAACCACTTATCCATGATTACTATCCCAAACAACACTCGTAGTATTACGACAAATAAACTTGTTATGTACAGTTTGTAACAAAACAAACACTTCTAATGACAATGTCAGCGCACTGGTGGCTAGTAGACAGACGACTAGACTAGACAGAGTAGACCCTAGCGCAAGCTCGCTGCAAGCGGCAGTCAGTGTAACTACATTTGTCAAACTCAAGGTCAATAGACGTCGTCAACGCGCTGTGAGTTTCCATACATAGCAATCACAGGCGCTGTCACACCATTTTGCGTTATGCGTGCCTGTGTTTGCATTACGCGGCAAGAAAAGTTTGTGGTCATTCTGCGGACCCCCTACGATGGCTTCGCGGACCCCCAGGGGTCCGCGGACCACCTGTTGGGAACCACTAATGTAAGTAAATAATTCTACTTAGAAGTTTATAAATTTATAGAAAATAAAACTTCTATAAGTTTTTAAATCTGCATAAAGCAGATTATTCGAAATACAGGTTTTGATTTGGGTTTGTACTGATCTTTTATAAGGTATGTTGGTGTGTTTTTGCCGTTCCACGTCGTTTCGTCGTTTACCATCTCGTCCAGAGGCATCAACTCCTCGCTCTCTATCTGCCTTGGCATCATACTCAGATACTGCTTTAACAATATCTTCATATTATTTTCATGATAGGGTGAGTGCTAAAGCAATTGTGTATAAAAGTATTGTTAAAACTAGTGATGGGTTGATTATCGATTCCAAAAGTCAATTCCACCGATTGTGGACACTAGAATGGGAATCGGGAAAGTCAATTCTAAATACCTCGTATCCAGCTAGGTCGGCGTTTATACTATTGGCGGAAAAATATCTGTCGCCGTTCTAACATAATGTTACATTTACATATCGGGCTGTAACATTATTTTAGGCAAAAATGTTACATATTACAGCAGCATCAGAAAACAAACCAAGATATTAGTTTAAATATAAAAATTTTTTAAAAAATTGTAAATTATAATTCTATGTACCGTAATATTGGTTGAGATATGATTTCCACAAGCCTTTTTTTATGAAAGCAGCTAACATTTAGAAATGTGCCGGGAAGTTGTGCAGAAGGTTAGAACTCGCTACATATACTCTATACATTCTAAACATCTCTTCTTCTAGGTTTGGTCTTCAAACCAAAAGCACGTTGCAAGATGGGGCATATCAAGAATAGATTTTGTTTTTAACAGTTTTAATTTAATTTAATTCAAATATGTAAAGAAGTGTCTAAAAGTTTCCTTTATTATTTTTTAAAAAACATTTCATCACTGATTATTCAACATCTGGCGAGCACCCTAGCCAACACGTATCCAAAATGAATAATGGCAAGGTCTGATCACGGAACCACGCTGTACAACATAAATTCCAGTTCCAAATAAGTTATTAATTTTATGTAAGGTGATTTGAAATCAAAATTTAACTCAAAATTTAACTGGGAACAGAAAAATAGTACAAGTTTTCATATTTTAATAATGCAGGAAGTTATGATTAATCCGTGGGATGCAATAACAAATTTTCAACTGTTAGATAAATTAATTTGAAATGTATTTTATTTCATATAGAAGCAATCTCTTTGTGGATATCATATGTCAATGCCATAAATACTAAAATAGTGAAAATATTTGTGTACATTCTTAAGATGTTAAACAAATGTAAAAACCAGATCTAAAACAGTGTAAACGTTTCAAATGTATTTTCTTTTTTTTATCTTTTGTGTAAATTTTGTATATTAAAATTTGATTTATTTTACTTTGAAATAATTGGTAAATTTATTGAATGCATCATTCTCAAGTTCAATTTAGCTCGACTTTGCAGGTCACTTTATGAATTATGTAACAGATAACTGCAATATTCAACACCTAAAATCATTAAGAATTTATTTAAGAGTGTTACAGGGCGGTAAAATATCTGTTGACGCTCTAATATAATGTCATGTTTACACATCAAGGGGGGTAAAATATCTGTCACAGGTCTAGTGTAATGTCGTCTTTACACAGTGGGCAGTTTAATATTTGTTGCCGCTCTAACATAATATAGCATTAGTGCATAACCGTGGTTGTAACGCTGGCACTATAACAACTTTTTTTAAACGTTATCTCTTTTAAAATATTTAAAAAAACATTTTCCTTTTTTCTATTGTGTCAGTAGTTGTGTTATTTGGAATCGGGTATCAATTTCTTGGATTTGGAATAGGTAAAATTTTGGAATCGATCCATCACTACTTAAAACCTTAAAATATATAGCCCTCGATTTGACTATTAATCACTTTCATAATGATATAAATATTATAACTCCAAAATTAATTTTATAATGTTTGAATTTTGTTGTAAAGAAAAATGTGAAGAGAAAATTGATAGAGGAAAGGTGAAAGATAAAATTTGACTTTCAAGTGATAACACAGTCACACCTTTCATAAAGTGACTGAAGTTATTATTCAGTAAAAATTATGGGCTTGGAAAAACATTTTTTACATGAATCTCATTTTTCTAAAATCTGATGCATTTTTCTGTCAAAGGCAAATGGAGTTCAATCTAGGTCAAGAGTGGGTAGAGGGCTCACCAGAAACCCTGGCCGCAGTAAAGGCGTTGTTGTCATTTATGATGCTTCTTCATTGTTCCTTTTGCACCGAGAGTTAGCAGAAAAATATGTGTTAGTAAAACATTAACTTAACGAATTACTATGAATAACAACAAATAATAAAATTAATTATTTTTGAAAGTAGATAGAGTTATTGTTGAAGAATTAACATTTAACATATTTATATTATTGTTTATTACCAATTAAAATGAGATTCCTTATGTACTTGTCTTTATTTCATAGAGAGAAAGAATTTAGTTTTTCTAATTTTTGACTTCATCTATTTATTTTCTAAAAGCGATAAAAATTTTCTTTTTTTTGCTATTTATTAATTCCACATTGGAAAAAATTACCTTGGCAATAACAATATAATGTTAATCTGGTGACCATTGAGTGTAAATTTTGGAAACTTTTCAAAAATTTAATCTGATTGTTGATGAGAGGTGGATATTTGTTTTGCTTGGTTTTTACAGAATATCAAGGACCTTTCTTGTTCACAATGTAATCCTCTTTCCATTGTCTAAGATTAATTGTATGTATGAAATCTTTGCTTAGTACAAATGTTTGTTTTAACTAAAGTAAATTCTAAATTACGATTTTTTTTGTAAGTAAATAAACTAAAATTTTATATAATTTATAATTCATGTTGTTTAATTAGCTTTTTTTCAATTAGTTCTATTAGTTCCACTCTTCTTACATATGTTTTTTTCACATTTTCAGTCGTTAATAAAATATTTTTTATTCGTACATTTAAGTTTAAATACATTATTTTAAACTTTTAATGGATGACAATTGATGTTAACATAGTTTTTCAAATACTAATTCATTAATTAAACTTAATAATTAATTAATTTTAGTTTTATATGACAGGAAAACATTTTGGCTTAAAATATCTGATAACATACGATTTCATAAAACAGCTGATTTTATGTTATAGGTTATTTTGTAGAACAGCTGTTTTATTGCTTAGGTTATGTTACTTTATTTATATCAATTATAATTAATTAATAAAATGTAACTGAAGTAAAGTTTGTCTTTGTTAAACTAAGTAGGAATAGGCTTTAAAATTTTTTGTTTATGGATATATATATACATTGTTTGTTGCTTTTGGTTTAGCTTTGACTGGAGGGATGTACCCGGGATGTGTCATCGTAATTCATCCGTTGCAGCAACAATGGGCCGTAAAGATTTGGTACAAGCCTGGACAATTGCTGCATTGGCTGCAACTCCTTCCACTCATTCTGTTAATGATCTAGATGAAGACTTTCCATGGGGTGCTCATCCTTTTGCTAAAGACATGATTCAATCATTGTAAGTGTACAAGTAGAAGTCATATTTATAGGGAAAATAACAGTACTGACTTATCAGCTTTATATCATTTTTGTATAAACATTGTCTACATTTGAGTGCGCTCTTGAGCATTTTTGAATATTAAAACATTGTTCTTTGTTGATACGTTACGGAATGTTCCCATTCAAAACTTTAACTGCACTCTTACAGTATCAAAAATCTATACTGTATTGTTTGCTCAAGCTTTGAGTTAGTTGTTATATAATGTTAGCACTCCCCCACCTAATGTGCATCAATATTCCTAACGGTAACAAACATTATTACAGTAAACTCCCGATTATCCGTGGAATAGGGTGGCCCGGCAACGCCGGATAACGAATTCCCCGGATAATCCGCTATGAACAAAGAATACGCAAAATGATCGATAATCGATTATTATACCATAAGTTACACAAATAATTACCCCGGTTAATGCAATTCACAAATAATCTTCAGAGGACAAAATAAATACAGAAAATAATTTAAAATGTTGATGTATTTGACGGATTATAACATGTTCATTTATATGTCTAACTACTTACAATACGTACATAAGTATATGTCAAAAGTAAGTATGTATGTACATATGTAATTTCCTTTACACATAATACTTTCACTTTTTAACAAAAAAATCTGTCACTTTCGTCTGTTTTTTTGTGAGCATTGATTTAGCTTTAGTGTGCGATCTAAGTTTCTTGAGAACCATTCTGTCGCACAGTGTCTACTTGTGCCACGTATGTCACAAAGCCATAAAGATCGATAATGTATATGACAGACATAGATAATGCATATGTCACGTCCTAGACTATTTATAGCCGAGATTATCTGACATTTGTTTACAGTCTTATGATACACATTAGGTTTTCGGGCGTCCAAGCATTTTGTCATTGTCTCTTATATACAGTAGTCTGCTCGCCCCTTTTATTTCGCTGGCCCGCTTTGGGATGTTTCCCTTTCAATGTAAAAATTAGTACGTACATATTTACATATCTATTTCCTTCATCTTAACTTGTATTAAGCCTTATATGTATTTACGTCGTAATTCATCGTTTGGAAATTTAAACACAAGAATCTGATTGGAATAAAAATTGGATATTTGTAAAACAATGAAAGACCCCGGATAATCCGCAAACCGGTTAATCCGCCCACGGATAATCGGAAGTTTACTGTATATAAGAATTACATCTTATATATCTTAATCATGTACATAATGAAATGTGTAGACCAGTTGAGCATAAATTTATTATGTAAATGTTATGTACCTAAGATGGACATAGACCTATTACTTTTGAAAATATCAATCTCTGTTATTAGTTATAAAATTGTTGGTTATAAGCTTATATTTCATACTATTACTTTACTAATTTAGCATCCAGTTACTAAAATTTTAATCTAAAAACAATACATTAATTACAACAAATTATAGATGGTACTAATAATAAATAGTTGGCAATAATCTCTGTATGATTTCAAACAACTTTTTTATATGTTTTGAGGTTAGTTTGCATAGCAGTTGTTTTAATGCTTAGGTTATATTAATTTATTCTTCATTATTAAACAATTTTTTTCTATTGTTTGATAATCGATGTAAGTTTTGGTTCCTACTCTTGGTTACTAAAAACCCTTTAGGAAAGTGAAATAGTAGACCATTATGTTTAATTTATTTTTATCAAGGTAAACTGTTATTAGCCATGAGTTATTAAAAATATTAATATTTTAAATAAAATATTAATTACAAATTTAATGAATTAAATACAATTATAAATAAATATATATTCTACATTTTAATGTAGAATATTTGAATGTAACCTACAGTTTTTAGTCCCCTGTTATACAGTGTCGAGAACCAAAGATCTATAACTTGCAGTTTTTGTGCTGTATGTCTTGAGTTTTTCTTTAAATTACTATTTTTTGTATCACTTGACAGAAAAACCACTACTTACTGATATTTTTCAGCAGACCGGTTTCACACTAGATCCAGTGAATTGTTCAATGCTGTGAGCCACAAACAAGACTCCAACAAGTTGTTAATTTTAATTTTGAAAATATCCTATAAATTTTACTACCTAGATTTTAAAATTTGGGGTAAAGTCACGACAGGTAATAGCAAGTATAACATAAATACTAACTAAACTAAACTAGAACAGATATTAATGATCACAAAAGTGAGACAAATTTTGAGTTTCTGGGGAACAAAAATTAAAGGAAAAGGTGTAATATATTAAAGTATTATGAAATTAATATATTGTGTATCGTGTTTTCTACCATTTTTTAGAATTATCACACTAAATTTATTGATGCACTTTGGAGAACTGTCATCAATCAGAATGTACTGTTTTAGAAAGTTCAGTTACTTTTGGTTGGTGGAGGTTTTGAAAAATGTATTGACAAGATTTAATTATAGAAATAAAATATAATGAGGAAAGAGGTAATAGTACAATTAAACCAATCACCCACTATCACAATACAATATATAATCAATAACTTAATTAACAGATCTGCCATGTTAAATGCATTTGGAAATTTTGGTCAGTAAGTCATCATCATCAAGAGTATAACTACTAAGATGTTACAATACCACCTCAAACTCTAAACCAAACTATTGGTTAAACTTTTTTGTATTAAGTTGGCAAAAATCCACTTCTTACTGAATTTGTAGTGGTTTTAAAATCAGTAAGTAGTGGTTTTGGCCAAGTTAATACAAAAAAAGTGTAATTTATACAAAAATCTCAAGATGTACAACACAAAAACTGCAAGTTCTAATCTATTGGTTTTTGGTTGCATACTTTTATTATTCTAGTTATTGATCGTATCTTATAACGTGATATTTAGTGTTTGGTTAATTGGTTCAATTAATATTTAATTATGACAATGTTAGGAATCTCTTGGAAATAAACACATATAAAAACTTAACACACTACACACTATTGAAATATTTCGATCATAAATGATCTTCATCAATAATTTTTGATCGAAAATTATCAATAGTGTGTTAAGTTTTTGTATGTGTTTATTTCCAAAAGATTGCAGTTTTGGACTATTGCCATTAGGTAAGTCTGTCAGTCTCCTATCTAGTCCAAAAATTCCTAAATAAGCTTCAAGCTCTGCTAGAACTAACCTAAATATATATATATATATATATATATATATATATATATATATATATATATATATATATGTTTATATATTTTTTAGGTTAGTTTTGGTTGGTAAAGATTATTTAGATTTTTTGGACTAGGAGACTGACAGACTTACCTTGGTAAGAGTCCACACTGTAGTCTTGAAATAGAAACACATAAAAGCACTAAAACAATGATATATTTCAACCACACAGTGGTCTTTATCAATCGAAGAGAAAACACAAAAAGAAATATGAGAGAATGAAATAAAATAAATATAAGTTGTAATCACAGATTGTGTAGAGTAGAAATCAGATGACACAGATGCACAGATTAAAGATATATATATATAAATTGTTTCCATGAGCATATGAGTGATTATAGTTTATATAAGTCTGTCAGAGGAAAAGAGATAAGGTTATTGGGGAGAAAAAAAAAAAAAAAAAAAAAAAAAAAAAAAAAAAAAAAAAAGAAAAAAAAAATTGATTTATCTGATGTTGAGGTTAGGGGATTCTCTGGACTTGGTATACCACTGGTATGATAGTTCCCACCTTCTCAGTTCTGAGGGATTGCAATCAGGGGGGAGTGATTTAATTATTTTTGTGGTATAGCAGTCATCAAAAGTTGCGATGTGACTCGCAGCATGTTGAGCTGTTGTTCTATCCATATTCATAATTTTAACATCATGTCTGTGGCCATTCATTCTGATATTCAGACCATCCGTGGTCAGGCCTATGTACTGTGCTGAGCAAAGTTTACATTGTAGCTGGTATATGACATTTTTCGATGTACAATTATGATGACCCTGTATTTTGAAGACCATTTTTGTTGTTTGGCTGTTGAAACTATTTGCTGAGGGGTGTATTGGACACGTCTTGCATCTAGGTCTATTGCATGGGAAGGAGCCTATTTGCCTGCATGGGAGCCTGCATGGGCTCCTTCCCATGCAATAGACCTAGATGCAAGACGTGTCCAATACACCCCTCAGCAAATAGTTTCAACAGCCAAACAACAAAAATGGTCTTCAAAATACAGGGTCATCATAATTGTACATCGAAAAATGTCATATACCAGCTACAATGTAAACTTTACTCAGCACAGTACATAGGCCTGACCACGGATGGTCTGGATATCAGAATGAATGGCCACAGACATGATGTTAAAATTATGAATATGGATAGACCAACAGCTCAACATGCTGCGAGTCACAACATCGCAACTTTTGATGACTGCTATACCACAAAAATAATTAAATCACTCCCCCCTGATTGCAATCCCTCAGAACTGAGAAGGTGGGAACTATCATACCAGTGGTATACCAAGTCCAGAGAATCCCCTAACCTCAACATCAGATAAATCAATTTTTTTTTTTTTTTTTTTTTTTTTTTTTTTTTTTCTCCCCAATAACCTTATCTCTTTTCCTCTGACAGACTTATATAAACTATAATCACTCATATGCTCATGGAAACAATTTATATATATATATCTTTAATCTGTGCATCTGTGTCATCTGATTTCTACTCTACACAATCTGTGATTACAACTTATATTTATTTTATTTCATTCTCTCATATTTCTTTTTGTGTTTTCTCTTCGATTGATAAAGACCACTGTGTGGTTGAAATATATCATTGTTTTAGTGCTTTTATGTGTTTCTATTTCAAGACTACAGTGTGGACTCTTACCAAGGTAAGTCTGTCAGTCTCCTAGTCCAAAAAATCTATATATATATATATATATATATATATATATATATTGTAACATTTATAGAATGGGCTATATAATGTTCTTTAAGAATTGGAAAAATAAATTAGAAATAACTCACACAAAATTTAAAAAGAAATTCATTAAAAGATTGATTAGATTAAATAGAAACTAATTTTAGGTAAAAGCCTAGAAAGGTTATAAAACGGTTGTAACATATAAACAAGATATTTGAACTGTAATTGCATAAAGAAATTTGTTGTATCAAAATGAATTAAAACAAGATAATCTAATAATAGTTATGTGTAAACAAATTTGTAAACTGTAGTAACATAGGGCATAAACAATTGCTGGAGAGATGTAAGGTAAAAAAAACGCGATTGTAAACAAAAAATTGAAAGGTTATGTTTGGAAAAGTCCAGTCAAAACACACACATTTCGGAATTATTACAAAAGTAAAACACAAAGACACTTCACACACTAATAATAGTAATTAAATAAACACTGGAAGGTTTGTTAAGGATCGGAAAATTGAAACAGTATGTTAACCAAATTAAAACGGTGAAAATAGTTCGTTGACATTAACAGATGTGAAAGTAAAGAAATAGGTCAAGTGTACAGTCGACTCTAGTGGGAAGGAACGGAACTTCGTTAAATTAAAGCATATGATTTCTTTTTGAAGAAGGAGGCCGCCATATTTGTAACATTTTAAAAGAAAAACGAAGCGTCAGTTTAGTCAGAGATAGCGTGGGTGACGCTACGAGATGGGACCTGCCATGACCAGTCAAAATTCCTTTTAAAAAAAGCCGTCAAAATTATACAGATTTGTGAAGAAACTTGGAAATTTTAAATAAGGAGAAGTGAATTTAAAGATAAAGTACAGTGGTAATATAATTTGAAGGAACTAAAACGAATTTAAGTGTGTAAAAAGTGAAATTTGAAGAGAACGGAATCTTACGTAAGCGACCTGCAGAATTTCGATATTTGATAAGTTAAGTAAATTAGCGCTATAAAAAATAAACTTTAGTGGACTCTTAGGATAATAGGGAAGTTTAATTTTGTACATTAGAATATCTTGTGATTAATAGTAATAAGATCATAATCCAGTTCAAATAGTTTCGCCTTTTTGCTTATTCCAAATTAAAGTTTTTCCATCAGGAAAATATTTATTAAATCTAATTTCAAAATTTAATATTGTTTTTCAAAATTTATTTAATTAACCAAAGAATTAAAAAATATAGCCCATGCTATAAACCCCGAGATAGTAAGAGATCTTAAAATTAGCCTAGGGTATATGAAAATTTGTAACTAAAAATCAAAGAAAGTGAGTTTAGTATATTGTGTTAAAATTTGTTAAGTTTATTTTTGTTCTGTGTATTGTTTTAATGTTAAAAGAAAAAATTGTGATAATAAAGAATTATGAATTGTTCCTGAGTGAGTTTTTTGGTTTAAATAGAAATTTGATATCATCAATAAAATAAATATTTAATAGAAAAAAAAAAATAATTGTAAAGCGTTTTATAAATACTTTACATTTGGCACACCAACGTGGGGTACGATTATTAGAAATAAATAATTATAATAAAGAATTTTAAATTATTCAGGAGTTTGTGTTTTAACTAGAAATAAAATATCTTCATTTAAATAAAATATTTAATAATATAAACCCCGTTGTATTGCGTCTTAAGGAAATTATGTTATAATTGGCGCGACATTGTGGGAGCTCGATATAATAAGAGATAAAGTTTATTTAGAGAGATTTTGAAATAAAATTAATTTAGAACTTTTTAAATGAAAAACATTTGAACTGGAAATAGATTTAGAAATAATTTTGTAAAATTAAACACTGAGTTGAATAGAGTCAAGGCTAGGTTTATAGTATATAGATAAAATGTTTATTTGTGGATAATAAGTTTACTAATAGCTAAAAAAAAAAGAAAAAATATGTCTGATGAAAGGGAATCGTACAATTTGCGGGGAGATAAAGCATAAAAAGCAGGAAAAAGGGACAAGTTTGGAAATGGAAGGCACAGATATGCCAATAGGAAACATTGAGGTAGAAGAAGCTAGGGGACTACCACCTATGCAAACCCAACAAAAAAAACGGGGAAATGATGAGAATGAAGATTTGAGGGAAATGATGAGAACTCTAATAAAAATTAATGCAAACTTCTTAAAAGAAATGAAGGAGGAGTCGAAATCCATAAAAGAGGAAATTAGGGAGGAAAATAGGAAAATGATAGAGGATAGGAGGCGACAGTGGAGGACAGAGAATAATACTGTAATAGAGGATGTGAGAAGAGACTTAGAGGAGAAAGAAAGAGAATTAGAGGAGAAGATTAAGACAAATTTTGAGGAGACAAAAGAAATAATAGCTGATGAAATAGAAATTAATAAGAATTAAAATAATAAGAAATAGAGATCTTAAAATTAGCCTAGGGTATATGAAAATTTGTAACTAAAAATCAAAGAAAGTGAGTTTAGTATATTGTGTTAAAATTTGTTAAGTTTATTTTTGTTCTGTGTATTGTTTTAATGTTAAAAGAAAAAATTGTGATAATAAAGAATTATGAATTGTTCCTGAGTGAGTTTTTTGGTTTAAATAGAAATTTGATACCATCATTCAAACATTCATTAAATAGTAAAACCCAGTTGTATTGCGTAACAGAATAATCTTTATAATATATATATATATATATATATATATATATATATATATATATGAAGTTGATAAATTACTATTGCAAATACTTTTATCCACCACTAAGTGCAATAATTTTACCTTGTTGTGATGAGGCACCTTTCGGTCACTTGACCATTGTTGAATCACTGATTATTTTTCTGGTGTCAATGTTCGGTCCGTGATGTTGGTATTTGTTGACGTTACACGCATTTTTTTTTGTTACGTCAACAAATGCCAACATCACTGACCGAACATATACACCAGAAAAATAATCAGTAATTCGACAATGGTCAAGTGACCGAAAGGTGCCTCATCACAACAAGGTAAAATTATTGCACTTAGTGGTGGATAAAAGTATTTACAATAGTAATTTATCAACTTCATAAAGTCAGTGCAACAAAAAAATAATGGACAACGTAAAATATCAATATATATATATATATATATATATATATATATATATATATATATATATATATATATATATATTGCTTTACCAACCCAAAACTAACCTATATATATATATATATATATATATATATATATATATATATTCTTGATATTTAACATTATCCATTGTTTTTCCGTTGCACTGACTTTATGAAGTTCATATATATATATATATTACGTTATCCATTGTTTTTCCGTTATGACGTCAACAATTACCAACACGACGGACCGAACATCCGCACCAGAAAAATTAAGAAAAAGTAATCAGTGATTCGACAATGGTAAAGTGACCAAAAGGCGCCTCATCACTCAAGGATATATATATATATATATATATATATATATATATATATATATATATATATATATATATCATCATACTGTTACAATTCTTAATATACTAATCATCACTTCTGTTAGGAATATTTGTATATATTCCAGTACACTTTTCTACCTAACTTTACAATATTTTCCTTTGTAGACACATTTCAGAATTACTTCAAAACTTGAATAGTAATGTTTGCCCAAATCTTGAGTTTTTCTTTATGTACTGTTAGCCACGCCCTTGCAGACCTCATTCCCTACTGGTACACACCTACTCTTGACTCCTTGCATTTAGCTAATCACTAATTTTAAACTTTGAATAATAACATCTGACTGTGTATTTATCTGTTCCTTCATTTCATTTTATTTCTTTAATTCTGGCTTATAAATTTCCAAATTTTCTAAAATATTAAAATTTCTTCCTTTATCAACATAATGTAAAATGTTCATTGTATTTTTCATTTCTTTCGGTGTATGGTTCTCTTTTAATCAATATGTATCGTAATTCAAATAATTTTTCTCATTATTAATGAGGTAAATGTGAGAAATCAAAGAGTAGGTGTGAAGCAATAGGAAGGAAAATCTGGAAGTGGTGGGAAGCCCGAACAGTATATGAAGACAAACTCAAAATTTGGGCAAATAGTACTATTAAAGTTTTCAAAATAGAATCATTCTAAATCACATCAATAAAGGAAAATATTGTAATTTTAGAAAAGGCTGAAAAATGTACTCGAATATATATTGTTACAATGTTTACAGTGGTATTATTGTTTAAAATAGAAATATTTAAAGAATTAAACTAGAATGTATGGATGAATTGTTTTGTCTGTAGTAAGACCATACCGATTATATGGCTGTTGCTATTATATTTAATTGTCCATTTTTCCAAATTTGATTTTGTTGATTCTCGTAAACATATTGGTTTCGTAAACTACACCCTGCTACTTTTTTATTCCAATCTCAGATGTTATCCTTTTAAAATCTCCTATGTTTATAGAATAAGGAAGACCTGAATTGGGAGAGTTCTAATAAATATGGTTGGAGTTCTAAAATAGTTTTGTCTTAGAGTAATTAAAAATAAACAAAAACTTTAAGTTCATAACTCAGTATTTTTTTTCCAATTAATAACGGTTTATAACGTAATTTAAGAATGATCTTTCATAAGGTGATGAAGTAGAATGTTTGATAAGGTAATTTGATGATGATTTTTATATTTTTATAGAATTAGTCACTATGCCAAACATTATGATATTCAAATGGCAGCCATGTTATGTTGTGCTTTTGGCTCTCGCCCTGAACAGCAAGATGATTTCAAACTCAAAGCTCTCAGTAAATCTACCAACATTACAGTAAGTAAAAACTAATATGTTTGATTTTATTGTGTATCAATTTTGATTAGAATTGGATGAATTTTTCAGTTTTCTAGAGCATTATAGACAAACTATGTGTACTATTCATATTTAGTTATGTCACAGACACAAATTTTATATGTAATCTAATAAAGAATTTTCACTTAGTTTTTCTTTAGTTCATGGATGAACTATCATAGTTAGTAAAACAATGTATTACTGTGTACAATAATTTATTTAAAATAATAACCAGGACGAATATAGTAAGAAAACTTTTAAAAACCACATACATGCAAATTTAAGTACATATAATTGAATTGGTAGAGATATTCAAATATTTTTTTGGTTGTTTGTTTTCTAATATCCATGAAGGGGTAAATTTATTAATTTTTTTTTGCGAATACAAAAGATAAATCTCAATTTATCAATAAACAACATCTTTTAAACTCTGTTTCCAAGGATATTTAACCCTAAGACAAATTCTGTGTAACAGTAACACAGCTCATTGAGGTCATTCTCTGGGTATCAGCTGGTGCATAAAACATTTTGATTGTTTTTCTTGTACCATAATAGTAAATTGTATTTATTTAACTTTATACATTCTCAAAATTCCGAGTCCCGATATTTTGAGCTTCCATATAATTTGAGCCTATTTCTATCTCAGCGTATTTTATCTATTTGAAATGAGGTGTTCAAGAATTGTTATAGCCATAAAGAAAATAAATTAGGCGTTCAAAAAATATTTCTATCAATACGTCATGCAAAGGAAATGAGTCAGGCTTCCAAGAAATGTTTATATCATTACGGTATTTTTCTTCCTCTCCATTCTGTTGTTATGATGTCGCTCATGCTCCTCTTATGTTGTGTTTGAATATCTATATCAGTTATATTTAGATGACAGAAGGTCAATGGGCCATAAATCTTTCTTTATTTATGCTGTAAGTTTTGACAGTCAACAAATATCCCTGCACAAATGTCTAGTCTTGTTCATGACATATCAGAAAATTTACTCTCTTAAAACAAACAGAACAATTAAACAATGACGACACTCATGATTAGCTGGAATGGTCTTTATTCCTGCTGTTAATAAATCCAGTTCGGCCTGTTGCCACATTGATCTGGATATGAGGGGTTTTACTGTATTAGGGTTCATTAGAAATCCTATTTTTTCTAATGCTCAGAAACTTTTTCCATGTAATCCGAGGGGGTCTTGGTCTTATTCAGCCTGAATTATCGAGACTAGTGTATTTATTTACCTCTATATTTGTTTTGTAGTTGGTTGACTTTTTTACTTTTGACAACAGGTTCCCTTTTCAGGATTGTTAGTCTTTCAATTATTTATATCAATCTAAAAAACATCATTTACATAATCTATTATATTTTTAACAAATAACTGCGTCCAATTTTTTTTCTAAGTAAAGTATGATCATTATAAAATATGGTATACTCTAGTTTTTTGTACAAAATAAATAATATGGGGAACATTTTCCAATATTTTCTAAAAAAACGTTATATATTTCATAGGAGCCTACATAACCTCAGTATTAATAAGGAAACATAACTGTAAACAAGACATTGAATGAAATGCTGACAGAAAAATAGTAATAACTGAAACTCAAATATCTAACATCACAGATGTTATAAATTGTTCCTGCATGTTTTATTCACAAGTATTTGATACTCATTTTACATTTGTAATTACAGTAGGCAATTTTTTTTACTCATGCCTTCGGGACCAAAGCAAAAAACTGATTTTTCATTCTTAGCAAAAAAATAATTATCATGCCAATAATTGATACAAGTTTGATTGGTGGGTTGACAGGTGAGGTGTGTAATTACTATTATGATAAAGTATATTGGTAGTACTGAGCTCACTCGTCAGTTGTCAACCTCAATTATTGTTTCTGTGCTCTTATCTTTTCACTTGGTGAAGTCATGTCTGTGGCCATGCGTGGAACCATGAACATAGACAGGCCAACCGCTCAACATGCTGCTAGTTACAACATCATATCTTTCAATGATTATCACACCACCAAAATAAGTAAGGCCCTCCCCCCTGATTGCAACCATTCAGAATTGAGGAGATGGGAGTTGTCATCCCAGTGGTACACCAAATCTAGAGAACCTCCTAACCTCAACATCAGATAAAACTTTTTTTACCTTCCCCCTAACTTCTACCATTTTTAACAACTCCATTTACCTTCCTTCTGACAGACTATTAATATCTAGTTTCAAATAATCAATATTTATATAAATCACTTATAGTACTATATCATAAACTATAAATCTGTGACATTTGGATATTTATACACATCTGTGGTTCACTTCAGTCTTTTCTTTTTCTCTTTTTTGATTGACAAAGATCATTGTGTGATTGAAATATTTCAATATTGTGATAAGTTTTTATATGTGTCTATTTATTTATTTCCAAGAGATTGCAGTTTTGGACTATTGCCACTAGGTAAGTTTGTCAGTCTCCTATCTAGTCCAAAAATTCCTAAATAAGCTTTGAGCTCTGCTAGAAATAACCTGATATATATATATATATATATATATATATATATATATATATATATATAATATATATATATATATATATATATATATTACGTTATCCATTGTTTTTCCGATAGTAATATATTAACTTCATATATATATATATATATATATATATATATATATATATATATATATATATATTTATTTATTTATATATATATTCTGATACATATTCCTTTACGGATGGAAAAATGTGATGAATAAGTTATGATGGTGAATATGATGATAGTTATAATCTGGAGTACATCTGTTCATTCTGCAGTGCATAAAATCGCAGTTCCGAAGTTTCGCTAGAATCTCATCCGGCATTTACCTCGTAATTTCACTTTGTCCATTATTTTTCTGTTGCACTGACTTTATGAAGTTATTATTATTAATTGTAAACAATTTTTGCACTTAGTGGTAAAAAACATTGTTTACAATTAATAATAATAACTTAATATATATATATAAAGAACTAAGTCAAAATACAAATACAAGAATTATAATTGAATTTACAATTAAAAGCTTTTCATTAGCTAACAGTACCAACCCGGCAAGCTGGCCTGAGCAACCGGGCGGGTCCACAGGTGGCGGATAGTGGGACGGCCTACAGAAATGTAGGTTACCTGTGAATAAGGATTCCGGAAGGTTTCTGAATATGCAGGCCTGGACCAAGGCTATGGTTCAAAGGTGAGGAATTATCCCTCCTCGTCAGTCAACCGGTTGGGCGTGGTAGAAATAACCGTGTGCTCTGACCGAGGAGACTGGGGTAGTTGGGAATTAAGTCCTCACAATGCTACTCTCACCTCCCGGGTGAACCAAGGGCAATGCGACAGTGAAGTATGGGCGGGAAACTACCCAAACGACACAGTTGTAAAAAAGAGAGTAAAGCAGGCTGTTCATCTGAGCAGTTAATAATGTCCTGAACTTGGGGTGTGCTTCAAGGTCAGTGACTGAATACCCAATCCAAGGTGGAAGGCATCGTGCCGAAGGATGAATGGCTGCAGGGTATAAAATGCAGTCCCAAACGATCCCCTTGAGGAACCAGACAAAACCTCATTGTATGTTGTCTTGCCAGGGCAGTGGGGGCTCTGCTCTGGTTGACCGTTATTTCCCCCATACTCGTGGGACTTTAATGGACCAAGTAAGTAAAAGAATTGATTTCGAGACTGCACAGACAGTGGGAGCCAATGAGACGGCAAACCGTGAGTCTGTAGCAGATGTGTCAACGGCAACCATCACTGGGGGTGCGGGGGCGGCTGTCAAGCTGCCGACTGCAGAAACCGGTGAAGTGGCTGTAGAGTTGAGCACGATGTCTAGTCCTGGGGCTGCTCTGCGGACCCAGGCGACTGCAAATGAAGCAGAACAATGATCAAGATCCTCCAAGTGAACCTACAGCATAGCAGGGCGGCGAGTGCTGTCGTGTGTAGGATGCTGGACAGGGGAGAGGTGGACTTGGGTCTCATCCAGGAGCCATGGATTTCTGGAGGACGAATATGCGGGCTGGCGACATCTGGAGGTAAGTTGTTGTACGATAAGGACTCCGGTGTTCCGAGGACGTGTATCCTGGTTAGGAGGGGGTTGAGTGCTTTTGTACTAACGGACTTCTGCTGCAGGGACTTAATAGCAGTGACGGTGGAGCTGCGGGCGGAGGGGAGGATGAAGAGGCTGAACCTTGCCACGGCATATCTCCCCTTTGACTACGCGAGGGCTCTACCAACACAAGAGCTGAGGAGGCTGGTCGAGCACTGCGGGGCTGTGGATGAGGAGCTGCTGGTGGGGATGGATGCTAACTCCCATCACACTTCTTGGGGAAGTACAGGTACCAACACTAGAGGTGAGGAACTTTTAGCTTATCTTAGCTCTAAGAATTTACTAGTCTTAAATCAGGGGGAAGAGCCGACGTTTGTCACTAGGGCCAGACAGGAGGTCCTGGACATTACGGCGGCATCGAACCAGACGGCTAGGTATGTACTAAACTGGCATGTGTCGGATGAACCATCTTCTTCTGACCACAGACATATTAGGTATGATATCTCTCTAAATCCAGCCATGCTTCGGCCAACCAGGGATCCAAGAAGAACAGACTGGGACTCCTACAGGAGGGACCTGGGAGTTCGGATTGAGGAGGCTGGATTGGAGTATGGTGGGAAGAGAGAGCTAGAAGACTCTGCCGCATTGGTTGGCGAGGCTATAGTAGAATCCTTTACTGATAACTGCCCTCTTAGTGAGGGGAGAAAAGTAGGGGATCCGTCATGGTGGAGCAAGAAGCTAGCCAAACTTCGGAAGACCACCAGGAGACTCTTTAATAGAGCAAAAAAGAACGGGGAGTGGGACCAGTATAGGAAAACATTAACCGAATACAACAGGGCAATTAGAGAAGCACGCAGGAAGTCCTGGAAGGAGTTTTGTCAAGAGATTGACAAAACTCGGGAAGGGGCACGACTGCATAAAGTGCTATCTAAGGACCCAGTTAACCCGGTGGGGATGCTAAGAACCCCACTGGGAAATATAACAAAAACTGCAGGGGAAACTGTGGAAGAATTAATCAGAACACATTTCCCTTCCAGTACCCTGAGGAAACTTGGGGGAGCAGACACTGAACCAGTTGCCAAACTCTCCACAAGACGTGGTAAGAGGGAGGACTGGGAAGTGGCAAGGAGGATAGTAACTCCACAAAGGGTAAGATGGGCTATTGGCACATTTAAACCCTACAAATCTCCAGGTCCAGATGGGATCTATCCTGTGCTGCTGCAGCAGGGAATGGATTTGCTGGTACTGGTACTTACTAAATTATACAGGCTAAGCATTGCTTTAGGGCATGTGCCGGCAGCCTGGAAAGCTAGTAAGGTGGTCTTTATACCTAAGCCCACCGGTAACCAATCGGAAGGGAAAGGATACAGACCTATTACACTCATGTCCTTTGTTCTTAAGGGACTTGAAAAACTGGTTGATAGGCATATTAGGGGGGGTGCTTTGGCCATAAAACCACTGCATTGGAACCAGTATGCTTATCAACCGGGGAAATCCTGCGAGGGAGCTCTCCATCAAGTGGTTGGTAGGATTGAGCAAATGATCGCCAAGAAAGGTTGTGCCATAGGTGCCTTCCTCGACATTGAAGGGGCTTTCAATAACCCCTCAGTGGAGACGATGGTAAGTGGTGCAAGACGTCATGGAGTGGATGCAACCACTTGTGGTTGGATAAGTTCCATGTTAACAAACAGAAGCATTTCTGTAGAGGTGGCAGGGGAGGTCAGAAGGGCGGAGACAAGTCTGGGCTGTGCACAGGGGGGGGGGGTTCTCTCTCCTCTGTTGTGGTGCCTAGTGGTTGACAACCTTATTGAACTCCTGAATGAACAGGGGTACTTCTGTCTAGGATATGCGGACGACATAGTTGTTTTGATCCTGGGCAGATTCCCTGATACAGTCCTTGAGGTAATCAGAAATCCTCTACGACTGATTGAAGAGTGGTGTAAAATGGAGAACCTTAGGGTAAATCCAAAAAAGACTGCTCTCATTAACTTCACCAGACAGCGAAAAGATCTGACGACCAGGATGCCCCGCTTGTTTGGTGAATACCTTGAGTTTGTGGGGGAGGTGAAGTACCTGGGAGTTACTCTGGACAGGAAACTCACCTGGAACCCACATCTTGAGAGGACAGTTAACAGGGCCAAAAGGGCACTGATGACTGTGAGAAGAATGGTGGGTAAGAAATGGGGACTGAAGCCATCAATGATGCACTGGATGTATCTGAGGGTGATAAGACCTATGATTACCTATGGAGCTCTGGTGTGGTGGACAAAGGCCAACCAGGCACAGACAAGAGCTAAACTGAGCTCTATCCAGAGATTGGCCTGTCTGTGCACACTGGGAGCGATGTCAACTACACCAGGTGCAGCAATGGAAGTAATGCTTAACCTCCCTCCCCTTGAGCTTGTCCTTAGGGGAGAGGCGAGGCTAGCGGCATGGAGATTGCGCAACTCGAGCAACTGGGCTAACCTCCCAGATGTCTCGGGACGTATGAGTATCGAGTGCGTGGTCAAAGAACCCGTCTTGGAAATGGGCAGCGACCACATTACTCGAATGTTTGCACCTGACCAGGTACACCAAACTGTGATGGAATGGTCAGGGACATTAACATCGGGAGCTCAGATCTGGTACACAGATGGCTCCAAGATGGACTTCGGCACTGGAGCGGGGGTGTATTGTAAAAACTCAAGGGTAGAACTAGTTTTTTCCTTGGGGAGGCATACCTCTGTCTTTCAGGCTGAAGTATATGCTATAAATGCCTGTCTGGGAGAGATAGCGAGAAGAGAAACACATGGGACCCGGATTGCTATTTTCTCCGACAGTCAGGCAGCAATTAAGGCACTAAACGGACACATGGTCACCTCGGCCATAGTCAGGGAGTGCCTAATTAACCTACAAGCTCTGGCAAGGCACAATCAAGTCATGATAGGTTGGGTGCCAGGGCATAGGGGAATACTTGGAAATGAAGCCGCAGATGCGCTGGCCAGGGAGGGGTCTTCGACTCCTCTGATTGGACCGGAGCCTGCGGTAGGTATTTCCAAATCCATGGTCAGGACGACAGTGCGAAGGTGGATGGCTGAAAGACACTGTGAGCACTGGATCAGGGCCGAAGGGATGAGACACAGCAAGCTAACCCTTAGGAAACCTTCCTTGGGGCTGCAGAAGAATCTCATCTATCTGTCTAGGCAGGAATTAAGGATAGCCACAGGTCTACTCACGGGACACTGTGGACTAAGGAAACATTTGCATAAAATGGGTATCTACAAGGATGAACCAGTGTGCAGATTATGCGGGCAGAAACTCGAGACTGCCACACACATTATTTACAGATGTGAAGTACTTGCTGAGAGGCGCTTCAACCTCTTTGGTGATGGAACGGCTTCGGTGGATGCTGAAGGTAAAACTCTAGTCAGGAGACTCCTAAACCTGGTAAGAGGGAAGGGGTTATTTGACTAGATCAGGGAGGTAAGTACAATATACCTTAAGGTAGCAGTGCTTCGGGCAATTCAAACCCGCTCCCAAGTTAAAAAAAAAAAAACAAAAAAACAGTACCAACATCATCAGGAATATTAAACAATTAAAATGTAAGATTTTAATATTCCTGATGATGTTGGTACTGTTAGCCAACGAAAAGCTTTGAATTGTAAATTCAATTATAATTCTTGTATTTGTATTTTGACTTAGTTCTTTATTAATTCACAAGAATACATATTGCGATATATATATATATATATATATTCTTGATATTTAACATTATCCATTGTTTTTCCGTTGCACTGACTTTATGAAGTTAATATATTACTTTTGTGAGTAATTTTATCCACCATTAAGTGCAATAATTTTACCTTGAGTGATGAGGCACCTTTCGGTTGTTGACCATTGTCGAATCACTCGATATTTACGGTACAGTTGTTTACCTTGGTTGGTATTAAATTCTTGATATTTAACATTATCCATTGTTTTTCCGTTGCACTGACTTTATGAAGTTAATATATTACTTTTGTGAGTAATTTTATCCACCATTAAGTGCAATAATTTTACCTTGAGTGATGAGGCACCTTTCGGTTGTTGACCATTGTCGAATCACTCGATATTTACGGTACAGTTGTTTACCTTGGTTGGTATTAAATTCTTGATATTTAACATTATCCATTGTTTTTCCGTTGCACTGACTTTATGAAGTTAATATATTACTTTTGTGAGTAATTTTATCCACCATTAAGTGCAATAATTTTACCTTGAGTGATGAGGCACCTTTCGGTCGTTGACCATTGTCGAATCACTCAACATTGAGTGATTCGACAATGGTCAACGACCGAAAGGTGCCTCATCACTCAAGGTAAAATTATTGCACTTAATGGTGGATAAAATTACTCACAAAAGTAATATATTAACTTCATATATATATATATATATATATATATATATATATATATATATATATATATATATATAGATTTTTTGGACTAGGAGACTGACAGACTTACCTTGGTAAGAGTCCACACTGTAGTCTTGAAATAGAAACATATAAAATCACTTAAACAATGATATATTTCAACCACACAGTGGTCTTTGTCAATCGAAGAGAAAACACAAAAAGAAATATGAGAGATGAAATAAAATAATTGTCATAAATTATATACATATAAATATATATATATATATCACAGAGAGAGAGCACAACGAACAGAGAGAAAATGAGATGCCTTATCCTTTAATACTCATGAAGCACTCAGTGTAGCTTGATGCATGTTTCTACAAAATTATTTATTTTTTTAAAATACTAAATGGGTTTGATCTTATGTGTCAACAGAAGTTTTCACTAAAATAATTCAAAACCAGTATAAATTGCCAGTAATTCATAAACACTTATTCATTCAGACTCTAAAACGTTTATTTGTACTTTTGGAAATTTTTGAAGATGAAATTTTTACAATATATTTTGAGACCTAAATCGAACCAGTTTTACATTCTTTTCATGACAAAATAGAATTTGAAATTTACTCACTATTTGTTAATTTAGAAGCCTAATTTTAAAAGTTATAACACCAGCTTAATATCATATGTTGAAAAATTTTAATCATTTGTTAACATGTTGACTATGGGTGACGTCAGCATGTCATCATTGTAATGCGATTTGTTGGATTTTTTTTTAAAATCCACCCACCAACTCTAGAATGCAGTAACAGAAGTTCACCTATGTTAATTACGTCAAGTGAAGCGCAACATTTTTTGTCATTCAGTTCTACTTTTTTTGGCTGATTATCTTAAAAGGAAAATTGTACACAAATTTCTACTGATTATATATTTATTATTGATTATTGTTTTTGTTAAAATTATTTATAACCTTTATTACACATTTAAAAATGTCAAAATCTATTATTTTTCAAAGAACCGTTTATTGTGTATGAAATGTTATTTTAAAATGTAATAACTAAAACAAATTTAGCATGGGTCAGAGGATTTAGGAATGCTCTCCAAATATGCTTAAGTCCGGCTAGCCTGAATAAGGGTAATCAGAACCTCCGCTTAATCTGAACAAGTTTGGATATTTTTTGTAAAATAGGAAAGATAATGGGAAAAGTAAATAATGTTGTAAAGAAATGAAAAAAAGTAATTTATTAAGGAATACAAATGTTTTGTTTAATGTTTACAGACTAAATTGAAACAACGTAAAGAATAAAGAAAAGAAGAAATATGCTGTACAAATATTGTACATACCATAATGCACATAATAGTGAACATTAATTTAATGTTATTGGACATATTTTTTTTTTAGTATTTTTGGGATGGCTCATATATGAGCTGGTCGGTCTGTAAGAGCAGTTTCATGTAAGAGCCATTACAAAGCCTTATATCAACAAACGCCCAACTAACTCGTTTTGGCTAGTCATGCTAGACAAATTGCTTATATTAGCTTATATATTGAAGAAATACAGACAGCATACATATTATTGTAGCAGAGACAAAATATATTTACATTTGAGTTCCATACATAGTACAGAATATTTACAAACACACCTATCACTTGTGACACTTTTACATCTTTTGTGATAAATGACATTTAGAGTAAACCTAGTAAAACGTGATCATTCAAAACAAAAACTGCCACTGTGGGACGAAGGAATAAACAAGGGGGTCAACTGTATTTTGACATCATTGACCTTCGACTAACTGAGAGACCAAATGTCCCACATCAGACAAGTCTATAGACAGATACGAATATATCAAGCCCTTGAAATAAACCACTGATTTGTCAGAAGAATAAAAGTAACACGCAAACTGTCAGTCGATTTCAACCACCCTGAGTGGCACATCTGTGGGACATCGGTCCTGCAAGAGAGCGTATGGCGCATGTGTAAAAAGATTATTGAAACTTGTTTTAGTATATAATTTGTCCATATTACAACACTACAGATTCGTAAGTTGCTTCGTTCTCCATTATTTATATTATTTCGGCTAATCCGAACAGCGTTCGGTCCCAATTAGTTCGGATTAGCCGGACTCAAGTGTACTAGATTTGTTACATCTTCCTATTCCTAAATCTGTGCACTTAGGACTTAGGTCATTTGCCACTGTTAATTAATTCTTAGAACTATATAATTATGGATCATTTGTTAATGAATTTTTAGATATACTCAACTTTTGCTGGTTAGTCTGGTTAGTAGTGCGGAAAGACGAGTTAGCAGAGCTATAGCTCAAAGGAAATTTTTGGTAAAATGTAGAGGGTTTAATGTTTTGCTTCCTCACATTATACATTTAAACTCTAAATCTAAGAAGTTTATGTTTTTTGTAGCATTACAGGCTTGATAAGGCTAACAAATCAGTTGCCGAAACGTTGCAATAATAAATAAAACAATTTCGACTCGATATTCAATCATTTTATCATTTTTTCAATATACATATATTCTTAACAGAAATAAAGATGGGAATATCATACATGTTGCACCAGTTCACACCCCAACATATTCCACTTTAACTATCATCACCTGTCGTAAAAGATGGTCTTGGGGGTTTGCTAGTGCAGCGGTTCAGTGTTTTGATTTAAGATCATTATACACAAATCATTATTCTGATCTTGAACAGCTATGATCTCTTGATAATTTTATATTGTAATTCTGGGTTGCAAATGGATATATGTTACCAATCCATTGATATTAAGGATGGGTCGATTTCAATTTTATTACAGGAATTGGCGATTATAATTGTATTGAGTAATCGCCGATACTCGATTCTCCATTAATTAAGGTGTTGATTCCGATTTTTTTAAAGTGATAAAATATGTGTGTGGTGTAATTTATTTGAAAAATAATTATCAACTATGTCTTATTTATGTGTTAATTGCTTTGAATGAATTAAACATTTAAAGCAAATACCTATTTGAGATGACAAAAATATTATTATTTCTGGTCCCTTTGATATCACCTTTATCTGATATGTATGTTGTGCTTTTAAAAATTCCTTTTCAGTTTTTGTAGCTTATTACACTAAAACAGAACTTTTAAAAGGCTTTACCATATGACCGAGATGTTAACTAAACTCATTATTAGAGATTATCATTTAAGCCTGTATAACTTAAAAGAATCAAGAATCGGAAGAATCGCCCATCCCTAATTGATGTACATGCATTGCAATTTTTTTCAAAACCTCTTATTAGTTTTTTATTTTATCTTCATGATGTTTCATATGTAATGATACTTTAGTAAGCGTCTATGAAATCTATGTTCAGCATCAAATCAGTAACTGAATGTACTTGCCACAACAGTTCTTGATTGTATTAACTTTGGTTACCAAAATTATAAATTTGTTTGGTATATTTTTTCGTTGAGAATTATATATGTTAAATAATATGTTTTTTGTAATATTTGTCACTTTTTTATAATTATTATTTTTAAAAATCGTAAGTAATTATTGCATAACTGAGTGGAAACTTTGAAGCGTTTTGAAATAATTGTTTCGTTGATGAAGCCAACTCACTACTGCAGGTGATCATTCAAGGTTACAGGTGATAGCCGGCAGTAATGAGTTGCGTCATCAATGAAACGATTGTTTTGAAATGGATCAGTAAGTTAAAAGTTTTCATTCATTTATAGAATAATTACTTATGATTTATTCAAGTTAATTACAAGCAAATTTATTTTTTTAAAATATTTAAATAATTTTTTTTAACTCTTAATTAACTATTTATAGTATTTATGACAATTAAAAGAAACTGTAATCAAAAGTAAAGGTGGAAACAGCTGTAAAACTTATTTTATACCTGTAAAATGATTTATATAAAGTTCCAGAAATTTGCTGATTACCAGTAATAAATAAGAATCAATCAATTTACTGGTTTTGTTGTGGATTGATATATTTTGTTTTTATGATTTGTAGCGAATGACTTCAGGAAAGTGGTGGCTGAAGGTAAAGTATCGCTATTAAAATCAATCGCATGATTGTGACCCAGCACCTTTAGTCCCTGTTAGCTATTTAGATGCTTAATTCGACAGTTTTTCAGTTGTCATGCTTAGTGGGTGTATTTAAGTTCACATTTCATTAGTACCAATTGTCATATGTTTTGAAATGTAACTGTTTTGGTAAACTCTTCCTTGTAAAATGAAGTGTGTATAATTAAAAATTGGTTTAAATTAAACAGTTCTAACAGTAATCAGATAATTAACAGTAATGTTGATCTTTGGGTCTTTAAACATTTTCCCCTTAAATTTCATAAGAAATGTTTTTATATAATGACACCTATTGGTATTATAATCTTTTATTATTACTGTATTCAACTAATATTTATAAAACATTCTTTACTATGTAGTAGTTCAAGTAAATCCCTCACATTGTATTGTAATCAAAACCTTGTACTCCATATAACAAAGAATTTTTTTATTTTCATTACCTTGAAAATAAATAATTGTTTTGCAATTCATTAATTTTCATTGTGATAAAAAATGTAAAAATAAATAGAATATTAAATATTTCAGGCTTTTTCAGCAGTTGGTAAAAATTATCATTGTTGCAGGTATGCTTCTGCCAGGTTACATCTCACGGGTTCACTGAGTCTGGCCTTAGTAGATACAATAAGCATATCTGATTTGTTGATAAACACTTTACAATATTAGTATAAGTAACATAATTATTTTTAAATATTTCAAAGGAAAATTTTACTGGTAATTTTTTGCTGAAGTACAATTGAAAAAAATGGTGCAGTTTGGGAAAAGAAAGAAAGTATATCTAGCATTGTTGCATGATTGCAAGGGCTCAGACAATAAATAGGGCTCATCAAGTAGTGATCTCGTCACAGCTATTTCATATATGTGTCAACTTCATATAGTATTACCCTGTTGTTTATTAACTGTTTGCCATTTTAAGGTGTGTTTATTAAGTACAAGTTAATACGTCTTTAAACAGTGTTAAGTATTTTTTTAGTAAACATTTTTTAAATAATGGTATTTTAACTTATTTTAACAAATGTATGAGGCACATTCTAAAGTAAGAACCATCAACTTTAAATATTGGCAGTTCTGATCACTTGTTTTATGAGTGCAGCACTATCAATTGACAATTTACCATACCAGTAGTTATTTTGATTCAGTAGTCGTTTGATAGCTGGTGAATGCAGATCATAACATCTGTGACAATTTCTCATGTAACTTGTGAAGTGCACACTAAGATTTTATTTTTGTATGCAATTGGATATTCAACTGCTGAAATGCATTGCGAAGTTGTAAGCTTCAAGAGTAGTCGACAGCCCGATGTCCACGGTATTTGATCCTTCCCAGCCCCCAGTGCTTCTTGTTCATCACAATCTCTTGCCATGTTGTCATTTTGGCCCTCAGGAATCCCCTCATTGGTATGGTATACGTGCAGTCGATCAAAATGTGCTTTACATTTCCAACTTCATTTTCACAAAGTTCACAAATTGGAGAATTCGAAAGAATAGATCTAAATAAATATTCCTCTATCACTAGATGACCAGATCGTGCCTGAGCTGCAAAAGCTGCAATCTAATGTGAAACTTCCCTCAATTTGTTTTCTTATAATGGTTCAGGCTGAAAGGTGACAATCTGTGGTCTCTTCTTTCCAAGATTCAGTCCAACATTTATAGAAGTATTTATTTGCCAAGCTTTCACAAGACATGACTTACTAGGTTTTAAACATTGGGTACATGTGGGATGCTGCTTTAGCTGTTTCATCAGCCTGCTCGTTTCCTGGTATTCTACAATGCACTGGTACTCATTGAAGATTTAAGTCCTTACCCATGTCCTTCAGGTCTTTTGCAATTTTCCTTTTTTAGCTATGTGAAAGGAGTAGTCTCCTGTGGATAAATTTAAGAGCTGGAAGGTCAGTGGATATGCATATTTTCTCCTCCTCTGTTTCAAAGCAACTTTTAAAACACAGCATTTAGCGCCAGAAGCTCTTTGACCATACTACAGTTTGAGTTTGCAGGAACGCAAAAGGAGATATCAGTAGATTCATTGAAAAAACCTGCTCATGATGTTCTCTTTTGTTAGTCAAGTGAGCCACAAGTGTAGATTCTAATATGATCATTGTAGCTGGTATGTATCACTTCCAACGTTTCAGTTTTCAGAGCCACTGGGTGGTACTACTTGGCAGGTTTAAAGTAATTTTTATTCCTGGCCTGGTAGTGGGGGACTCCCAGTAAAAAGCAAGTTTATGCTCTGGGACAAAATTATTTGTTTTGTAGCTGAAGAGTTGTTTAATTCGGTTAATACAATTTCCTGCATTGTGAAGAGGATGAGCAGGCTGGAGATCTTCGTTAATAAGAGCGTGAAAGATTTCATGGTGGTGTCAAAACTAAAAGTGCTGAAGAAGAGTGGAATAAAGGAGCAATATTTATACTGATGGCATCATTGAACAGGTGGAGAAACTGTGATTGACGATTGACAATTAGCGGTAGAGGTTAAGAATTTCCACAGTGGGTAAGTGTTTTTAGATCACTTTTGACAAGATGGAGATTGTTTCATCGTACTTTTACGTAAACGACAAGACATGGATATCATACACCAGTGCAAAATTTAACACTCAAAGCAGTGAATAGCAAGTTTTTATAAGATTTGATGTGAGACAATTGTGATCGGTCACTAATCTGAAAGTTGCCACAGGACCTTTCCTATAATTTCATTTATTGATTTTTTATCTTAATACTGTACTATTTTTTTCTGTTATTTATTTCCCGTTCTTAATTAACTGATTCAAGTCAAAGGTAGAAAGGGTTATGTTCAATATTTTCTCTTTAGTGTCTAAGTGTTTGTTTCGTCCAAGTAATTTTACGACTTACTATCGTAAAAAAATAAGATGTGTGTGAGTGTTTTATAATTCTATATAGTTTCTGTGCCAGGTAAAACATGGTGCTAATAGTGCCTTGTTAAAGTCGATTAACAGCCAGTTTAATTAATTTTTGAAGCATTTTGTGCGCTACTACTTCAAGGAAATAAAGCCAAAACATTGAATTAGTAATGTTTTAGGTGTGTTGTAGAGGGTTGGAAAATTGCTATTTTCCAAAAAAAATTAATTTTGGGGCATGAGCGCAAGTTTTTGAATTCTTAATGACTTTCTGCATCACCCGTTATAATTTTTTTTGCTAAAATCGATTACATGGGAATGGGAAATTCCTCTTTGGTTGCTTTAAAATTTCACCTTGTAGTTTCTTGATAAATATCTTTGAACAAGCTCTTTCACTTAAGCCCGTGTGCAGAATTTATTGGTGTATAATAGTTTGCTGGATTTTCAAATGTAGAATTTATTTTACGACATATATTTGCTGAATATGTCTAGGCTGATCATGAATGTTCATTTGAATATACACTTGTATGGAATTTTCAAAACAGCTAAAATGACTGTCTTTTGTATCTTAGATATTTAAGGATTATGTACACATTGATTTTGACATATAGAAAGCTTTATAAGAATTTTAGACAATTATTTTTCTCTTTAACCTGAGGTCTGTTCAAAAAATATGCGGACTGTTTGAATTTTGTGGCTCAAGTTAGTTTCAGGAGAATCCGCTTGGTGTCGCTAGGTTCGTATAAATCAGCTGATTAAAACGCAGTATTTCAGTCAGATATCTTCATTTGTTGATGAGTTACACGCAGTTTAGTAAAGAGTGTTTTTTCGTTTGTCGGATTGTAAAATGGACAGCCTGAAAAAGCAACGAATTGCTGTGAAATTTTGTGTAAAACTAGGAAAATCTGCAACAGAAACATTTGCCATGCTTAACAAGGCCTACGGCGATGTTGCCATGAAACGTACTGCATGTTTCAAATGGCATGAACGTTTCAAGGGTGGCCGACAGTCGATTGATGACGAGCGTCCTGGCCTTCCGTCCTTCAATGTCAACTGACGACCCACACGTTGACAAAATCAACACCCTGGTGCGCGAAAATCGACGTCTGACCATTAGGGAGCTTTCCGAAGAGTGTGGGATATCAGTTGGATCTTCTTACGAGATTTTGACCGAAAAATTGAAGATGCACCGCGTTGCTGCGAAATTTGTGCCACACCTGATGACCGACGACCAAAAAGCCAATCGCGTCCGGGTTTGTCGGGAACTGCTTGATCGTTCAAATGAAGATGAGAACTTTTTTTGTCAAGAATTATAACCGGTGATGAATCATGGGTATATGGTTACGACATTGAAACGAAGGTCTAATCATCCCAATGGGTGAGTCAAACGTCCCCAAAACCCAAAAAAGCTCACCAAGTTCGGTCGATTGTGAAGGTGATGCTGACATTTTTTTTTCACTACAAGTACCTCCCTGAAGGCTCTACAGTCAACCAGATTACCTACATTGAAGTACTGAAACGTATGAGGGACGCCGTCCGACGCAAAAGGCCAGAACTGTGGAGAAGTGATAACTTTTAACTTCATGCAACTTTTTCCATTACGACAACGCTCCAGCTCACTCAGCACTCAGAACTCGTGAGTTTATGGCCAAACACTCGATCACTGTTCTTCCCCCCCCCCCTACTCACCTGACCTTGCTCCTTGTGACTGTTTCTTATTCCCAAAACTCAAAAAACCCCTCAAAGGAAGAAGATTTGAAACGATTAAGGAGATTAAGGCAAATGCGATGAAGGAGCTGAACGCCATCACAAAAGAAGCGTACCAGGACTGTTTTAACAAGTGGAAACACCGTTGGGATAAGAGTGTGCCTTGGGGAGGAGAGTACTTTAAAGGAGACCCAGACGTGTAACTTGCAAATAAAGTACATTTTTTTATGACCTCGGTCCGCATATTTTTTTAACAGACCTCGTATTGTAATTTTTATTTATTTCGAAGTCAATATTAGTTTTGTTTTTGTTACTTTATCTTTTTTATATTTTAAAAGCCATTGTTGACAAGCAACAATTTGTAATAAAATAAAACAGTTTTATTCAGTTCTTTTAACAAATTAGATTTTATATTTATTAATAAAGTATTTATTTATTTCGTCTTATATTAAATACTCTAAATCAGTGGTTCGCAACAGGTGGTCTCGTGAGATATCACTGAAATTAAAATATTTTCAGTTGCATTAAAATATATTCACTGTTGCATTCATCAAGAGGCTTTAGTAGTCAAGAGATTGCCTGAAATGTTGCTGAAAACTCTTAGGTAATGTAAGTTCAAATCATTAACTACAGTAAAACTGGACCTTTGAATTCTAGATTGTTTTCTTTGTTGTTCAAAGAGATGGTCAGTGAGTATGTGCAGTTTCTTATTCGTACCGTAGTAGGGTGGCTCTCTCTCTCTCGGTAGTATATGGAAAACGTTTTTTTGAGCTTAAGTATGAGGTTAGAAGCTTAATCTTCCTTTTTGATACCAAGTATGCAGATTTTTTTAAAGACATTTCTTGGCTTTGAGCAACTACTTACTTAGCTGATGTGTTTGAACATTTGAATGTTTTGAATCTAGGCTTAGAAGGTAATAATATAGATATGTTCAAAGTTGAAGACAAAGTTAGTGCCATGGTTAAAAAATATAAGTTGTTGGCAACAGGAGTCAATAAATGCTCTTATACGAATTTCCCCTCTTTCAAAGAGTTTTTCGAATCTTCTGATGAAAACTTAACAAATCAAATAAATGAAAGTCTAAATGAGCACCTTCAAAGCTTAGCAACCACTTTCAGGGAAATCATACTTGTGATACTTGTTTTTCCTTCATTAATTCCTTGTTCCAAACAAAATGTTAATATAAATAATTTTAATGAATTTCGCTTGAACTTACACACTTTAACATGTTGATAGTCTTACTTTTAGCATCTTAAAAAAAATAATAAAACACTTCTCGAATGTACTTGTAATAAACATATGGTAGCATAAAATTTAATTTCCATGCGTAAGAACCGTTTCCACCTTAAAGTAAGTGGGCAGGTAAACCATAAATTGTCTACTAATACAACTCAAATTATTTTGCGTGTAATCTACAATTTAAGTTTAGGAATTTGAGGGGTCCTTGTCAATATAATGACTGATGAGGGGGTCCTTGAAAAAAATTTATTGGAAACCTGCTCTAAATGTTAATTTTAGTAGTATAGTACTTAGGGATTTAGATCCACTCCATTTGCCTTTATGCCTCTTAGTACATTTGTGAATCATTAATTGTACTCGTAATGTCCTGTAGATCTTTGCACTCCTTCAAGTGGTCACCACTTATAGTAGACAAAGGTTTCCTGCATAATATACAAATACCAGATGTTGTAAGATGTAGTTTATACGGAATTGTCCTGAGACAATTATGACACAACCTTTCAAAATGTAACCGCCAAGCTATGTAGAAGATTCAGAAATCAGTGTTAATATAATGGACCATGGCTTGTTCATAGCGTTGTTCATATAATTTTGAAATAATTATTTAAATTTGTTGTTTATTATGGGATGTGTTTGAAGGTTGATTCTAATAGAATTTTAATGTATTAGATTTTTTAAAATCTGGTGTAGCTTCTTCTGAGATTGTATAATTCTCTAATAGTATTGATGCTAAATTTAATATAGTTTCTACACAAATTGTATCTTCAATCCATAAAATTAATGTTCATGAGTTATTAAACATAAATTATGCACAAAAAGATCTTGAAATAGAATTTTGCCAATTGCCCTTCATGGAAACCAAGCTTTCTTTGGAATGGTTGTAGTGTTAATTTCATTTAAAAGTTTAATTCAACACTGTGTATAATTATTTATGTTGTTCATTGTTCGCAGTATAATGTTGCAATAGTTGTTTTATTCTGCAGTCTCATATTACACATAAAGCGTATATAATGATGTCAACACTAACATGTCTTTAGTCTTAAACAATTTTTGTAGTTGATTAGTTGTTTATAATCTTAGTTTCACCCCTTAGTCTGGTTCATTTTCACCCCAATCAATCAAGATTTCATATACACTAGTCATTGTACCCATGTATCTAAAATTGTTTTTATTAGCTGTGATTTTATATGCTATCTTACACCCTTTCTTATTTTGGCGCAAATAATTTTAATTGCTTGTTTTCACAGTTCTTTTTCTAATTGATGATGTACTATACTTTATTTCTACTCAACTTAACCCATTGCTAATCTAATTACATACATACAGACTTCAGACACTAGCAAGTACAAATTAATTCCTCGTTTCAATTGAATTGTATTTAACTACAAAAATATTCTCACTTATAAAGCACTAAATATATTTTTCATTATGGCTGCAATTTTTTTATTCATTATTTTGTACCCATGAATTGTTAATTGATTATTATGTATAATCATATTTAGTAAAAACAAATTAAAAGTTACTGACAGTTTGAAGTTTGCTTCAGATTCTAAGCTCCCACTATTATTGTTAATTTTTTATATGATCAAGAATACACTAATTATAAAAGCACAACAAACATCAGCTACTGACTGACACCAATTAAAACCTACACAGAGCTTCTTACTCCAGCTGACATATGTACTACTGAAGAAAGTTATTTATTTATACTGTAAGTTTTAAGAGTCAATAAGTATCCCTTAGAAAACAGACATCCTGTCTTGTGCATGACATATCAGAAAATAAAGTCTCTTGAAGCAAAAAAATTAATCAAACAATGACTACATTCATGACTAGCTGGACTAGTCTTTATACTAATAAATTCCTGTGACTAGCTGACCTGGCCTGTAAATCACAATGGGTTAATATAGTTATATTATTTTTCATTTATATAATGTTATTTAAACTTTTCGAATTGTATTATATTTAAATTACGTTTAATAAACTATTTATAATGGTTTTTTGTATGTAATATCTTTAATTCATTACTATTGAAATATACTTATAATAATTAGCTGAAATGGTAAGTAACTTATAAACAGATGTATAGTCACTAAATGTAGAAGGAATTAGTATTATTTAAAAAATTTATTTCAACTATGAAATATAGGATTACAAAATTTGAATTTATATATACATACATACTTTATGTTTATCAGCGTCTCACCCAGAATTTTGTTAAAGAGGGACAAGGACATCAAAAAAAAGGGGGCATCAACTTGGTTTCTAATACTACCCCAAATCAATCAACGTACTTTAGGTTTTTGGATGGAAACTCAACAACTGTGTATTTTTAAGGGATATTCCTGAAGCTTTTATTATTGATGCATTTAAATATTAACATTTTAATTTGCTAATCAACTAATGCTCTTAATTACAAATTGAAAAATGCTCTTTACAAACAAATAAAAATAAAACATATATAAATAACACTTATTTATTGGTCAATCTTGGCAGTTAAACTTATATAAGGTGCATGATATACCTTTTCCAATAAAGGATGACATGCACAATTTTATTTTCTTTATAGGGATGGCCAGGTGGCTCAGGCGACCTCCTTTCAGTGCCACTGCTTTTTATAGTCTATATATTACTGTTATAAATTCTTGAACATCTCTGCAGATTTTTATTTTTAATGTTAATTTGTTTTAAATAACATTGTTGAATATAAAAGACCGGTAATAAACTTAATCTATGTAAACCAAAATGAGAAGAAATGAAATTATAGACAAAATAGAATGTATAAAATCTAAAACTTGGTTTGGCGCACTCTCTTCTAGATTCTATCCAAGATCCTTTTAACTCAGATCTGAATGTTACGGGTTAGTACAATAAGGCATGTCATTAGATATAAGTGATTTTTTAATTTTATTTTTATCATGTTAATGAACATTTAGAATATACCAGAGACAGACGCTTTTTAATATACCTCTTGCATATGAATAGTTTTTTTCTTAAACTGTGTTGTAAAAATAGTTTGTAAATGTGTCGCAATTTGTGTAAGCAAAAGTGGATGTATATACATAATGTATATACATGGATGTATATACATAATGTATATACATGATACAACAAAATTTAAAGAACAAGTTAGATTTTATAACTTCAAAAGTAACCGATCTAATTGTTAAGAAAAGGTATTTATTCCAAGAGAAATAATAAAATTTTTGCAAAGGGCAATAAACCTAGGGCATGAAGAAACTTTAATGTGGTTTTGTAGAAAATAAAATTAAACTGTACAATTATGACAAATGAAAAAAAAACAACTATGTTTTAGTGTTTAAAAATGTGAAGCTATTTGAAAGATGTAATAGCAAAAACTTGAAAAGTAAATTGCCTAATAGTATTTAACATGCCCCATGTTTATACAACTATTCTTTGAGCTCAGCTTGTAAGGTTATGTTAAAACAAATAAAAGATGTACAGAAAACTCACAAATTAATCACTTATTGGCTCATGCGCATTTCAATGACAAAGTCATCATCATCAGTGAGTGTTGATACTACAAACTCTAACTTACAACTCACAAAAAATATTAATTTGTGAGTTTTGTGTACGTCTTTTATTTGTATGTCACATCTCGTTAAGGAATACACTTTGAATTATAGTGACTAATAATCGAACACACTAACTTCAATAAAAAGGCAATGGACTAAGCGCTACTGTATGAATTATAAAAATCATTGTTTTAATCAATGACTAGGGTAGAAACCCAGAAATTAATTTCAAAATACATAAAATTTGTTTTCTCAATGTAAATATAAACAGTCAACTCTCCATGTTTTGTAGTTTGGGTAATTTGCTCTGTGGCTTATCCATGGTATAGTATAGTAATGCTGTTTATAAGTGCACATTTTTTTATATAAAAACCATCAATAACTGGAATTATGTGGAACAAGCCACCTGAACCCTTGGATATCAAAGTTTTCAGGAGGAAATTCTATATTTAAACTACTTATGATGTTTGTGAAAAGGGTCATTTAACAAAAAAACAGCGACCAGTTTGCTCAGTGTAGCTGGTGAAGTAGTTATTGGGGTTTTTGTTTGTTAAATTTTGTGTTTCTTTAGGTTTTTTTGTAATGTTTCAAAATAATGGAAATAATCATTGTGCATCAAGTATGGAACTTTTGCTATTCCCTGGGAGATTCAATTTATCAAGTACGACTTTGTTACATCTGCAGTTTTATTTGCTCTAGTAAATCTATAAAACCCATTCTAGTGTGCCTTTTTACATTTTAAATATAATTAAACAATTTTTGTATTTTTTTTTTAAACTGTACTTATGTTATACTAAATTAGAACATAACTACAAGGTATCCAATAAGATAGATTTGGGTTTTTAAAAAAATAATGTTTATTAATGCACAAGTTAAACAGCGTTAAAACTCAACCTTATTCCATGTGCTAAAGAAAATGTGTTAAAAGGAGGCCACTTTACTTGTCAACAATTGACCTCTTACCAGACTTTTTTTTTAACCAAATAGATCCTAACCAGATACTTTGTAAAGTAGTATATTCTAATGTAGTATAATATTGTGCTCTGTTTTATATTAAAAGAGATTTTATAAAAGTTTTGTGTAGATTGTTGTTATTTTGTCTTTTTTTCAAAATTTAAAATTTGTTTGTTTTTTGTCAAGTTTTATTTTTTTTGTATGCTTGAAAACTCTCTGCCTCCTGTGGAACATTTTTTTGCCAATATTGATTATGTGTGGAATAAAAATAACTACCCAATGTTTCAACATTATAAGAAACCCGTGAAGTACGAAGAGAAACAGCTTTAGTGGCTGAGATTGACTCCTTATTTTTAATAGTTTTTCAAAATGCCAATTTGCGATATCAGTGAACATATTTGTTTGATACGGTTTCATATCAACCAGTGTATTTTAGGCAAAAATTTAATATTAAACATTGAATACTGATATTAAAACCTAAATAATTATAAAACATGATTTAAAGTAAAATAACTTTTATTCTTTACTTAAATATAAACATAAAAATGAAAATAATAAGAGTCGTTAGGTCATACAGTTTTAGTTTGGAAACAAACCCGAGTCGACTCTTTAAATCCAAAGGTTTAATAATGTCTCTGATACATTAAGTAGCATATGAAACTATATAGTAAGCAATTACAACATCATCTGTTAGTAATTCTATAAACTGTGTAAAACCTGTATTTGGGACATGCGTATTTTCAGCAATTTGTTAATATCCTGTATTTTGCTGTCCTACATGAGTTGGATCATGACAACTTTCATTTATAAAAAGTAAGTTTTAAAAAATTGATGATGATTTCATTGGTCAGTAGAAGCAGGTTTTGTTATTAGATGTTTTGTAAAATTTATGTTAGTATAAATTGATAAAAGTATGCGTACAAAATCATTTCTAATGTTTTATTACTTTTGTAGCTGAACTTAGATTCCATCATTTCAATCTAAATAAGTACTGCATTTGCAATTCTCCAGGATTTTGGGTGTATTGCTTGCTTTAGCAACTTATGATTGCATAAAATTATAAGGATCATCTAGTCTTCCAACAAATTGTTTATATGAGTGACATACTCTTTAAATATACTCGGACTTTGTTACTCATTAAAGGTTATGTTACATTGTTATGGTTTCCTCATATGGTTTGCATAGAGCTATGGTGTACTTATTATATATTAGAACAATGCAAGTGTTTTTGTTTATTGCTAATGGTTATAATTATGGATATAAACCCTAATTATTTTGTACTGTTGATCGTTAAATGTTTATGTTTATTGTATTAATTATTTAGTATATTTCTTATATGTCTCACATATATTTTGTTTTGGTGAAGGGTTGGGGATGAAATTAAACTTTTATTAGTCAACAAAATTTAGTTACTAACAGAAATGTAATTCAATTTTGTGTTAAGTTCATAATTTGTTTATTAAAAAAGTATTTTAAAAAAATAGTATCAATTGTGTATTTATAATTTGATTGGAATTTTAGTCCATTAATTGCAGCTTGCCAAAAGTGTATGAATACATCCATAACTTTCATTACTGCTTATGCAAGTTGAATTTGGTCATTTTCTTTGTCATTCTTCCCTCTAGATTAGTGTTTTGTTAAAAGGTAGATGAATGTCATTCATCCCTCTGTCACCATGCCCTCTGTCACATATTTTCTCATATTTGCTGCATATCATCTTCTTTTGACCAATTAATGACGGTCGTTCAGAAAATTGTTTTAAAGTGTGGGTGTGAAGGACAAGTATGAATGTCATATTGTTTTGAAATCTCTTCAAAGACTAGAATATCGTCCAAAATGTTTTACCATGATAATTCCAATATGTTTTATGGTAAAGTATGGTAAGTGTCACGAATGGCATCCTTAATTATTGTTAAAAGATACAGAATATCTTTCAGTGATATATCAGGATTTATATGTACCAAGAAACAAAGAAAAATATTTTTGTAATGCCAAGCAGTTAAACACTTTTTGAGTCCTTCTGTTGGTTTCTTTTTTAAAGGAGATTCAAAGTTTTGAATTCAGGTTTTATCTCATTTTTTGAAGGAACACAGCCATGGTGCTTCAAGTTGGAGAACGTCAACCCCCTTTGTGGACATTTCATCATTGCTTTTATAAAAATTTTCATGCGATAGCAAGCTGCGTAACTATCCCAAATACACTATTAATAATTGTCATGATCATGTCTATCATCAATTGTCATGTCGTTGATTGTTATGATGATAAGTGTCGTGTGCACGTAGCTCGAGGTTACTTTTGCACAGTATAGCCAACTGTACACAGCTGCCAATTACATATTTAAAAATGTCCGCTATTTGTGTCACCTTGTAAAAATAAATAGGGATGGAAATGGCAATTTCTAAAAAAATATTTTAAATTTTATAATTTAATCAGTTTTATTGTGTACAACATTGACTTAAAGGATCAAGTAAATATTAGCTTATTAAAGATCTGCTTGATTTTTTAAATTTGCAAATTACAAAAAGTTCTTTATCTCATTATTTTCAAGTTTGATATGAATTTCTTGTAGAAAATCAGATGAACTGCATATTATCATTAAACAAATGCTTATTAATTACATTTTCAATTAGGTTTTTTTTTTAAATTTTAAAAATAAAACTTCATTAAAATAAATATTTATTTATAAATATTGAAATCTTGTTGCTGTTCATGGCGAGCTGGTTGTAAATTACAAATTACACTTTTGCTATTACTTGCGACCAGACATTTGTTAACTAAAAGTTGTTAATTGTTAACGTACAATTGGAGGAAACGTTTTCGTCTTACGACTTCTTCAGCCTCGTATTTTTGCCGCTAGGAGTGCTGCTTTTGTGCTCGGTACCATATTTTCGATCACATCACTTCTAACTCTGGAAAGTCTCTGGGAGTCTCGACAGAACTGTTAACCAAATAGAGCAAAATTTTCAAGAAAAATCGCCAAAATTATGAATTTATTAATGTTTTATTTAATTTTTACATCTTTGAGGAATGTATTTAATAAAGACTAGTATTTATTTTAGTTAATAATAAAATAATGTGGGTAACAAAAAACATTTTTGCAATTTGATTGAGTACAAATGTTTTTATAAAATTCGATTTAAATCAGATTTAAAGACGGTCTTAAAAATGTTTTCCTTTCAAAAATTTGGATTACAAGTACAAAACTTATTATTATTTTTGTATTAAATTATTTTTATTGAGATTTATCAAAATTTAAATAAATTAATATGTTTATTACTTTATCAAAACTATTCAATAAATAATCTACGATTATAAATAAATAATATTCTACGTCTAAAACAGCTGTTCTAAAACACTACCTATAAAATCAGCTGTTACAAGATATCATATGTTATCCCTTGAGTCACCTGATGGAATATATGCTGTAAGGTATGCATTTCAGAAATAACTTGACCCGAAAGCAATGATTTAATCTCATGTTTTGTTCACCGCACATATAGCCGTACATTTATCACTTCAAAAAACAAATATATGGGGAAATTTAAGCAAGATAGGACTATAGTTTTTAGATCATTTTTACTTAATTTTGATTTATAGAGTCATCCTGTGAAGTTTGGTAGAATCATTCGTGAACATTCTGTATGTATATACACATATTGTTAAAAAATTTAAAATAATTATTTTGTTAAATTTTACAAGAATATTTTTAATGATGTTAATTAATTTGTCCAAACAAATATTTCTTTTGAATAAAAATGAATGTAATATGCATTTGTTTAATGGCATAACATACTTTACTTAACAATTTGTGACATTATACAAAACAATTGCTTAAACATCCTTGAATAATCTTTGTTTTAAAAATTAATTAGATAACTGTTGATTGCAGCCTGGAGGGTCACCTTATCATACCATTCATCAGGTGGACACTTCTCTCGAAGGAGGCTGGAATTTCGCTATGTTGAAACAAAACCGGTCTAACTCTTGGTCTGAGTCTCTAGATGATTGTCGTATATCAAATCACATTGTTGAACATTTTCCAGTGGATACTGAATTTGACCGATCTCTCAAGTAATATATTTTTATTAAATTCTTCTTTCTATTAGCTCACACTCTCCTGATATATATCATGTACAAAATTTCAATCATTAATAAAATACATTTTTTAATTTTGTTTATAGTGATATAGTGGATGACAATTCATGTTAACACTGTTTTTTCAAATATTAATTCAATATTTAAATTATAAAAATTTGAGGGTCTAGGTCGGATTTGAACTGAGTGTATTCATGTTCAAATTCTAGGGCTTTTGCCACTGAGCCAACTTTCGAAACCCGCATTACACAACCCTAAGTTGTTGCCATGGTTATTACACTATATTATAAATAATGCTCAAGGATTAAAAATGAATGAAAAGAATAAAATAAACAAACAAACTGGATTAACGGTATCAAACCTTTCTTCACAAATGGACAATGCATAACCAAAGTGAAAAGAAACTAGAACACAATGCAAGCGACAAAAAAGAAGCGTATAAGAAGACACGAAAATAATAGTCCAACACTATACATAGAACAGGAAATGGAAAATTGAAAGGAAATTCATTTTCTATTTTGCATTTAATATTGTTATTCTGACATATTTATATAGATATTTGTATTAATTGTAACTATAAATTAAAAATTAACTAAAATAAAATTTTTCTTTGTTGATTTAAGTAGGATTTGACTTTTAAAAAAAAATTATATTACTTGTTACTTTGTATACTGTAATGAATCTATATATTAAAACACAAAATTGTCAGTAGTAAAGTTGAAAACAATTAACAAGCATAATTGTATATACAGTTATAGTTTTAAACGGTTTTAACAAGAATTGTTTCTTAAATTATTAACTATTATTGTGCAGGAAATACTAAATATTATTCTTTAAGATGTCAATCACAAAGAACAAGAAATAATGATAGACCAGTGCAATTGAAAGGTTAAAAGTACTTGGCTTTTGAACCGTGGCCTAAGATTGCTATTATAAGTTAGGTGGTTTAAATGAGTTCATTAGAGCAGGTACAAATGACTAAGTAGAATCATTTCATTTGGTTTCTAAGAAATAAAAATGAGATGAAATAGAGAAGTTTATTAAAGTAATGGATTAAATCTGAGAACATGCTGAAAAGAACCTTACACTGGTAGGCAGGTCACAGATATTATGTTCATGTAATAAATTGAATATTATACGAATGATTTTCAATTGATTCTATTAGTTCACACTCTCCTTAAATATAATTTGTTCAAATTTTCAATGTTAATAAAATATTTTTTATCCATCCACTCAAGTTCAAATACATTTTTCTAAAACTTGTAGTGGATATCTCTTAATGCGGATAGAGTTTATTCAAATTATAATTTATTAATTAAATTTAATAATTTGTTTTATTTGGGATAAAAACTCATCACAAAATGGGGAAGGTATGCATTATAGTTATTTGGCCTCATTTTGCTTAAAATAAGTGATAATATACGATTTCATTAAACAGCTGATTTTATGTATAGGCTATGCAGTACAATCGCTGTTTTAATGTGTAGGTTATGTAACTTTATTTCTATTAATTATAATTATTTAATAAAAATTAACTAAAATATTTTTTTCTTTCTTCATCTAAGTAGCAATTGACTTCAAAATTGTTTTGTGTATATTACTTGTTTATAAATAGTTTTATTAAAAATTCTATTTAAATAGTGACATACTAAGGTAAATGTTTAAGAATAAACGTTCTACTTACATTAATATTAGAAAAAAATAATAATTGCACTTTGGAATTTTATTCTTATTGATCTTTAAAATATTTAAAGATTTTATTTCATTTGTCAGAACTGTTGGAAGTTATTGTATTTATTTTATCATGTTAATTAGAATTAAGAATGTAAATAGCAAAGGTTTTCCAATTGAGAATTAACAGTTGAGTGAGATGTACAGTGTTTGACAATCAACGATTTTAGCAAACCTACACTTTTTAACTCATTTCATTCTGTACTTAAAAATGAAGATGAAAGTTCTTCAAGAAAATGAATGATGGCAACACAAAACAAAGAATTAAAAGATGTCATTCTCAAGTAGAAAAATTTCTATGAGAAACTCAATTTCAGATCTGATTCTATATGGAAAAGCTAAAATATTATCTCAGAAGCTTAGAAAAACATATAAAACTATAGAAAAATATAGTTTATTTTCTCCCATTTGCGGCATATATACAGTAATTAGAATATAGTAAAGTAAATTCTCCCTATTTTTTCAAGTTAAATAAAATTATCTGAAATTTTGTTTATCCAAATGGGGTCTAGTTTCAATTGATTTGGATGATTGGAATTCTGCTGTAGAATATATAGCTTTATTAAAACTCTTCTAACAAATTTGTATTTATAATTTAAGTTTTATTCATTCACTTAGACATGTTTTCATATAGTAGACAATTCATTTAATCTCTAACAGCTATTTTCTTAGTGAATAATATATTTCTCTTTCTTTAACTATACTTTTTATTTCTACAGACTTGATGATGCTAACCTACCTCTATATGATGAATACAAACGTGTTTATGCAGAAATTTTACACAGATGGTACTTATTAGATGCTCGGGCTCAGGTGTGTAGAAGATTGTACACTTTATCTGCAGTTAGCTAAATATAGTTCTAATTTAAATTAAATTATCCATTTATATGGTGAAATAAATCATGACGAATTATCAAACTTACCACTCTTGCTAGAATTCACAAATTAGTGCGCTTTCACTAAGTAAAGAGTACAAGAAAATTTTATAAAATGCTATTTAAACTATTCCAATAATCATAATTGATCTTATATAATGTTATTCGATAAGGTATTTGAATATTAATTTATCTCTGTCCAATAAATAGAGTATTGAAAAGTTTATAAATAGGTAGAATTTTTATTGTGTATTTGTATTCAATAAATACGAGCTCTGTTAAAAAAATATGCGGACTGTTTGAATTACGGGGCTCAAGTTAGTTTCAGGAGAATCCGCTTGGTGTCGCTAGGTTCGTATAAATCAGCTGATTAAAATGCGGTATTTCAGTCCCAGATATCTTCATTTGTTGATGAGTTACACGCAGTTTAGTAAAGAGTATTTTTTCGTTTGTCAAATTTTAAAATGGACACCCTGAAAGAGCAACGAATTGCTGTGAAATTTAGTGTAAAACTTGGGAAATCTGCAACAGAAACATTTGCCATGCTTAACACGGCCTTGGGTGAGTCAAACGTCCCCAAGACCCAAAAAGCTCGCCAAGTTCGGTCGAATGTCAAGGTAATGCCGACAGTTTTTTTTTTTATGCTAAGGGTGTTGTTCACCACGAGTACCTCCCTGAAGGCTCTACAGTCAACCAGATTACTTACATTGAAGTACTGAAACGTCTGAGGGACGCCGTCCAACGCAAAAGGCCAGATCTGTGGAGAAGTGATAACTGGTTTTTCCATCACGACAACGCTCCAGCTCACTCAACACTCAGAACTTGTGAGTTTTTGGCCAAACACTCGATCACTGTTCTTTCCCACTCCCCTACTCACCTGACCTTGCTCCTTGTGATTTTTTCTTATCCCCAAAACTCAAAAAACCCCTCAAAGGAAGAAGATTTGAAACGATTTTTAATGCGACGAAGGAGCTGAACGCCGTCACAAAAGAAGCGTAACAGGACTGTTTTAACAAGTGAAAACGCCGTTGGGATGAGTGTGTGTGTGTTGGGGAGGAGAGTACTTTGTAGAACCAAATAAAGTACATTTATTTTATGACCACAGTCCGCTTATTTTTTGAACAGACCTTGTATTGTATAAAAATGTCTATAAGTTTAATTCTATCTTCTTTAGTTATTATGCTTAGCAATTTTTTTTTAAGGATTGTTAATATTACTAATTGATTTTATTATGTAATTGATATTTAATTTGTTTTTTTTTTAAATTAACTTTACTCATTATTCTATATTTTTTTACATTAACTTTAAGAAAATACTGAAAAAATTAACTCATCAGTTTACTTTTTTAAAGAATTTATATCTCTCTGAATTTACAAAATTTGTCTTTAAAGAACAAATTTGAAAACTTGTTCAGCACCCTAAGACGATGTCATAGTGCTAATATAAACAAGAGAAATCAAAGATGTAGTTGTATTTAGATTTACTGCTTTCAGCTAGTAAAGCTCAGCTGTTTTTGTTGAAGGTGCTGAAATACATGTCAATATTACCAGAACCTCACAAAGGAATTCAGATAAAGGCTGACTGTCAGTATTGCCGAAAACCTGGTCAAGATGCTTTCTGTACTTCCTGTAGGAAACCTTGTCTTCAGTGTGTCGTTTGTCATATATCTGTTAGAGGTAAATTGGCTTTTAATTCTTAACCTCCTTGAAATTAGGGATGGTCGATCAAGTGACTTTAACGGATCAATGATTTTAGTGACAGTGCCAGGTTTGGATCATTGACTTTTACTGGTGACTTTAGTACCGGTGACAAGGGATACCGATGCAGCTCTGTATGTGCCAATAACAGGCATGAAAACCACACTGGTGAAATGATTCTACACCTTTTTCTTTTTTGGAAGGGTCATTTTATTTAAAAATAAACTCCTACAAAATTAAGAACAAACTACTGAGTATGAAATAGCATCTACTGTTAACAACTCTGTTACTATCGTAAAACCTGACAAAATCGACCACCCACACACGATATATAAATGAGTAGAATCAGGGACAGTAACAAATCAACCGATAACAGCCGTGGTAAAATATCAGTAACTTTTCAGTCATGACAGAGACCACCTCTCACCCTTTCAGTCAACGACACTGGAAAATAATCGCCACCGTGAGCCAAATGGTGGGACCAGAGGCTGTGACAGTGACAAATCAACCAAAGACAGCCGTTTCATCCAGTGACTGCGACTTTTTGCCCAATCCCAACAGAGGCAACTTCCGATCGATCCATTGTCACTGGAACTGGCATTTTCCATATTTTGTCACTGGTACCACCAGCGATAAACAAATATCAGTGACAAGTCATTGTGACAGAAAAAATCGACCATCCTTACTTGAAATGTATATTTAATAGAAAAGCTGGGATATTTTTTTAACTTTCTCTTATTTAATGAACTGGCTATGTCGACTTGATACTCTCCCACTTCTAACTGCCATGGAACTTGTAATTTCATTCCAAACTGATACTCTTTCTTTGCATTTTACTTTCAATGTTGAGACCTTTTTGAAACTGACATTTAGTAAACTTAAATAAAATAGCTGATGTTTCCACAGTCACTTAATAAGACTGAGACTGAATGGCTAATCAACATGGTTAGAGATCATAGAGTAACATAAACTCAGTAGTGTATTTAGTCTACATAATTGTCATAAAAACAATCAAAGATGTGATATTTATTTATACAGGACAATGCAAAATGCTGTAATCTCTCGTTGCTCAGGAAAATGATAAGCAGGTCTGTTCTCCAGTTTTGCAGGTTTTACAAATCATCGGTTACTTTAAATGAAAATTGTATAAGCTCTATAACAAATCTATGCTAAATGGGAAAATGGTAAGTAAGTTAGAGCTACACATATGCTGTACTGGTGACTACCTATCTGAAATAACCCTTTGATTAGCATTCAGTATGGTCGTGCAACGGCCAGTGGGAGCATTCCCGTATATGTACGTTCTACCATTTTTCTCAGATTAGCATTATCGTACGTTTACAATTTGTTTTCCTGTGTATTGTGCTGTACTCTAGGTTAAATATTTGCAACTGTCTGGACAATAAATACTATACATAGTATATAGTTACCATTATTTTGTGTCCAAAGTCTATGGGTTTTCCCATGTATTTACAGATCATTTTGAAGTTTGTGCAAAGTTTTACAATGAATAAGTACTCTACAAAAAAAAAAAAAAACAATAACAGATAATTTTTCTTTAGCAAAGAAATTGTCAGTAAACGTAAGGTAAAGATTGGTTAGCATGAGAAAATAAATAAATTTTTTTAAAATATTGACAAATATTACTATAACTTGAAAAGTTAGAGAAAAATTAAGAAAAAAATTAGAAAAAAGAAAAAGTGTAAACATCTTTCAAAAATATGTTACTCCCAGGGGCACATCAGGGCAAGCTCATGTTGCTAATCAAAGGGTTAAAATGCATCAAAATATTAGTTTTGTTATTTAAATATCATATTAATGTTTTATATAATGCTGTAATTCGAATTAAGTAAATGTGTTTCAATGTTTAACAATTTAGCAGCCACGTCGGGCCAATTGACTCAATGGCGCAGCAGGCTGAACCGAATACCGTCGGGCCACTAGGCCCAAAATTGTTGTCTAGTAACGTTTTATATTTATTCATACTACTCAATTGGTGTTGCTACTTTTGGAAAAATGAATCCATGTTATTAAACAAGCTTGACACTGCTTATAGATAGAATTACAATGGTTTTTGTTTGATAGATAAATCCAGATGTTAATAAAAACATGATGTTATTTTAGGAACTTTTTGTTGGGATTTACAGCCCAACACACATATTTCTTAACAATTTTAGTGAAGTTGAGTTGATTATTACAATCAAACAAATTAGTTCGTTGAAGGAAGTTTATCTTTATATACTTTCACAATAAAATAAATAATTTTAATGACATATTATATTCATTTGTACTATTGTTTTCAAAATGTCACAAAAACTAAAAAATAAGTCAGAAATATTGACTTAATATTTAGTTGTTTAATAATTCTTACAAAAACGGTTTTTGTTGAAGTTAAGTAAAAACATTGGTACACTTAGATAAACTCATCCTTACTAACTAGGAAGTAAATTAAAACATAAATTCCTTAAAAAGTAAATTACTAACTTCCAAAACTTTTGCTTGTTATGAATCTTTTGTAGTATTTATCGGACCTGAAGCATTACTTATCAGATAGAAAATATGTTTACACTTCTGTTCTATGTACAAAATATTTATAAACTCACAAATCAATCACATGTGACATGTTTACATCTCTTCATGTTAAGCACCAAAACACTTTACTCGCCAGTCAGCTTATTATGTGGGTAACTGGAACATGAAATTGTGGTTTTGTTGTTTATTGTTTATACACAAAACAAAAAAAAATAATAATAAGAGAGTGTTGAGAGATAAGAAAATATAAATACCTCAATTATGTCGGGCCAATTGGCCTGACAAAGTTTATTTAGGTATTGTTTACGCTATAAGAAAGAGACATATTTTCGAACAGATTCACAGCTATCCAGGACCAACCGGCGGATTCTCTTGTGGATATCACTTTGGTGGATTGTTTTGAAACCCTGGATAATGAAAGTTGGCTAGCTGTGTGTATGAGAAACATCATGCAGTTAGGATTAATTTGATGCTAGATACTCGCTTCAAGAAGTAGTAGTAGATCATGTACTTTAGAATAAGTGTACATTTAATGCAAGTAATCTAACCAGAATTATTGAATTGTTTATAGGTTCGTCAAACTTCTGCTTAGTATGTGGCCATGGAGGACACACAACACATATGCAGCAATGGTTCAAGACAGAAATTGTATGCCCTTCAGGCTGTGGTTGTCGATGCTTGTTGGAAACTGCAAGTGTTTTAGAGCCTTAACTTTAAATGTTGCTATACCTTTATATTAATGGTAACCTATTACTGTTATACCTTCTGCAACAAGGTCAAGTGATGACCAGAAGCTGATGTTTGGTAATATTTCACTTAACGTGATTAAAAGGTCTGTTATTGAAATAATGTCCAGATATTTCTCTCCATTCAAAACCATTAGAACACCTAACGACTTATTGACTCATTCTGTGTCAATTTGTATAGGGTGTTTGGTACAGTACAATCTTTGTTGGTCCAGTTTTGGCAAATCTGCCATTCTGCAGGAATCCCGATACAGTGAAACCTTAAAAGCATAAACATGCTTGTTCCATAAACATGCTCATAATCCAAACTACTTGAACACAAAAACGAATTTTCCTATAAGAAATGCAAATGAAATGCCCTTCCTATTGAAATGCACATGATTAATTTCACAATCTGTGCTTTACCTCACAGTAGAATTAGTGATATGAGGGTGACAAGTGGTGGCTTGAGAAGTTTTATTATAAAAGATGACCTTTACAGGTGTCTGTGGATGTCTTCTTCTTAGTGTGCCATATCCTATCAAATGTTGGCAATTATCAGCGCTATTTGAACCTTGTTCACTTGTCTTCTAAAAGATGTCCTTGTGGCTCCATACCATTGTCCTCAGTTCCTCAGTCAAGATGTCCTGCGACGGCCTGGACCTATTGCTCCCTCAGTTTTACCTTGTACAATAAGCTGAAGAAGTTGATATTTTGTTTTTTATAAAATATGTTCGATATATTCTAATTTTTTTTTTTATAGTGTGTATGATATCTTTTTGTTTCTTCAGCTGATTAAATACTGCTGTGCAAACTTTTTTAGCCAACGAAATATGCAGTATATGCTGGAAGGTGTCCACATTTTGAAAGCTTCCAGTCCCTTACAGATGGCATCTGTGAGTCTCCATGCTTCAGCTCCATACTGAAGAGTAGATTGATATCAAGGCTGCATAGTACAGCCTTCATTTAGATAAAGGCGCCTCAAGCTTGTTCTATTTGGGACTTTGTTTTTTTTGTGGTGTCCCAGTTATCTGTTGACTGACATTGTATTTTAGTTAAACAGATTCACTGCACAGGCAACTATTAGTCTTATGATGCTGTCTTCTACACAATCAGTTTCCCATATTTTTCTCACCTCTTGAATATGATTTGAAGCAAGAGTCTTTTTTAGTCTGTTTCCTCCTCTTCTTTCCCAGAGCAGGTCACCTCTCTAATTTCCTTTTGTTATCAATGCAGATTTATCATTAATAGATTCATTGGTAGTTACCTCCTGGCCATGATTTTGCAACAGCTAATCAGTGTCACCATTCTTGTGGTCAAATTTACAGCCCTATATTCTTCTCCAAGGACACAATTCAGTGACAGTGGGTTGAACTACATTTCCAGACGCTCTGAAATAATGGTTTGCTTTCAGCAGAATTAAATGTTCCCTTCATGGTACATTACATTCTATATTGATGATAGAGATTACAATGCTGAAATGATTTTCCAAAACTTGCAAGATAATGTTTGTTCAATCTATAACTTTAAACCAATGATGAAATAGTACTTTAGTGTACAACTTCTTAAAATTTGAAATGAACTGCTGATTTTTAGGGGGTAGTTATGGGAAGGTGTTAGAAGAAAGAAATTTAACCTTAGTAAACATAAATTTCTGCAGTGTTATTATGAAAAATAGGCAAAATTGTCCGTAACCAACACAACTTTGAATGGTAGATTTTTTTCTAAAAACTGATTCTTCACCTCATGACTGAAGACGGCTTTCATCCTCTCAACAAATACAAACAAGCCAGGCATTACTGTTGGGCCTCCAAAAATATTCAACTGTCATCTTCTGCACTTTTCATTTATTGAAGGCTTATGGAGTCTTAGAATAAATGAGCAGTGGATTTACTTTCAAAGTTTCGAGGAATTTCATTCTTTGGTTTTGCAAAGTATACCTCCTTTAGAGATATCTTTTCATTGCAGTTAAACATTTGTTGGGGTATATAACACTTAGAATCATTGACCTTCTACCTTGTCATTGGTATCCAAGAAGAATGTATCAGCTTCTTTAACATCCAATCTTGCTTCCTCACTACACTATGGGTGTCATATGTTAAACGTATCAAACCCTCTCCATTCGACTTAAAATATTTTACATTTGAAGTTGATTGATGTAATCATCTTGAATGCACTGATTAAACTAATTTTAAAAATACTTAACTAAGTGAAAACGTAATTGCTTACTTGCTGACATGTTTCAAAACATTCGTTAGTAAGAATTTTTAAAATTATTTTACATTTTTTTTATCTACACGAATAACAACTTTTCCACATTTTCCAGAAAATGCCATTGCTTTGATATACATTTCCAGCACCTAACATATAAAATATCTCTAGCTCATTGTTTCAGCATTACTGTACATGATTACAGTATGATCCAACAGTTATAATGATAAAGCTTGCTGGACAAAGTTTCTGCTTGCAGCAGAAAGTTTTGGTGTTTTTGATGTTTAAAGTTACATAAAATAATGTTAGATTCCAATATTTAATTATGAATTGTTATGAAACTCAAGTTTAATTTGAATTAATTTTTTTTATAATTAAAATATTTAAATAATTATTAAGTTAATTAGATGTGTAAGTTTAAATACTTACTGTACAGTAATTTTAATAACTATTGTACATACAGTTTTTAAGAAATAGAAATTATTCAATTATTCATGCAAAAGTATTTAAAGAACTATTGAGCCTAAGCTGTGTGTTTCTTTTTCTGTACTGTAGTATTTATTATTAACAAGTTTGCTGTACTTAATGGAATTTATAAAACCTTTATGTTCAAAGCACCTTATAAAATTAAATAAATGTTAGTGGTATATTTTTATATAAAAATGTTTTTCAAACTATTTCTTTTTCATTCAATACCTTCTATTAGTTCACACTCTCCCTCCCTCTCTCTCTCTCTCTCTCTCTCTCTCTCTCTCTCTCTATATATATATATATATATAATTGTTTCTATATTCATAAGAAAGTGGTTCTCCTGTCACTGCCTCCCTATTGAGGTGGGTGCCTAAGGTTTCCTGGCAAAGTCTATTCATTATCTTTCTGAAGGAGTTGGGAATTTGTAGGATCAAAATCAATGAATATTTGAAGTGTTTCTCAAAGGCTGTCCTTAAAGAGCTACAGATGTGACTATGAAGATCTAACCTATGGGTGTCGAGCAGTGAGAGAAGAGTTAAGGCCATGTAAAAGTACTACTTACTTTACTTTAGCCATTGCCAGATCTTGGCATTTCTGCCATTCTCCTCCTAGCCTCCCAGTACAGACAATGCTGGCTTCGGTCTTCCACAACTTGCAACGCTCTGCAATTCTGAAGATGTGGGGCATCCATCTTTTGGCAGTTGCACAGAGGGCAAATATCTGAGGCTGCTAATCCTATTTTATATAGGTGGGTTGCAGATAGTCATGGCCCGTAAGCATTCTGAATCTGGCAACAGCTTCCACTCTACTGTCTGTTCAGAATGTGTTTGCGCCAGGGAGTGGTGAACTGTTCACGTGAACATAACGATTTCGGCAACCCTATTGGTTGAGTGACCTCGTGACAAAACTGAAATATCCTGCCGCCCGATTAACAGTTAGTCTGGAAACGTCCATGGTTACATTTGTTCGTCTGTTTATTGTGCCTAACATTTTTTAGTTGTGAGTGACAGTGGAATAATTTAAGATCGTTGTTTGTTATATTTGTGTCTGTGAGTTTGTGATGTTGTTAAGTTTTTAAGGATTAACTTTTAAGCAATGTCATCCCCTGTCAAAAAAAATAAACGAGGATAAGTAATACACTCCGGGCAAAGACAAGTTATTTTACGCCTTTATAAAAATTTAAAGGATGAAAATCCAGAATGCCGTATCAAAGACATCTTGCAGAAAGTAGCGATATCTGCAGGAATTTCTGCTCGAAGTGTTTTTTCAATCGTTAAAGAAAAAAAAGAAACGGGTACGCTGAAGTCTCCTGCCAAAAGGAAACCAAAAACCAAAACTATTTTTAATAATATGGATGACTTTTTAAAAAACAGCTATAAGGAAGAAAGTACATGAGTTATTTTTTAAAAACGAACTTCCGACTTTAAATAAAGTACTACACTTAGTTAATACCGACAAACAGTTAGGCTTACCTAACCTAAGACGAACCACTTTGTTTCACATATTAAAAAAGTTAAATTTCAGGTATGAGAAACGTAACCGTAAAAGTATACTATTGGACAAAGAAGACATTATTCTATGGAGACGAGATTACTTAAGAAAAATAAAAGCCTATCGCGAGGAAGGTCGTACGATTTATTATTTGGACGAAACGTGGGTCAATGCAGGCCATACGAAATCAAAGGTTTGGACAGATAAGTCAGTCTGTTCCAGTAAAGATGCTTTTCTGAGGGGTCTGTCGGCGGGTTTAAAATGTCCAACTGGAAAGGGCAAGAGACTTATTGTCACTCATATTGGGTCACAAAAAGGTTTTGTAGAAGATGGACTGTTGATTTTCGAATCAAAATCAGATAATGACTACCATTCAGAAATGAATGGTGAAAATTTTAAAGAATGGTTTTCCGCGATAATACAGAAATTGGACAACAACTGCGTTATCGTAATGGACAACGCTCCGTATCATTCTGTACAAGTAGAACGCTTACCTACGACCCGTTGGAATAAGCAACAAATTCGAAATTGGTTGACTGACAAAGGGATTTTTTCAGATGAATCCATGTTGAAGGTCGAATTACTAAAACTCGTTTCCTATCATAGGCCAAATTACAAAAAATATGTTATCGATGAAATTGCTAAAGAAACAAATAGAATAGTTTTGAGAACCCCTCCTTATCACTGCGAATTAAACCCAATAGAAATGGTATGGGCTGAGGTTAAAGGTTATGTTGCGTCTAACAATGTTACTTTTAACATTAAAGAGGTGCACAGACTGTTAACCGAAGGTGTCTCGCGTGTTACACCTGATAAGTGGGAAAAATATGTGAAACATGTGGTGGACGTTGAAGAGTCGAATATGTGGAAATTAGACAATATAATTGAAGACATCCAGCCATTCGTCATAGCTGTTGACGACAGTTCATCGTCGTCATCGGAATCGGATTTTGCAGACCCCTTAAACATGAAATAATAACATGGTAAGTTAAAAACTTGTAGCATAAATTATTGAATAGTCTTATTACTTTCATTAGTCTATAATTCTCTTTTTCGAATGATTAAGTGTACCAGTGTAAGACGTAGCCCAATTGCCGATGCATGATTGTGAACCGGACTCATAGCTTACCGTCCCTTGCACGTGTTCGCCTCGTGATAGTGTTTACATCAGGCGCAAACACATTCTGAACCGACTTTAGGTAGGTTATGTGGTATTAGTACTGTGTGCGCCAGACCCCTCCATATCTTTCTAGCACTCATTTGATTTTGGGTTTCCTTTGTTTTTTCATTGATTGTAGATTCAATCAGGCTTCTTGCAGTCAATAGAGATATAGTATTGTCAGGCTGTGGCAAGGTGTTACCTTTCTTCGCTAGCTGGTTTGCGCGTTCATTTCCTTCAATACCGACATGGCTAGGGAGCCATTTCAGCACAATGTACCACCCTTCTTCAATCATCCCTGCCAAGGCCTTTCGTCCATGCATTGCTTGTACACAGTCGGTGGAGGTATTACTTGCTAGTGCAATTATAGCAGCCTGTGAATCCACGAAGAATACAACTCCTGCTCACTTTCCGGAGATCGAACAAAGTTTTTCGGCAGCTTGTAGTATAGCCTCAATCTCACCGTCGAAATTGTTGGCATTAATTCCAACTGGGCTGCAGCCCTCAAAGTGGTTGCTGTAAAAGCCAGCACCAGAAGCATGCTTTACCGCTGACCCATCGATGTATACATGGATCCAGTTATCTTTACTGTATAGATCCGCAATCGTTTCCAAAGCAGCAGCCTTCAGGATGTGGGGATCACTAATAGCCTTGAAGTCTTTGTGATTCAGAAACGGGGATAAAGTTGGTCTCGTCCACACCTTACTTTAAGCTGTACGTGTCCCCTGGGTAGTGCTAAATGACCAGCAGAGTTGGCTGAGAACCCAAGCCATGCAAAAGTGCTTTAACCCTCCATAGCCAGGTCTCCAGTTCTGGACTGCTCATTGTTGCTTGCCTGGTAACAGTGGATTTCATTCAGTGGAACCTCAGTCCAGGTGATTCCACTTAAGCTTGCTCACAACCTTCTTTTTATTAAAAGTGTTTGTGGTTACATTAGAAAACCATAATACCAATGTATAAGCAATTAAAATTGATAATTGTAAGCTAGATTGAAAAAAGTGCTGAGTTCTGTAGATACCTTTGACGTCCCCAGTAATCTGAGCTAGCTGAAAAGGGTAACAAAAATATTTAATCTTATTTACCATTGGGACATGGTATTTATTATTTTAAACATAAAACATTGATGTAATTCATAAACAAAAGTTTATTATAAGATATTTCCTAACAAAATATATTAATAATTTTCACTTTTTGCATATTATATAGGTAAAATATAGGATATATTACTTGACATACCCTTAATAATATAATAAAATATCATTAATAATTGTCCAATTGTTTAAGTTATAGCAATATTTATATTTATTTTTTTAATAATTATTTTTACATGTTAACCAAACTTTATCTTATGGTAAACATTTTATACACAATATCAAGAGCACAGTGGTACAATATATTACAATAAAAATATTGAAAAGAACCCCAATACCACAAAAATAACAAATAAAACAAGTTACTTAAGATTAAACCCTTTTTCAAGGTCAACTGAGTAAGTTAAGTTAAAGGGTTTAATCTTAAGTAACTTGTTTTATTTGATTATTTTTGTGGTATCAGGGTTCTTTTCAATATTTTTATTGTAAGCATTTTGTGTTAAATCTTTTTTTTTTGTGAAATACCTATTTATTGTAAAATACCACACAAACTACGAATTGATCTGTAAACACGTGGGAGAACCAAGAAACTATAGACTGTGCACACAAAAGAACTTCATTATTCAATCGCTTACTCGTAAAATACTGCACAAAGTTTGAAATGATCTGTAAATACATGGGAAAACCCATAAACTTTGTCAAAAATAAATTGCGACTATGCACTCTGTTTAGTATTTATTCTCCAGATAGTTGCAAATATGTAACCTAGAATACAGCACAATACACAGGAAAACAAATCTTGGGACCCTCACATTACCAACACGTTAAAAAAAGCAACAATTAAATTAACACAACTATATCCTATGCTTAACAGAACAAGCCCACTTTCACTACGGGCGGCCACTACTATATACGTATCTATGTTGCGCAGCATACTCACTTACGCATCCCTCGTCTGGGGCCATGCAGGTAACACATGCACACGCAGACTACAGTTATTCCAAAACAAGGTTTTGCGAATAATCACGAAGGCACCTAGATGTACAAGATTAACACTGCTTCACACTGACTTAAAAGTGCCTTTCATCAAACAACACCTCCGACACTTAGCAACAAAGTTCTACAAACAGGCTCACGCACATACAACATCAATACTCATTTCCTCACTGGGTAGATATGACCCCACCCACGACACACACAGACGGCCGCTGTCCTTACTGACGGCTTAGCTCACACCATACCACCAAAATAAATTATACATACTAATTAATTCTGCTTCACAGTTATGTTTCAGGTGACGCAGGAGCACATCTCCAGGGCCGCAGCTTAGCCCCAACGGAAGTAATAATTTGATTGCATGCCTTTTCAGTTTCGAGTAGGCAGCAGAAGAAGAGGTGCATACCATTCCTGCCATAGACTCACTAACAAGGTATTTGCAAGGTAATACCTCTCCTTATTCCTTAGCATAAGGTGATCCAAGCCCCCAGGGTTCCTGCATGATCTGTCGTGGGTTTTTTCCTGGCAGGGTTTCTTTCTTGCCAGGTTTTTTCATCCCGCTCTTAGCGCGACACTTACCGTACTGTTTCATTTCACTATCTCCTGATTCTCCATGGAAAGAGCTTATGAGCTTGGTACATGGGCAATCAATCCCGTTTCCTTCATTCGCGGTAGGGATACTAACCGCATGCGCATGTGAGACGGAGGTAGTTCGCTAGAGGTTGGCTGCCACGAAGGCTGGGCGGGTTTTGGGGGCTCAGACCCGGGTGAAAAAAAAAAAAAAAAAAAATCGTAAGCGTAGGGCAATGCTAATCAGATAGAAATGGTAGAATGTACATAATATACAAAATACTCCCACTGGCCGTTGCAATGTACTGGCACGTGAATGCTAATATATGCCAAAGGATATGTCAAGTAATATATCCTATATTTTACCTACTGTATATAATATGCAACAAGTGAAAATTATTAATATATTTTACTAGGAAATATTTTGTAATAAACTTTTGTTTATAAATTACATCAATGTTTTGCCATTTTTTTACACCTAATCTGTAATTATTACGATAGCGAATTGGCAAATAAGGAGTTGTTTTTTTTTGAAAACGACTTATTTCCAGTTCATTTGACATCACAGTTCCTATCTTTATATCCATAGTTCAGTTTACTTCTATAGTTAGTTCGTCTTCAAAATTATAAAATGAACTGTAGTACATTTGAACTAATTCATTATATAATTAACTATATCAAAAAGAACAAAGCCGTAAACTAACTACTTCACCCATTTTTATATCGAAGTGTTGTTACAGTATGTTTCACAAGTTCGATGAAATCACTGCGGCAACGGACTTTTGAACGTCTTTTTTCATATAACATTATACTAAGCTTTCATATAAAGTTTTGCTAACTTCTTGTTTATATATTTACAAATTTTTATATTAGGAAAAAAGAAGTGATATAAGTATCGATTAGCCAATAAATCGACAGCTGATTTATTATGACCTACCGGTACGAACGTTTTTTTAATGAACACGATCCGTTTGAAACATTTTTATAGACGTAAAGCCTGAGTTTACAATGAATACAGCTCTTATAACTACTGTCCTAATTAAATTTAAGTATGAGATAATACAAAGTGTCACATAGTATACGTCCCAGTGATTTGGAGTACAGATTTGTTAAAGTAATTATTTGAATAATTTAATTACAATTATATGAATATTTCTTCTGTAAGGAGTTATATATTACTTTATCAAAAAAAATGTATCGTAAGTAGATATTTAGCCATTCTCTAACCATTATATTCAAATGCATATATTATTATTAGAATATTATTTACTGGCCGAATGTGTTGTTTCCACAGCCATTATCCCCACCACTCACTAATCTCAATTGTTGCCGCTTCTTTTCTTCCTTACTAAAAAAATGACGTATTTTTGGAAGTGTTTGTAAATATTGAAATTTGTTTCCATAAATATCGTAGGTGTTCGTTTCTTTAAAGAGTCGTCGTAAATTTGCAAGTATTTGGGAAGGTAATCCTTTTTAATATATTCACCAAATTTGGATTCTTTAAGCGTATAAACTTAACTAAGGTCTCTTACAAAATACATTTTCTTCATTTCTTGCAATGCAAGAATGTTTGTAATCGGCTTTGTCAGCCAGTTTACTGCACGACAATATAAAAGTAAGTTGAATAAAGTAATATTTGTAAGTATATTTAACGCTTACTAAACATAAGCAATAATTGCCTTCCTGATGGTTTGACAGCAGTAGTTACTAGAATGTATGGGCCTTAATGTGAGCTAAGATGATTCCTTGAAATATGGCAATTTAGTTACTAAGTTTGTTAAATATCAAATTTATTATTAAAAATGTTTCATAACTGGGTAATTATTAAGATCAGCGATTTCCTCTCCAATTGGCGAAATCTTATTTCCATGATCAATTTGACCTTGCTGAACATGAATCTGAAGTTTTTTTTTAATGCAAACACATATCTACGTAAAACAAAATAACTTAGCCTGACATGACTTTGGTGCTTTCTAACGCTCTGATCAGCAAATTTATTTCCTAATTTGACCTTGCTGAACACTAATCTGAAGTTATTTTTAATGGCAAATACATATTAACCTAAGTAAACCAGGTTAGGTTAGGTTTTTTTTAATGTGTGCAATAAACAAAGTTCAAATTCGTGTTCAGCAAGCCCAAATTGATCAGGAAAAAACTTTGCCGATCGGAGCGGTAGTCGCTGATCTTAATAATTACCTATAACTGTTGATGTAGTACTCATATATGCTCATTTTAGCCTAATTAGAGGTATAGTTGTGCTGAATAAATAAAACATTTCTTGAGGATGAAATTTTATGTGCTTGGTGAAGACGAATATAAAAATAGTTCTCTACTGTCTCTAAAAATAAAGTGAACGTTGATTTCCTAAGGTTTTAATGTGTTGGGGATATTTGCTTCTTAACTAGATGCATTAAATGATGCATTATAACTCCATTATTATATTGTAATAACTAAATATAATGGTGTTTAGATGTATTTATAATAATATTTTGTGGGATATAAATCAGCAGCTGCTTTCAAAAAGTAATTTATATTTGTACATGTTTGGAGTAGGGTCGTTTAAGCTGAAATTCTGCAAAATGCTACCTTCGGAACCAAATCTGTGGATGATACCTTGGCACTCCCTCCAAGCATGCTGTACAATGTTCATATTAGCTCCTGTGCTTGTATGAAAGTAGAAGTAGTCAGTACTTAAGTTTTAGAATTTGAAAGTAGTTGTGTATACAAATTAAAGTATATTAGTTGATTCCATCTTCACGTGAGGTACTAGTTTTTCATTAAAAATACTTGTTAAAATGTTGCACTTACTTTTATAATTGTCGAAGATGGCTATTTCTGGAGGTGTCCCATTGTCAAGTCAGACCGAAACTCAGAGTTACAGTCTAAGGTGACAATGTTGGTTGGTTTTATTGGTAATAACATTAATTACAAATAAGCAATATTAAATAAATAAAATTGTGTAAAATAAAGAAATTAATTTGCTTTTCAAAAAATTATAAAGTTTATAATTGAAAATAATGTTTGTTATAGTAGTTATAAGTACAGGAATGTATTGTATTTGACTATACACTTTTAAATGTTTTAAACTTGCCTATAGTAGCACTTACTTTGGTTGTTGAGGACGGCCGTTTCGGGAGATGTGTCCCTTTGTCAACTCAGATCGTAACTGATCTCAAGGTTTACATAGGTTAGGGTGTGGGTGGGATATTTTGGTGGTGTGGATGTATTTTGTGTGTATTAGGAGTTATGATGTCAAAAAGTGCGTGTGCGTTGTAATGTAATTGTGTATGGAGTATGTGTGTCGGGTGTAGTTTGAAGTGCCTATATATTTCGTATTGTTCGGTTGTGTAGTGTTGGTTACTTCTGTGTTGTTTATGAAGAATTTGTAGATTAGATGTTATGTCTATGTAGTCATGTTTTGTGGAATTGAGATCGGCGAAGTTTGATTGGTAGTTATTGTTTTTTAGTGCTTTTATATTTTCTTGGTAACGTGTGTAGAATGACCTCCCTGTCTGGCCTATGTACAAACTGGGGCATGAACTGCAAGTTAGTTTGTAAACGCCAGTGGTGTTGTAAATGTCGTTGATTTTGTTGTTGGGTTTAAATTGTTTGTTGAGAGTGTTGTGTGTGGAATAAGCTATTTTGAAGTTGTATTTTCGTAATGTGTTGGTTAGATTGTGGGTTTTGGATTATCTGTATGGTATTGATAAGTATTTTATGTGATTGTCATCTTGTGTGTTTGTATTTGGGTTATTATGTTTATTTTTTAGGCGGTTGTATAATTTGTCAATCATTGTTGGGTTGTATCCGTTCGTTTGTGCTATATGTTTTACGGTGTTTAACTCCTGGTAGTGTTAATCTTTGTCTAGCGGTGTTTTAAGCAGGCGATATATCATGGTGTTGTAAGCATCTAGTTTATATTGGTGTGGGTGGATTGAGGAACTGTGTATGGTCGTATTAGTACTAGTGGGTTTTCGGTATATGTTGAATTTATGTGTTTGTTTGTCTGTTCGTTTAATTGTGAGGTCTAAGAAGTTGAGGGAGTTTCGTTGTTCTGTTTCGATGGTGTATGTTAGTTTAGGGTGTATTGAATTTAGGTGTTTTAGAAATATGTGTGCTCTGCGTGTGTTGCCTTTATATAATGTTTTGATGTCGTCGATGTATCTATACCAGTAAATTATGTTATCTGAGTATTTATTGTTGTGTAAAATGTGGTTTTGTTCAATATGGTGTATGAATATTTCTGCTAAGATGCTAGCTATGGGGGAGCCCATAGGTAGTCCATCTTTCTGGTTGTAGAATGTGTTAATTGTATTTGAATTTTTAACTTTCATGCTGCTATTGCGCCTTAAGTTTAATCCTTATTAGGCCAAAGTTAAAAAAAAGGTGTGTAAATCTACAATGCAACTTTTTCTGGTTTGTGTGTTATGACTGTAGAGTAATATCTGTAAATGTTTGTTTTTCTCCTTTTGCGGCTTTATAAAAAAAAAAGATGTGGTCGTTTTATAAATTCTATAAAGTTTGAATATGTGGTGTTGATGTCAGTTTGATAAAGGGAAATTTTATTGAAAATTTGTAATTTTTAAGGATCACCTGCATGTTTTTAGGGAAAGCAGAAGTTTTATTTTCTCTGAATTTATAACTTTCTGTATCCCCAGGAATAACTTGAATATGAAGATCAATTATGTGGCTAGGGGAAATAAATACCTAGTTTTTCTATCAGTATCAATTAAATGAAAATAGAAAAAAGTAAAGACTTTTCGTTCAACAAATATCGTATTTTGCAGCCGCTGCCGCGAATTGGAAACATTGCTGTACAAGTTCAGTGTATAGGCAAGGGCTACAGACAAACACAGCCCACTGACTCAGTCCAACACTTAGAAGAAAATAAAAAATGGTAAGTTATATGTTCTGAATAAATATGTTTTTTAAAATTATTTACGCTTTATTGATTATTGTTGATTTTTTAATGTATTTCATTTAACTTTACACTATGAATTCATATGATTATGAATTTTTTAGTGTTTGATGTTTTAACACTGTAAATCATAAAACCAATAAGAAACTTTTAACTGTGAGATTTTGTTCATAATTGCATTTTTTTTTTTGTTATATGGTTGTGTTGCTAGTAAAAACTGTTGTACTGAGGATATAGTAACAGAATTAAATGGTAATGTTTATATAATCAATAAACTCATAATTTTTAAAACCTATTGCATTATAGTTCAACATGTATTTTATTAGTTTTTGTTTTCAGTAAATTTCTTACATGAGTGTCTTGAATAAATAAATAACTGCATGCTAAATCACAAAACAATATACTTTAATGCCATACACATTTCAATGTCTTATACCATAATCTTCACTGACACTACTAAAAATTTACAACTGCCACTTGGAGCCAATAATAAAATTCACATTATGTTCATGCAAGAGGTTAGGCACCTAAGATAAATTAGGGACGTGTTTAGGACTAAAATATTGTAGTTTAAATATTGTATTTCATGTTGAATATTCATTAATGTGCTTTACATAAATTAAATTGTGAGTTTTATTGTCCATGACGATTGGAAAATATTAATGTTTAATGAATGTTAAAACATGTATACAATTGCTATCATATATAAAGGATAAATACATGGCATAATTTTACATTGTTTTAAATAATAAATTTCTATATACATAAAAATCAGAAGCTATAAAAAATAATTTTGTAAATAAAACCTAATTTTTCAGTTTCAGAACCTTCAAAGGTTTGTGAAACAAGCTGACAAGATGGAAAGACTAAGAAGAGACTGTAAACGCTCTTAGCTTTGTAGAGTGTAGAAACACTTCCTAGGAACTGCTGTAAAAGCTGTTTGTTGTAAGTTGACAAATGCATAAATACATTATATTAGTCAATGTTAAATTATTTATTATTGGACTTGGTACTTCTAAATTAGTTCTGGGAAAGCTAAGAATTTTTTCATTAATTTGTCACACG